>CM072788.1:3126864-3732637 GCA_036983795.1 Megachile lagopoda | reverse complement strand
TGACACCTTTCAAAGGTGTGATATTCAAAACGCCGTCGATATTCAAACGATTTCCAGTTACCGTTATATTTTATTTTTGTGGTAAACATGTCTAGTTTCAAACCAAATAGCAGTTGCGACGCGTTTTCGTGTTCAATCAAAAGAAAAACGCGAGTGTGAGCCGTCTTGTGGAAACTTACGATGACTATGTCCTAACGCAATACTTGTTTTGGTTCTACTTTGGTACCCAAAACGCAAAAAGTCATGGATTGACACAACCGTCAACATCGACCGCAAGAATTGCTTGGGAAGGAAGACAATGCTATTTGGTGGGATCAGGTGTTATCATGAGCTGAAACCACGTGAAAACAGTTAATATCGATCGCTATCGTCGATAAATAATCAGTTTGAACTATGCATTGATCGAAAAGCGTCCAGATTGGACTAGAAGACACGAAAAAGTGATTTTTGCAACACAACGTCGCATCACACACAGAAAACGGTTAAAGGCACATTTTCTGCACTTGGTTAGGAACTTGCTCCACCCGTCATACTCAGTAGACTTGACCTTCTCGAACTACCACTTGTTTTCATCGATCGCGTACTTTTCCAGGAATACTTCAACAGTTAAGATGTCGAGAAATGGCTGGATGGTTTCTCTCAAAATGCGAACAATTTTTGAGGGCAGAATTTGCAGGGCAGATAAAATGTGTAGCTAGCGATGGTACTTTGAATGAAGCATTTTCTCCTTGTTCCCTTTATATTTTCTTAAAAAAAGAATGAAGAATTATTAACCGGTACACCAGGTATATCTACAAATCCACCTACGAAATTACTACCAAAAAATAATTATTTTCATCGCCGTCTCCTGATCAACACACCATGTATATTCGCGTACGTCCATTTTGTTCGCGCTGTACCTTCGAATACGTATTCACCGCAAGCTTTCCAGCACACAGGTCCGAATAGATCCCGTCGTCAATTGCGTTCGTATGTGAACCGTAGAAGCGAAAAAGGAAAAAGCTGAGTAGAAAAAGGGAGGGTAAAACATCGAGTCGGGTCGTTTTAATGAAACGTTTACGGATGCAGCGTGAGGTTGGCGATCAAGTACGATCCCACAGACAAATCTCTGCCTCTGATGCGCAATCGAGTGACCTTATCCGAGAAAAATCACGGAACGACAGGATTTCGCGTTAGTCGAACGAAAGCACACGGTCGTCCTTCCGTGGTAAATTAACCAGGAAACCCGAATAGCGGCGGGCAGCGAGGCGGGAGAGGGTGTGCAGTACTATTTGCGATGAAACGCGAGTCATGGGCAAGGCTCGTTAGAGTTTCGTCGGTCGCTCGTTACACGCCCGTCACGGAGAATTGCAAAAGGGCTTCCGAGGAAAAGGCATACTCGTTTTTCTCTCTTGTCCAGGGCCAACAACACTGGCCTTCCAGCTCCCGGAAGCTTCCGATCTGTCCATTTCCAAGCGGGCCGGTTTCATCCCTCTCGAGTGTCGTGCGTCGCTCATTACCAGCGTCGAACAAAAGGCGACCCCACTTCTGTCTTCAGCTGGTCCTTTCCCGAGGGACGTCTAAAAATACACGTGTATCTCGTCACCTTCGTGCCGTGTCTGTGGCCCGAGCGTGGCCATGCGAGCAGTCTGTTCTACCGAACCAAGAATTTCTATTGTTTGGCTAGAATGTCGTTCTTAATTAATGGTAATGTCTGGAATCTTGGGAACGTATTTGTTCCCTTTGCGCTGAGCCGCCTCTGTCCTTGTAATTCGACGTATACGCGAGGGACGGAAAATTTGATGGACAGGTTAGACGCGTAATTGAAACACGCGTGATATAGAGTTCGGAAATATCTTTATCAAATTTTCTCCTTGTTAACTGGTTAACAGCTGAATTTCTCACGGGATCGTGTACGAGTACGAATGCAGGGCAAATACGTATGATATCAATTTTACGAAGAAAGGTTTTATGGTTAGGTTAGGTTTAGGTTAGGAAAGATTTATCGGAACTTCATGAACATGATGTGTATAGTTTAAGTGGAACGACGGTTTAGATTAATAGCACTAGTTATTAGCAGTTTACGGAATAAAAATTGACAAAAGAAATTTTTATTACAAATAATTTAGGTGGGGAAAGGTTGAAACAATATGATGTGAACTGCTTTTTTCTGTTTTTAGTTCATATAGTAATATAATCTAGTACTATAATTTGTAATTTAGGAATCTAGATATCTAAGGATATTATATATATAGAACTGATTAAATTAGTGATGTAATTACTGTTTCGTTTTTATAATATCATGTCACTTTTTTTGGTATCTGAAATGTTCACTGCAAAACTGTTCGCTTATTTTATATATTTACTCATTTGTCATATTTACTATATAATTTCCAATTAAACATTTTCATCATTTTACTCATCGTTTGAACGATGTGCGGTTTATTTAACGAAATGATACAATATTTAAAAAAGTAATTATGCTCTTGTTTACAGATTTCTTTTTACTAATAAAATGTTTATTTATTTTTTAAAATGTATTTGAAATCAAAGGAAACTTAGAGGAATGCGAGTTAAATAACTGATGTTTTTATAATGAACGTAAAACAGTTTAGTATGTTATGACACGAAGTCATACATGTAACGTGCGTAACATCTGTTGATCATGTAACGCTATAATTACAGGAAATTAATGCCATGGAAGCTAACGAGGGAGAACAATGTAATCACCACCGAATGTAACGTTGCTGTAAAATATAATACGCTCTGCATAATTAAACTGTTATCAAAGCAACCAAAATTGAAACCTTGCAAATTTATAAAGTGATTTACTGTATCTTATAATTAATTCCGGAGATACCTGAAACTATTCTATTAATATTAAATCTAATATTAAAATAAAATTCATAATAACATTTAATATCTACTGTTGCAAAGTCTGTAAATGAAGGAAACTTCGATTTACAGCGTTTATTTCCAAAATTACAACGTGTTATTAAATAATAAAACTTTTTTGTTAAAAATAATGTGAACCTGCGTGATTGATCTTGTTCTACATTTGGTAAATAAATTTCATAATTTACGTAACTGTAATAAAAACACGTCGATAAACTTTGTTATCTTTCACTATTTTTGTCCAAGAGTGATATGTAAAGAAAAATAAACAAATTTGCAATTTTTATTCAAGAATAGTAAATAAATTTTGCTATTACTATTCGAGTGTAATAACTAAATTTGTTATATTTGTTCAAAAATAACAAATAAATCATTAAATAACTATTTAGGATAAAACATATAATAAACATATTGAACGTATGATGAAGTTATGTGCATACACATTAGTTAGTATTCATATAAATATTAACAGATTTAAAAAAACTTAATTGCTTACGGTAAATGAAAAAAGTGATATTGCCTGTAAAGAGAACTATTTCCTGGTCAATTTAAGAGAAATCGATGGAAAATTTAGAGGTGTCTGGTCATTCACACAGGACGAACCTAATGAAATTGACCATGATACCGTGCGAGTGGAGGTGTTCCTTTGATTTTAGGGCGGTAATCGAGGAAAGTGCTAGCCGAAGGGTCGTGGTAACGTTGCAAACGAGGGTGAATCCCGACAGGAAAAGGGTGGAATGGATGCTTCTTTGATTACACGATATTTCATTTTTACACACAAATATTACGCATTAATGCGTTTATTTTAGCATCTATAATTTAATCTAATTGCAAATTTTTACAAAACCAATTATCCACATTTTCGAATTTCCACAAATCGAAATTTTTTAATTTTCAAATTTTTATAAATGGAGATCCATAAATCCAAATTTCTACAAACCGAAATCTCCAGGTTTCTACCTTTCTAGATATCCAAATTTCTAAGTTTTCTAATTGCTACAAACTGCAAATTTTAATTTCTAAAGTTTTATAAACCGAAATTTCCAAATTTCCAAAGTTCTACAAATTGAAACCCCTAGTCCGAATATCTACAAACCAAAATCCCTAAATTTTCAAATCTCTATAAACCCAAATCCCTAAGTCTCCAAATTTCTATAAACCCAAATTCCTAAATTTCCAAATTCCTAGAAATAGAAATCTCTAAGTCTCCAAATTTCTACAAACCAAAATCCCTACACTTTCAAATCTCTATGAACCCAAATCCCTAAGTCTCCAAATTTCTACAAACCGAAATCCCTAAACTTTGAAATGTCTACAAACCCAAATTCCTAAGTGTCCAAATCTCTATAAACCCAAATCCCTAAGTCTCCAAATTTCTACAAATCGAAATCCCATTTCTAAAATCCTGTTAAATTTTTAATTTCGCAAATTTTCGAATCTCCAAACTTCAAAATATCCAAAAGCCCAAAAGCTTCAATAAATACAATAACCAGCAATGATTGAAATCGCGGAAAAAGCTTTCATCGGATCAGACAGTTTATAAAATTACCTTTCAAAACGCTATTTGTAATTCGTTCCTGTGTCTATCTCGCAATATTTTAGAAATAACTTCAATTTAAATATTCGCTAAATGCTAGAATTTTTATTCGTATATTACTGCACCGAATTACTTTTACCTATATTTCCAATCATTTTCATTTAGCTCGCGAAACAATTTTCACCGTAAACACTTGTTTCCTACGCAATATCCAATATCACTTCCGCTAATTGAATTTTTATAAATTCAATGTTGGCCGGCTCCATTAAACCTTATCGAATGCATCGAATGCTGGATAAATCGAAAAATAATATCTGACAAGCTTTATTCGGTTTCGAGTCCATTTTACTACCATGATAATTGTCATTGCGGAATGGAAAGTTATGTTTAAAGCAAATGCTTCATGAAACACGTATTTTCTCTGCCAATTATTCTGTCCATAGAATTCATTTCTGAATGAAAATATAATTGCATTCCGAATATTGAGAAGATTAATACAAAGAATATTTACAGTCTAGAATTTATTATTATTGTAGCAATGAAACAGTATAAATATATTTTATCACATAATTTTGTTATACAATTAATACTAATGAATTACATATATCTTTCAATTATTCAAGTGGAACCTTTAAAAAATTAAACTGGAATTATAATACACTGTTTGTCCAGTAAATCTTTTGTACGAAATTTGACGAAACCAGATTTACTATTTACTATTTACTATTTTAACGAAAAATAGTTTCGATTTCATTTTTTATTACACTCTATTATCCACTGGAGAAATTGCGTTTATTGATTTACAACCTAGTCTGGAATTTCTGGCAGTAATAAATGTTCAATTACGAATGAAATGTAACTTCAGCTTCATACCACACGGAAATTAAAACAAAACTGCAGTTGCTTTTCGACGTTACATTACATGCAAATTTTATTGATTTCATCACAATCCTTGATTGAAGTGTGTTTGCTTTTTGAAATATTACAATTTATTTCTGCTATTTTTTTATAATAATTTGTTTGTCATTAGAACAGCATGTTGTTACAGTAATTAATAGTTAATAACGTTAACTGATCATATAATTAATATATTATAAATAATTTATATAAACAACTCTCACTTTAACTACGATTCTGTATCACTCATTTGATAATCGATTTCACTGCAGTGAAACAAATAATCTTCTTTATTACTTCAAGTTATACTTCCAATCTTAAACCTCATTCATAATGATCTATTAAAAATTAAAAACAATCTATCACAAAGGTATCTGTGGCAGGGAGATGATGAAAATAGGGATTTGATCAAAACTTTGTAACTCAAGATACCACAAGTCAACAACATGTTTTAATAAATATAAACATTATTATTTATTAATTACATTCATGAAAAATGTTTAAAATTTCATAAAAAATATCATTTTTGTTTTTAAAAATACCAGCTTAAGTACTTATTTCTTTTAATTAGTTTCAAATAAATAATTTGTGTTTCAACGACTATTGCTGTATTCACTATTCTACATAATGCATGATTTACTAAATAAATACTTTTAATACCTAAACAATATAATTTCATCTCTTCACTAAAACAGGGATTTGATGAAATCAGTTACTTTCTTCAGGGGGATAACCCCACAGAGTTATTTTAACATCTTCCGTGAATCATGTACCTTAGGGATTTGATCAAATCCTTATTTTCATCATTTCCCAACATATCGATGTCAACCCTCAAGTTGGCGCGTGAAGAGGCTTTCTCAGCTGTTTAGAAGAGCTACAGTTGGTCAGAATAGAAAACTGCTTCTTAAAATGGAGAGTACTTTGGATGAACCCTCTCACGCATCAACTCGATGACATCCGTAACATAGACTGTTGCTCAAAATAACTAATTCAGAATCTCTCCGCCGCGTTGACAGGCTTGCAAATATTTCCACCCTTGAAACCCAGTTTCCTCTCGTTTCATCGTCGAATGAAGACAGTAATCCCGAATGAAATTGTCAGAAAATAATTCATCAGCAGCGTTCTTTGAAACAGGACTAAGGACTGTCGCAAAATCCCCGTTCGTTTTCCATTCGCTGGACCGGTAGGTGTTCTGGCCGGCGGCGGGACGTACATAATGAAATTGGCTGGACGAGCGACCAACAACGGGGTGTCCCTTTGATTTTAGGACCGTGCGAGGGAAGCGACGGGATAAAAGGAACCCCAAGATAACTCGGCGAACGAGGGTGAATCCCAGGGACCCCAACCGGCAACGAATGGAAAAGAGAGGCTGCGCCGGAGAGAGTTTTCGGTCCTGCTATTCACTCGTAATTCCACGCGTGCCCACTTGAGATAAGTCTTGTTAAGCAAGCATTAATGACACCCTATCCGGTTGAACGGCCCTGGAGAAAGCCCGATAACCACGTAGAAACTACCTAGTCCGATGAAGACGCTTCGAGGAGATCCGACCTATCCACATTGCTGACTGCACACGTTTCCGAAACGTTCTCCCTTCTCTGTTCCGACCAATAAATCCCGTTCAGCTGGAAGCAGAATCATCTTGATATAATCTTTCGGAGTTTCTGCCCAACAGACTTCGCGAGAATTTCGTTTGAAGTTTCACCATGTACCTCCTCGATAATACATTCTGAGATGCATAAAGAACTTGAGCGAGTTTGAAACAGGTTCTTGAAACGAGTTCGAACAGTCTGCGGATCGAAAGATTTCGACTGACTTGATCTCGAGTAATTTTCATCGATATGTGTGATAGCTTGTCATTGCGTGTTGAGGTTGATTGGACGTCAGTTTTTGAGGTTATGTATTGAGTAGAATGGAGAAATTTGTTCTTCTTTTAAAAAATGATTTGGAAAATGTGGTTTGTGTTGATATGTGAATAGGTGAATATGTGAAGATGTTCAACTGTGTGGTAAGAAGAGTCAAAAATATTTAGTAGAGTTCATTATGTGTCAACGTGTGACCAATGATTATATGTTGGATATCTATGAATATTTTAAAGTTCTAAATTTGCAAATTCTCAAGAAATGATTGAACTGAGATATTTGGTTATTTGAAAATTCAGAGATTTCATCATTTGGAAGTCAGAACTACAAAGGAAGGGAAATTTAGAGATTCATCATTTGGAAGTTAGAACTATGAAGGAAGACAAATTTAGAGATTTCATCATGTGGAAGTTGGAACATTTAGAAGTTTAGAAAGCTGAACCGAAATTTCAGACCTTCAAAGTTTTAATTTGTAAATTTTCAAATTGTACATAACAACTGTAAGAAGAAAGAACGGTTGACGATCTGTATAACGTTTGAGCAGTCGCTATGACGGAAGAGATTTCCAATTTCTTAGTGTTCAAAGCCGCGTTTCATATACTCGTTGACCTTTCCGCAATTGAATTCAATTAGTGTTGCTCGACTGAAAGACGGTCCCGGGCAAAAGTTTCTTTCCTGCCAAGCTTACTTTTCCCTCTTTGTTCTTGGTTTGCCCTCTGGGGGAATGTTCTTGAAATTAGTTCGCATTGGCGTGATGCACGGTGCCGGATCGTTTCGAGAAGAACTCTTCTTCCAGCTGACAACGGGATTTAATTCGACTTTGGCTCACGACCCTCCTACGACTCTGCCAGCCTTCAGACGAGACTGAGGGGCACTTTTAATTCTCTTTTAATTACACCAATTAATTTTCTGCCGGCCGAACGAGCAGTGCCGTATGCTGCTCGTTAAGCAATCTTTATCGAATAAATAATTTAACGCGACTGCTCCGTCGGCTTCAGCGAACAAAGAATTTTGAATTATCTTTGTAACATGTTCATTTGATTCAGTGCTCGAAACATAACCTTCATTATTATCTTTCACACTCTGACGGCCATAGTGAAACAGTTGAACGAGTATTTTACGAGTATTTTCAGTCAGGATAACAACATTTTTAATAATATACATACACTACACTGCGTATCGGAAGTTTAGACCTCACCGTATTTTTTTACAAAAACAACCAGCTGATGAATCTCTGATTTCTTATTGTATTTAGTATACCTTAAAAAATTACTGTCTGACTACCATCAAGAACAATAAATAACGTGTAGCAGTTATTTCATGTACAGTTTGCGAGGAAGTAGTACAGCAAAGTTTAATTATTTCCGACCACCGCCATTTTAAATTACAAATAAAATACGATCAAATCGTTAATGCAATTATTTTGAATAAATGTGCAGGTTGTTTATGAAGTTTCGCTGTTTCAAGTAATTACTGAACTGTTAAATTTATTATAACTTTTGAAACGAAAAAAATGGAAGACTACTTTTTTTTTATTATTATGTAGAACATATTCATGTACGGGTACGCGAGTAATGCCAGGACATCATTGTTTTCATAAAATAAAAGCTGCGATATGCAACCAACGTGTTCTATTCAGGTGATCCTCGCGGCAATATGAAATCAATTGCAGCATAAGGAATGTCATAACTTTTTATTCGGTAAAATTAAAAAATTTTATACGGAAAAGTTTCAGTACTGTATTGGTGAATTGACTCCTTTGTGCCGTTTGCGTTTCAAAATTTTACTACACTATATTTTGCAAACAATAAAAGAGCTTTTATCTTGTTTATTAATTTTTTAACAAACTTCTTGACAAATAAAACTAATTCTGTCTCGATTCCAAAATTTGCTTAACGAATTCTGCAACTTGACGAATTTAATTTTGAAAATCTCTGAGGTTGTGCAACTCTTTGTAACTGAACTTAAATCAGTGTTACTAAAGTATTATTATATTTTTTTATTAAAATACAGAAAAGCAGTGAAATGTATGCAATCTTGGGAGATGTTAAAAGCTCTTCACAAATAGCCTTGTTGCAGTTGCATACACATCTGTTGAAAATAAAAAACATGTCAAAGATTTGATTACTGTGGCAGATTTAAGGGATGCAGATCAGAGACGAACTCTGTACAATTATTGAAAGTAGAATAAGAGAAAAAATTCCTCCTCAATGCGAAACAAAAGAGAAGAGAACTGGAACAAAAGATGGAACGTCTATTGACATCGATGCAAAAGCGATTTTTGCAAGAAAATGTTTGTCAAGACATGACCAAGTATCCTATCAGACATGACCAAGTATCCATGCAGAACCAAATCATCATTTCAGGTATTAAAATCGATCACACAGCTGTACATTTTTAACAAGAAGGAACCTTCAATCTATCAGCTGTGTAAAATCAATGCAACCACGTCAACACCCACCACAAAAAATACATCGTCCAACATAAAAATTTAACTACCCAAAGCGATAACCTGAAGCGCAACGAATTTTCTAAAACATCAGACTACATAACAAATCAGACTCTATGTAAACCAGATCAGAGTCTCAAATTACAAGTGGATGCAGTAAATATTAATCTAAAAAAGAAAGAGAATAAGGACGATGATTTTCAGGGTTCGATTGACGCAATGGTGAAATTATAAACACAGATGCTGGGTACTTACAGGAGAGGGAAGCTAGCAGAATCAACTGGCTCGTTGCCCATCAATTTCCAGCTGGGCTCATCGAGTGGAGACGAGCACGATTTATGTATGTTTGCGATGCAGAGGCCGATCTGCAATATCTACGCGTATCTCGATCGTGATCGAGTTCACCATCCTTCGATAGACACGAAAAACAGGGGACGCTGGCAATTTAGCGTAGCCTCGCTCGTCTGGTTTCCAGCTGCAAAGTCAGACAACGAGGGTAGGGGGTTGGTCGGTGGTGCTCTCGTCGTGGATCGCGCCTATCGCGACGAAACAATCGGAAGCGGGGGTAAACGTTCAATCGCGAAACAATGCGCAGCCCAGCGGGCTTTCCGCGGCCCGAAAACTGCTTTTATCAGCCATTTGACAATTCGCAGCGGAGATTTATCAGATCGCAACACGGAGGCACAGTTTGGTTTTTTTTTACCGGTAAATTCTCACTATACCTGCATCCGATATGCTTTATGATGGCTCGCCGCGAGAAAAGTGCTTTGTAAAGTCAATTGTATCGCCCTCAACTAATTCTGTAATTCGTTCGACGATTAATCGATTCCTCTCTACATTGAACAAACGATGCGATCGTAACTCTGATAAGATTTCAAATCACAGAAAACATTTTGCGATCTTGCAGAAAAATTCGAACCAATTTTTGGTAATCGGTTTTTGACGGTTCCAAATTACTTTTCGTGTGTTTTTCGCACAAATTCGCTTTTGTTGGGGGAAGAAATTAATTCTCTTTATTTGTAATTTTTACGTTTTATACAATCTTTGTTTAATGCAATCATTGTACAATGCAGACCTTGTAGGATACAATCTTTACACTTTATTCAATCTTCATTTTTTGTTAGTCTATATTATGGCAAGCCTCTATCTATTTATTTATTTATGGTTGCACTCCTGTAGCGACAAACTTCGCGTACCCCCGTGAAGAAGCCATGTTTTGCTTTTCATTTTGTACAGATCGTCATTCGAATAAAATTCTCATAAGCCGTAACAAATTGTCGATTCATATTCCACCTTAACCTTAACATTTTTTATACAATATTTATGTTGTATTTAATTGCTGTACACTACAACTTATATATTTTATTCTAGCTTTGTATTTTAGATAATCTTTATACAATACAATTTAGATATATTTATTTATCCTTTGTACAAGACGATCTGTGTGCAGCACACTCTTCGTACTTTATACAATCTTTATGCAGTACAATCTGTATACTTTATTCAATCCTTGTGCAGTGGAATTTTTATACATTATACATATTGTCTTCATACTTTATAAAACTTTCGCACAACGCGATCTTTGTATTTTATACAATCTTTAGACGATGCAATGCTTATACTTTATACAATCTTTGTACAATACAGTCTTAATATTTTATGAATTTATGTTATACAACGTCCAGGAATACATTTGTTTATTTCCAAGATTTGATGTTATGTACATATAAAATTACAATACATTTTACATAAAATATTAAAGCTGCATAAAATAGTACTGAACATAAAGTAGTTCTCACATTTCCTAAAATATAAATAGATAATAAATTTCGTAATTAATGAAATTATTCAAAATATTTCCTGCCTTGCATAATTATCACCTTTTACCGTGCTTTTGCAAAATGTAACAGATTTGCAACCTGGTATAATTTCTCTTTGATTACATTTTTAATGTATTAATTTAATGTGTACATTTTTCCTGAAAAAATATCTTTTCATTATTTTCTCATTATAAAGAAGACAGATCGAATTGAGAACTTCCTCCTTTTTCGAAATCAATTAACAAATTAACTTACATATTATGAGTATTTAAAAATATATCTTTCCTCAAAATTAATAAAATTGTTAACCTCTTAGGCACGACGCGCCACTATAATGGCTTTCGCGGACATCTCTCTGTACGGCGGTCCACTATAGTGGCTTCCGCGAATGTCACCGTAGATTACATAGCGTCATAGTGACTCACTCTACTGGCTCATTCGCTCACCGTTTCAATTAAATGACCGTTCTCATATGTTTTGATTCGCACTTTTTTGCCTTCACCACGTTTTATAAGAGTATTAACAAATCCCACAAAAGTACATTCCATGTAAATAAAAGGTACCAAGTAGTTTAGGCACCATGGGAGCACCTCTTTGCACTAATACACGATATTGGAAACATTTGGAAATTATTTTGTGAATTTTCTAAAAAAGTAAATTATCAAAATTAAAGCATATCATATCTTTGAGAAAAATTATAATTTAAACATCAAAAACTTCGTTCCAACGTACTCGTAGGGAGCAGCATTGTCACACATTGCAGTGCTGTTTACGCGTAATTCGAACTCTGGCGTACAGAGAAACAGTGCCGCGTAAAGTTCAACATTGCCTAAGAGGTTAATAATGAACACAAGCAAAAATGAGTGATCTCTTTCGTTCTTAAACATTCGAATAAACGACTTCGAACACTAATTTCGCGATATCTAACTTCGATTAATACCTAAATTATGAGCCTGTGAAACTATGCAAGAACTACTACCCGCAAGTCGTTTCGGTTTTATTCCCTTATCCCGCCATAAGTAAAGTTTTCCGGTAACGCGAATCAATTTAGCAGGTATGAAGAATCGCGGGAAACCTTTGAAAGTTGTTTTACAACTCCTTTAGAAATATCCGCGGTGCTTTTACCTGCTCGTGGCTCAAGTTTAATCGCGAACTTCAGCGATTTTTACTAATAAGCTCGTCCCAGTTACGTAAGAGCGGTGCTTCTATTCTTTCGTAAGCGGCAAAACTTTTCGTCCGATTTTTACAAGACGCAGAGACCCCTGTAAATTATCAGGTACAGGGACCCACTTTTGACCCAGTTCACCTTTTACGAGAATATTGGCTGTTGGGTACCTCTTCGTCGATGCTATTTTATAAACCACCTCGAACAAATAGTTTCTTTTTGTACCGTTGTCCAATTTGTTAACTGAATTCAGTAATCAAAATTCAGACGTCAAAGTTACTGCTAATGAAGCAATTGATATTTTGCTAATTAGAAAGTTGCGAAACGATGTTATTTCTAATTTGAAAGAAGAATTAAAGCTCGAATTTTCATAAATCGATTTATGAAAATCGTTAAAAAGAATTTTTGATTCGCTGTGGAAATTAACTTTTATACATTTTGAGAGGAAGAACAATTATACTTTTTATTTTTGTTATTTTCGCGTTGGTAATTATTTTCAGTTTCATTTTTATTCCTCGGTGCTTTTCATCCGTGCGCTAAACATTATTTTCAATTTTATTTTTATTCCCGTACGATTCTCAACAGTCAAAGGTTAAAGCAGATAATTCTGCTATCATTGTTTTATACTAGCATTTTATTCGGAAACAAATATGCAATAAATAAAGTATTAATAATAACATAAATAAAGTATTTGTATTATGTTTCATAAATTTTAATACAAATATAATTCAATGTAATAAATGTATTATTGAGAATAATAAAAATGTTGTTCACGATGTGTAAATATCTGATAAAATCATTTTACAATTTTTTCAAAACGTTCAGCGAACTGT
Organism: Megachile lagopoda; assembly: GCA_036983795.1. Taxonomy (NCBI): domain Eukaryota; kingdom Metazoa; phylum Arthropoda; class Insecta; order Hymenoptera; family Megachilidae; genus Megachile; species Megachile lagopoda. The sequence goes on along the minus strand of CM072788.1, from coordinate 3,719,203 downwards.
TTCAAAGTAGGTATACATTAAACAATTGTTTGTCTAATACATATTTATACGAAAGAAATAATAAATTCGAAGGATTGAAGTAGCTTTCATAAAATCCAATTTATGGAAGTCGATTTTTACCTTCGGTTTTTGGACGACTACTGTATCATGATCATGATATAAAATAAGAAATTCCGCCATTGTAGTCCATCCTCTTCGATTTTGTTATACTGTTACCAATGACGACTTGTGTATAAGCTCTGTGGAACTGCAACTCCGATTTGATATTATCGATAACATTTAATGTAATAAGTCCTTTTTTCTTTAATTCATTCTTTATACAATAAACAATTGATGTGGACGAAAGTTTGTTTTCTTTTACATAATTCGGAAACAGAGGCTAAAAATTTTCTGGAACCCCATTAATTTTAACCACGATTGTGGTTAATTATAAATTAGGGTTAATTGTAACCGTAATTTCAAGTGGATCCATGAGAAGACTTTCTTTCAACAATCATACTACGGCAAATTTTAAATAAATATAATTAAAAATGTAATCCACTTCCTTCAAAAGTCTTCAAATATTTCATTGAAAGAATAGTAAAATCCACGAATTAAAGCAATTTTTATAAAAATCGAATTTATGGAAGTCAATTTTTGCCTTTGGTTTTTGAACGACTACTGTGTCATGGTCATATAAGAGAATACAATATTGCGGTGTACCATAAAATAAGAAATTCCATTGTAGTCCATTCTCTACTTTGGTATATCGTAACCCTAATTTCAGGCGGATTGATCAGAAAACTCAGGTTCTTTGAAAAACCTCCCACAATGAATTTTAAATAAATATAATTCAAAACCCATATAATTTAAAATTTGTCTTCAAGTATTTGCTCATTGAAACAAATAATAGAATCCATAAATTGAAATACTTTTCATAGAATCTTATTTATAAAAGTCGAATTTTGTCAATGATTTTCGAATGATTACTATATTATGGTTCTACCAGGTTAACAAAGTATAGTATTACAGGGTACCATAAGATAAGAAATTCCATTGTAGTCCATCTTCTACTTTGGCATACCGTAACCCTAATTTCAACCGGGTCGGTCAGAAGACCCATGTTCTTTGAACAATCCCGCTATAGCGAAGTTTCCATTTTCGACCCGAATCGTTAAACGTGCGAAACGGTCGTGAACGTTCACAGTGGGTGCCGATGAAATACGGTTTAATCAATGGGACGTGCGGACAATCTGGAGATTGTCACGAGGAAAGTTGCGTGCTATCGGAGAAGGCATTCTACAAGAGTTTGATGGTGGTTGTGGTGGATCGAAACGCTGAAGGAGACGAGGCAGAAGTTTGGAGACAGGGGCTACGAATACAAGGGAGATGATATCGTTGCCTGAGCCAATTAGCCCGGATTTACTAGACGTTAGCCAACAAGCACGTGCTCCTTTTTCCCGTCAGTCGGCACTTTTGATTGTTCTTGCCGAAAACAATCCCGAAAATCGCCGGGAAAACTCGAGGGAAAGTTTTGCGACTCGTCGAGATTCGGTAACGGTGTGTGGTTCATGAAGATCGGTACTCTTTCATTCGATTCCGCTTTTCAACTCCTATGCACTTCAGTGTTGCTTTGTTACCAATCTTCAGGTACTCCACATTTTATGTATAATCTCTATTGATCTTGTATTGTATTATGTACAGTCTCTGTGTATATTAACAGCTTTAACATTAAGCATATTAGTTTTAACTTTAACATTAAAGATATTAATAACAATTTATATTAGTACCTCTAAAACTTACTAGTTGAAAAGTTTGATAAATTCTCTTGAAGTTATTTTTTTACTATTAATTTCTGCTATTGTCTGTTTCACTATGATTATAGATCATACGTGCAAGACTATAGAGTTAGTTAATAAATATTTATTGCAAGTTACTGTATTTAATCGAATGGTGAAAGTGGTTATCTTCTCAGCATAAAAGGTTAATATTGAAAGTAAATTAAAAATATTAGGTATTATTTTCATTTTTAACAAATCTTATCAAATATTTGAACGACATTTTGTAACATTTATTGTTTATATTTGCAAGTAGTTAATACGTGTATTTGCAATTAGATATGTGAATAAATGTTTAATAATATAAATAGCTTCATATGGAAATTTAAGTGATTTATGGTGGAAGACATAGTGTTAACCCCTTGCCCTACAATATCATGACACACTCGTGACGCACACTACAATTCATATGTGATAACACTCGTATTTGCACTGCAATTTTGGATTCAATTTTAATTATAATCTTCAAAATCCAGAATCGTTGAATAAAAACCGTGCCTAATTTCTTAATTCTCTTTATTTATTTTCTTCTGGTAGCAATAATTAGTTAGCTGTGAATCACGCAACTGCCTGAAAATTGTAGGTTATGGGAGTTCTACCGGTACATACCTAATTAAAGATGTGAATTTTTGTACTGCATTTAAGAAAAAAGTAAAAATAATATTTTCTTTTCGTATTTTAATGTTCAAGAAATAAATGAAAGGTATGCATTGTTAATTAATATTAATTTTAGTGCATGTGCAATGTAGAACTAGTGATGTTCAATAAATAAGTGAAAGATATGAATCATTAATTAATATTACTTTTAGTATGTATACATATAATGTAAAACTAATAATGTTAAATAAATGCAAGATATAAATTGTTAATTAATTTTAATTTTAGTATGTGCATGATGTAAACCTAATGACATTAAATAAATGAATGAAAGATGTGAACTGTTAATTAATATTAAATTTAGAATGTATATAATGTAAAATTAATATTCGATAAATATATGAAAGTCATGAACTGAATTTTGGTACATGTATAATGTAAAATTAATATTATTTATTAATTTATTCATTATCATGCAACTAATAGTAAATTTATAAATAATTTACCGGTCAGTTCAAATTATGTATTTAGAATAATGCGCACTACGATTCATGACTATAATATGTTGTCACATGCGGTGTTTAATAATCACCGACTCATCAGAAATGCCAAACTGCGCTATTGAATAATTTATTCTTCATTCTCAAGCATTCAAACATTATTTCGAAATATAGTCAATTATTAGAAATTTGTTTTAAATTACAATAGTTTCTAGCAAGAATTTATTGTTAAATACTTCAAATTACAATGAAAGCGACAAAAGTACGATTTTTATAGAAACTCGTGTTAAATATTTCAAAAAGAAAATTTTAATATGTCGTTTCTCAAATAAACCATCTCATAAAGATTTGACCACATAACCTCGTTGATGACCACATAACTCTGAACAAGTTATTTTGTTTCAAAATTAATGAAACTAATAACATTTTTCACTGAGAAATAAAAAATAGAAAGCTTGGAAGTTTACGAATTTCAAAATTGAACATATGAAAGTCTCATATTTCTCAAATTTGCAACTTTCATATTTCTCGAACTAAAAAACTCTGAATATAGCAAATAATTTCACAGCGCATATTTCTGGAACACGTTCAACTTGATGATATAGCTATTCAATTTGCAGTTGAATATGATTTACCTCTGTATGCTTTTTACCATACGTTTGGAATCTACACAAAATAGCTCGGAAACAAAAAGTAGAATACCGAGCAGATTTATGGGTCGCGCATTGGAATCTACAATTAATTGCAGAAATTCGGAGATAAATGAATTTTATAATCAATGATGAAAATTCCCTCGTATATATTTATAAAGTGTCATTATTTACCTATGTAAATACCGCATCAATTTATCAGCATAACAATGAAATACGAACATGACTATTATGAAATAATCGGCCATTCGACAACAACAAACTGCGTGTTTGATCAGAGAAATTTCCATTTCAAGCATCACTCCTATGATAATCGCCCGTAAATTAGTCTACAAGCGATATCACAAGGTTCTCGGTTATGTACGTATCCTTTGTTTGATTTTATACTGCGTACACAGAGATTCGCATAAATACTTGTCTCTCAATTAGTAACTGGTTGTGAGGTTTAGGTTAACAGAAATATTGTATTGATTAAGCTTCTCTACAATGTTATGTTTCTGAACATTAATTTGATGTGATAAAAATTCGAACTTAAGCAAATTTTTATTGATCTTGTAATAGTAAGTATTTGCATTTAGAACATTAGCACATAATATTTTTTATCTTCAAGTTTACAATTTTCAAATTTAGAAATTTAGAAATTTAACAAAATTTTCAAAGTTGGAACTTTTCAAGTTTTTAGATTCACAAAGTTTCAAATTTTTGGATTTATAAATTTTGAAGTTTAAAATATGTCAGATTCTTTAATTCTTAAGTCTATAGATTTAGATACGTGGAAGTTTGGAAGTTATCGAATTTTGAAATTCTCGAGTGTTCAAGTTCGATTCAACTTTCTAGAGGCGTAAGTTCTCAAGAGCTGCAAATATTCATATTATCAAAGTTCCAAATTTTAAATTATCAAATTTCTGAATGCCAAATTATCAAATTTCCCACATTTCAAAATTCTAAATTACCAAATTTCCCACATTTTCAAATTCCAAAACACCAAATTTCCTATATTTCTCAATTCCAAATTGTCAAATTTCCCATATTTCCAAATTCCAAATTATCAAATTTCCCATATTTCCAAATTCCAAATTACCAAATTTCCCATACTTCCAAATTCCAAATTGTCAAATTTCCCATATTTCCAAATTCCAAATTATCAAATTCCCCATATTCCCAAATTCCAAATCATCCAATTTCCCATATTTTCTCATACCAAATTATAAAATTTCAAGTATTTGCAAATGATCAAATTTTCCATATCCCAAATTTCTAAATCTATAAATTTCTGAAATTGTTAATATCTAAATTTCCGTATGTCCAAATTCCTAAGTTTTCAAATCCCAAATTCCAAAATTTACTATAAACGTACACTTTCGTCAATATTTCAGCAGATACCGAAAATAAATATTAAGGACCCTGGGATATATTGACAATATTTATTGATCGTGCGATATCAGCATAGCAAATAATGTCATGTTTAAGTTTGGTCACCGCTATCGCCTGACCTTAACCCAACAGAATACCTGGGGGGTGAAGTTAAACGGCAATTACATAACCAACAGTCCTGAAATACTAACAAATTTTTTGCCCTACTTCAAACTTATATCAATTTTCTTCCTAATTTCTGCTAAATCCCAAAAATGGGTCAGAGAAATTTAATTCACTATTTAAGTATCTTTTATAATGTAAACATTTATTTGTATGGAAGTATTTCATTCTTATCAGACACTTATCATTCTTACAACTTTCAATAAAAATTCAGTAATTATTTTAATAGAAATAATTTACTAACAATTCAATAATTATTTCAGTAGAAATAATTTATTAACAATTCAGTAATTATTTCAGTAGAAAAAATTCCTTAATAATTCATTGATAATTCAGTAACAATTTCAGTAGAAATAATTCATTAATAATTCAGTAATAATTTTAGTAGAAATAATTCTTTAATAATTCAATAATAATTTCAGTAAAAATAATTCGTTAATAATTTCAGTAGAAATAATTTTTAATGAAAATAAGATAACATCTATTTTGTCAACATACATTTTCCGACGAACTTAAAAACAGAAAACTTTCTCTGATATTTGAAAAAATCGTTTCAAACGAAACTCCATAAAAAACAGACGGTGAAAAACCCTCACATCATCTAGTATATACTTAAAAAGTATTAAATATAAAATTGCGAAATATTTCGTTGGAATTAACGAGCTACCGATAAAAACGTGGCCATATTAGGCAACTTTCGTCTGCTCTTCCCGCACATGTTCTTCGCAAAGGGAGAAAAAAATTTAAGCCCCATGACTGAAACGCAGACGCGTAAATTTTACTAAATAAATACGTGGCTGATTAACAGGGACACAGCGAAGGGGATTTAGCCGATCTCGTCCCGTCGAATGTAAAATGGGTGGTCACCACGGTTCAGATAAAAAAGGGGGAATCGATGCAAATTCGCGAATATTCCGCTAGGCTATTCGTAGTATCCGCGTCCGACGAGAGATCGATCGACCGATGTGACATCATACGCTACTACACAATGGGAAACAAATTACGAAATTACCATACTAAGCGACTTCCTGCAACGACACAATAGAACCAAACCGTAAAGCAGATTGAACGCGATCCACGGACGGAAGATCGCGGCTCGGATACATTATTTGCATCTAGCCAGAATGTTATGGTGATTACTTGCTCGATCCACCAATCGGATTCTATTATGCGCCCCTTTCTTTCTGCAAATTAACGATTGTACTTGCTATTTGCCGCTGTCGCCAAAATTTATTATTCCACGCGGTAACGTGTAAAACTGCTCGTTCACCCGGGACAATGGCGATTTTGTATAAAAGGAAATAAGTGAAAATGGACGAAACGTTTTTCCCTTCTTTTTTCGAAAAATTGCTTTTTAATATTTTGTTCGTTGATTGATATCTTTTTTAACGCGTGTCGCTACAGAACTTGTATTTGTGCATATTTGTTGTACTGAATAATAGTAAATTAGGTAAACATTTATAACAATTATTACACGGTAGAAATATTTTTAAATCGGTAAGGTTTTATTAGCTTCAAAATTTTTGTAATTGATATAACATTTTTAATTGGATTTTTTAAAGTAATACAATCTTTTCAACTGATATTTTAAATTAATACAATTTTTTTAATTGTTTAAGTGAATTATGTGATATTTAATAGATCTCTTTCATCGAAAATTTAGAAAAATTATATTTTTGTGTCTGTTTGGACATTAATAAATTATTTTAAAAAACGTGTATCTTGTTTAGTTTTTTTTTATGGGATAAGAGGGGTTTTCCACGGAAAAATAGTTAAATTTTCTAAGTTATGAAAAATGTTTTACCAAATTAATAACTTCACCCAAAATTTCTGTTATTAAACACTTTGTTTAACTGAGTCAAAAATATAATAATGATACTTCTGTTGTTTTTAATAATACATGTAGATACATCCCTTCACTACTACAAAATTTTAATCATATTCAAAAATCTGTAACTTATTCTAAAATTTTGTTCAATTGCTTGCAAACTTTTGAACAGTGAACTAAAGTAATGGTTAAAATAATAATATATGAATAATTTAGAAAGAAATTACAGTGAGACTTGCTAACAATTTTTGCATTCTCTGTTGTAATTTTAATACAATACCTAAAGGTTACACAAACAATGATAGGCCTAATTTAGTCGCAAACAATCAAACCTTGATTCTAATATCAAATTACTCAATTAACTTTGACACAATATTTAAAGGTTTCACAAAGAATGATAGGTCTGTTTCAGCTGAAAATCTGAAACCTTGATTGTAATATCAAATTGCACAATCAAATTTAACACAATACATAAAGGTTTCCAAACAATGATGTTTTAGCTACAATCTCTAAAACCTTAATTTCCATATCACAGTTGACAATACCCAAAGGTTTCACAATGATAGGTGTATTTTAGCTACAAACTCTAAACCCTTAATAATAATATCAAACAGTACACAATACCTAAAAGTTTCACAAATAGTGGTAGGTCTATTTTAGCTGAAAAGTCTTAAACCTTGAGTTTAATATCAAATTTAACACAATACCTAAAGGTTTCACAATGATAGGTCTATTTTAGCTACAAACTCTAAACCCTTAATAATAATATCAAACAGGACACAATACCTAAAAGTTTCACAAATAGTTGTAGGTCTATTTTAGCTGAAAAGTCTTAAACCTTGAGTTTAATATCAAATTTAACACAATACCTAAAGGTTTCACAATGATAGGTCTATTTTAGCTACAAACACTAAAACCTTAATAATAATATCAAACAGTACACAATACCTAAAAGTTTCACAAATAGTTGTAGGTCTATTTTAGCTGAAAAGTCTTAAACCTTGAGTTTAATATCAAATTTGACACAATACCTAAAGGTTTCACAAACAATGATAGGTCTATTTTAGCTACAAACTCTAGAACCTTAATAATAATATTAAACAGGACACAATACCTAAAAGTTTCACAAATAGTTGTAGGTCTATTTTAGCTGAAAAGTCTTAAACCTTGAGTTTAATATCAAATTTAACACAATACCTAAAGGTTTCACAATGATAGGCCTACTTTAGCTACAAACACTAAACCCTTAATAATAATATCATAACAGGACACAATACCTAAAAGTTTCACAAATAGTGGTAGGTCTATTTTAGCTGAAAAGTCTTAAACCTTGAGTTTAATATCAAATTTGACACAATACCTAAAGGTTTCCAAACAATGATAGGTTGAATTCGTCTGAAAACTCTCAAACCTTGAGTCTAATATCAAATTTGAATTTGATGTCAAATGAAACCCTCTATACATGTCTTAAATCAAAAACTGCTTGAAATCCAGAAATAAATTTCTGATTCCAGTAACCATAAACAATCCTGACTTTTTAAAAATCATCGCATCTACAATCCGGAAGAGAAAGTTGTAAAAAATGTTCAGCTATATAAATTCAGATAACAAATTCAGCAATCAACAACAAATAAATCCACAATTGTCCAAACAGCTCCACAATCATAACTGCGCTAAAAATTAAACTTCCACTGAAAGATTAAAATCCGCTATTAAATTCAGACTTTCCAGACGAAATAATATTACAAAAATGTAAAAAGAACACAGTAAACATTCGATTTCGTACAATTTCGAAATTAGCCATTTTCTGTCGATTTTTGCGGGCCAACCAATTCATTTCGGAATGGCAGCATTTTACGTTACAGTATCGTTAACAAATCGTCCAGCGAAATGAAACTTTTAATTATATTCCAATAATTGGACCGTGCAAATTGCCGCCCGGCTTCTTTTATTTCCATTTCAGTCACCAGTTCGCCCGCGAATATTAATAACACAGTCGCGGAACGTTTCAACCGGAAATTTCCGACGGCAAGACATCTCGACGAAATATAATCTTTAACGAAATTAATTAACGTAGCTTCCACGAGCCCATATAGTCTGCTGTTCCCGTATTTTCTTTTGCTTTAACTTTGGATTTCCATTGGAACTCCGGTAGTCTTCTCGATTCATCTCGTTCCGTTTCATCCTCTTCCTACCCGATTTGGCAACAATCACAAGCTAAGCGGATTATTTAAGGACTTTCCGTAGTGCATATTACGGTGGAAACCATCGTCGCCACTGTTCACTCTGATGCTGGTTTCCTACGAGAAAAGGGCGCTACGAAGGGAAATACTTTCAGCAAAGTTTCAGACAAATCGCATTTCAGCGAATCAGGAAAGGGAGAGAGGCAGGAAAAAAATAAAACGTGATTTTAATCGGCATTTTAATTGCACCCCACCCTCTATTAAATTTCGTTGCCTGCCGTCGAGTTTAATTAACGACGTGTAATCAGTCGCTGACATTTTTGCTCCTGTTTTATTTGAATTCGCAACTTTCTTACGGAATTATAATTTCTACTTATGTATTCGTTTTATGATACCGAACGAAATAAAGAAATGGTAGACAGTTTTAGTAGAAGTATATTGAGTGATTATCGTTTTACGATTACACTGTAACCCGTGACACCTCTCGTTCTGAATATCGATTTAAGGGACGTCTGATGTACAGGGTGATTCATAATGTATGCTAGTTAAATTATAGTATCTTTTATTCGTCGTTTAAATAGTAGCTTGATATAAGTGTAATTAGGGTTTTTATTATTTTCCACATTATATGACGAATGTTTGGATAATATACCACCTTGAACAATTTACGTATTCTAATTGAAACCAATAATTTTTTGGTTTGTTAAATATAGTTCAGATCAGGTGTGTTATTACTTGACTTGTATTAAATAAAAATTCTTTAGTTTCAAAACTGAAATTTAATCTTTTTCTTACAAATATGATAAATGATAACAAATTAATAGTAACAAGACAAAATACAATTTGATTGATTAATTCAATCAAGAATGAAAACTTACCTAACCTAATCTAACCCGTCTGTACGTTATAATTTAATACTTTCACATGTCAAGACAAAGGCTTTAAACATACATTACCTCGTACTGAACGTAATAGTTTGAACAGTTTCGTGAATGTTTCAGTAACGTTAGCCGTTTAACGTTAACTAATTTCACTGTTCGTTATAACAAATAGAATTTCTGGGGTAGCTTAATAAGTAAGCACAGAGGTGTTTTGCGTACACCACCATGAGAAGAACATGATGCACACGATGCTTATTTACATCGTGACAGAACGTAAGTAAGAGAAATGGATATGGCTGCAGTGGCAGACCTAAGAAGGCACGTAGACGTGGAAACAACATTTGTATTTCTATCTGCGTTCGCGTTTTCGCGTCTAGAAGTCCTAAGTGCAGTCCTTTCTGCATCTGCACCTTTGCTAACATTCTTCTCTTCGACGAGCAGGTCTTGTTTCGCAGAAATTTAGCTACGATAAATCTATTCTAATGTGACAAGAGTTTCGTGCTCATTTGTTTGCCGGTTTCTTCAGTTTTACCTTCATTATATTATATATAATGAAATTTTATTCTGTTAGGTTTTATTAGTTTAATTCTGTTTTATTAAATTTATTACGTCTTTTCCTATCAATTTTAGTCTATTTTATTAACCCTTTGCCCTATGATTTACTTGTCAAGTGCGTCAGTCAGAACTAACTAATCATGGCTGCAATATTAAAATAGACAAAGAAAGCTGGAATGATATGACAATCTGGTATTACGCAATTGTTGACTATGCAAATTATAATTGGACTTGAACTCCAAATTGAATCGCATTGAAAATTCGAATAAAATTCACAGCTGATGTACGAGTGCGTCACGTGTCGGACTCGTCAAAATAGTGCAAGGGATTAAAATTCTACCTTGTTCTGTTAATCTTAGTCTTAATCTTATTTATCCTTCTAAACATTATTACTTTCATATTATTTTGATAAATATTAATTATTTATCACGATGATTTTACTTTCTACACCCTGTTATCACAGGAATTGATCACCTTAAATTTAATATGATTTAAAAAAAGTGGAAAATTACGGGTACTAATAATGTAAACTAAAAATTAAATTATAACCTTCAGAATAACCATCTGAACTTCTAGTTACCCATTAGCACGACACTCAAAAGTTGTATCGAAGATAAAAAAAGAAGCTGCAAGTATCTGAATTTGAATCGCGGCAAAAAATAGTGTCTCCAACGAAGGTGCAGCGAAACGAGAGGCAAACAATAAAAGTAACGTTAACAAGAGAACCGGTAACAAACGAACCTACCAATAAAAAGCAGGCAAACGGGTCGGCACTGAAGGGAGCAGCTAATTGGCCCATTGAATGTAAAGCCTGCCGAGAAAAAGTAGTCGCGGTACAAGAAATGCTTGAGAACGATGGCCCGAATAATATAGCACCCTTTTTCTTATCCCCCCTCTGAATCTTCCTAGGTCTTAGACATTTCTTCTTCTCGTCCCTTCCCCGAGGACATACTTGATAACGCAACGAAGAAGGAAGCGTCAGCGCCGCGGCGTACGTCGTCTGGAGTGGAAAAACTGATTTATTGCTTCGCAGCGTCCCAACGTCTTTCCAACCGAGGAAAGAAGTAAAATAACTCGACCTCTGCAGAACGCGTGAGAATTCGAGGACGTTACCTTGCTACGGAATATTCGGAAGCTGACTTCTTCCGGGGAACACTTTGTACGGAAGAAAGTAAAAAATTCACTGGTCGCAGTAAAAAATTCATCGATCGAAGATTGCACCAATTTTCTGCCATCACGTTTGGTCCAAAATGAACGGTAGGATAGAAACAATGAAAATACAGGGTATCTCCAGAGACCTCACCCTTTTATTTCGGAAGCAGCTTTAAATATGGACAAATGTTACAGATAAAAGTTGTAGAATATCAAGAACATAAGATGGTGGTAATTTGACCTTGGTCGTTTGAAGATCACGTGAATTTTTATTTTTGTAGCGCACGTCGAGACGTTCTTAAAACACTATGTACACAGTATGTCTGAAAAGTAACGGAACTTTTTAAAAAAAAAAAAAAGTATTAGTTATTTTGCCAAAATTAATTTTTTTTATTCAAAATACATCCTTTCCGCATCAATACACCGCTGGGCACGCTCAGGCAATGTTAACATAGATTTTTTTTATGTCGTTTTGCGGAATCGCTTCAATCATCCTTGTCACAGCTGCTTGGGCTTGTGTAACAGTGTCATAAAACGTTTCTTTCATGGCTAATTTCAATTTTGGAATAAGGAAGTAATCGCATGGAGATAAGGCAGGCGAATATGGAGGATGTTGGAGCACACAGACTTGTTTTTTCGCCAAAAATTCACGAACTGCGACAGTTCTGTGACATGGTGCATTATCATGCAACAGAAACCAACTCCCTGGCGCTCGATATTCGGGCCTCACACGAACGACTCTTTTCCACAAACGTTCTATAACACCCAGATAATATTCGCCATTAACATTTTGTCCCTGTGGAACGAATTCCCGAAGTATAATACCTTTAGAATCGTGTAGAATTTAGAACAACCCAAAACCTGGCTTTGGGTCGTCTTTCAAAGTATCACGACCATCCTAGAATCGCTTATACCACTCGAACACACGTGTACGGGATAAACAATCGTCGCCATAAACATTTTTCATTAATTCAAATGTTTCTGTAAAAGTTTTACCGAGCTTTACCGAGCAAAATTTAATATTCGCTCTTTGCTCCATCGTGGTTTTGTGACACGGTGACGAAAGGTTCTGTCGCTTTAAACACTATAAATTTACAATTCGTTGCTCGATTCCAATAACGATTGGTTTGTTTTGTAGGGGAGGAATACTGTTTTCAAATAGCATATTGTTTTTATAGATGTCGCTAATAGTGTTCCTTAACTTTAAAAAGTTCCGTTACTTTTCAGACATACTGTGTACGTTTTTTGCGCAAGTCATTCCGAAGATATGAAGTTTCAAAGTTGACATATCGTCGACATCACGTCACGTGTGTCAACTTTGAAGCTTCGTATCTTGAGAATGACTTGCACAAAAAATAAGCATAATGTTTTGAAAAGAGGGCTACAAGAATGTGCAATAAGAAATGGCGCGTCTATTTAAGAAACAATATGACATAATCTTGAATCATGCAACGTCAAATTGTTGCCACCATCTTATATCTTCCTTGATATTCTACAATTTTTGTCTAAAACATTTTTTCATATTTAAAGCCGTTTCTGAAATGTAAGGGTATTACTTTAAAGATACCCTGTACTAGGTGCAAATATAGGGAAATTTATTTCGAAGTATATTGTAGTTTTACATGAAAGACAGATGCAAACGTTAAAAAAATAAACGATAAAACTTACTTTATACAGAGATATGCAGTATCACTTGAGATAAGTTAGGTTACTGTTTTTTAAAGGTAAAGCAGAGGAAGTTCTCTTTGCATAAACTTGACCTAAAATATAATTATTGCAGATTTGACTTAACACTTTAGCTACAGAGTACTTTACAGCCTCTAAATTCTTTTACTATGTTACCTTGAAATTTTCCACTGTAAATTCTTTTACATTTACTGTTTTACTAAAAACCTTTCGTGTAATCCATCAACTGCAAATATCGGCAAGTGTTTCAATATTTTAGTGTGTATATACATACATTGATGATTCCATGCGAAAGTGCGTCACAGTCAAAGGATTAAATTAAATTGAACATATTTTTTAGCGGACTTCCCCAGAGAAAAGAAAGAATTATTTATCAACTTTATTGAGGGAGGAGAGAATGTTAAAAAGCACGTATAAATGAGTTAGCGAAAAACTATGTAACAAAAATTGCATATACATACATGTAAGTGAAGCAGAAGTAATTCGTGTAATTACGCGTTCGTCGTAATTGTATTATTTTTTAAAAATAAATTTTTCAACTACTTGATCATAATAACATTTTTTTTTAATGATTTATTAATAAACTGACCGACAGTTCGGTTATTAGAAAAAGTTATTTGCGAGAAAGTCTTTTATAATATAATATTAAGACCCCCTGTTCGATACATTTACCCTCGCTTTTTTGACAGTATTAAACCCTAAGGGTATTTTATACCGATAGAACTATGGGGCGATATAGCTAGTCAAAAGATACGCGTTTTTTATTTGATTTATTTCGGTATAAGCTGATATGGCGTATAATATTTTATTTTCGTATTTCAATGTTCGATAAATAAGAGAAAGATATGAACTATTAATTAATATTTGTTACACCATTTAAATAATGCATTGAACTTATAAATAGACTACTATTATTTATTATTTCAGTAATTATATTATAAATGACTGAAAAGTAAGCGATTTAGCGATTAATTTAAGTTACATGTTTTGAATAGCGCGCTATGACTTCACGTGATCTAATGTCGTCGCATGATGGCCGAAACGTCAGAAATACTAAATCTTTCCTATGATCTAATTTATTCGTACATTCACGGGCATTTACAGATTATTTTGGATTAGAGTAAATCAATAGATATTTGTTTTAGATTACAAAAGTTACTAATTAAAGATTACAATCGTTACATACTTCGAATTGCACAAATGAAATCGACAAAGGTGAAATTTCTCATAAGATAAATATATTAATATGTATGATCTTGGTAAATATGTTAAAATACTTCAAATTGCACAAATGAAAGCGTCAAAATTACAATTTCTCATAACATAAATATATTAATATTCATGATCTCGATAAATCTGTTATAATAAAAATATTTTGTTCTTCCAACATTCACATTTCACAAGAATTGAACCAACTAATTTTAGGAATTATATCCTGCTGTACCAAATTCCTTCAAAATCTGTGTTAAATCTATTACTCACCAAATTTCTTTAGGTATCGAGGTAGGATCAAATTTAGCCCAACGAATGCAAAATTGGAATCAGCGATAAAAAATCAAGACATGTTGATGTAATAGTACTAAAATATTCAGTCCATCGGGAGAATTAGACTCTATCAAATTCAATTTATTCTCCATTCTAAAAGGCAACAAAATGTAGGACAGAACTTCGCTTTAAAAGTTCACTTTTCAACTTCAACGTTTCACTTTGAAATTTCACTTCCCAACTTCAGTATTTTATTTTTAAGCTTTCAAGTGTCAATTTTAACATTTTATTTTTCAGTTTTCATTTCAAGATTTCGCTTTTAAACTTTCACTCTACATATTTCTAATGGTTTCAGAGTTTCTTTTTCTGCTGAGTTTAAAAAGCCCGTGTCAACATGTTCTAACTTTGGACTCCAAATACATGTTTATAATAATAATTATGTTTTTCGTTATTTATTTGTACTGATACTTTATTGGAATACTTTTTGGTAAGAGAATGCTTAGGAACACGTTTCTGCCCAAATTTTTGTACAAGATACGCAGAAGCAAAATTGAAGACGTATAAAAGTAGAACTGTCAGATCAACCTTTAGCCCATAGTTACTTCTATTTAAACTATTTCGTTGTAATATTATACTGCGCCATTCGCTTGTTCAAATATTGAACGAAGTAAAAGTTCGTTAAGGCAGGAACTATTTGCAGTTGAAAATTGAAACGTATTTTCATTCTATAGTTTACTGTATAGGAGAAGGTTGGAGTAATTGATCACAATTTTGCCTTTAATTGAAACAGTTATTTGTAAATTTTGTATACAAGGTATCTTACACAAATCAAGCATCTTATATCTAAATTACTTTCACTGCCATTAAAAATAGAAAAAAGTAAGTGATGATTTAATTTCAAGATATACATTTGGAGAGGACAGAGAGCTTTATTTCAAGGTCATCCTTGTTTCGTTATGGAAATTAGGTATTCAATTTAAGTGAGACGTCTTATACTGTACCATTTAATGTATAGTATGTATACTTTAATTATTGTTAAATGATTATTAAAGTGTTGTTAATAAATCTACATCTAGGACTAAGAGTATCATAAGCATAATTTTCAAATTTAAATATCTTCGCATGAAAATTGGTACGAAAATAACCGAAGTCTAACTTGATCACTGTAATTTTTAAAATTAAATAAATGATGAGAAACAAGACATAAATAATGTAAAATAAGAAAAAAAGTTGATATAACTCAACAAACAGTTTCTAAGAGAAAGATTCGTAATGACAGTTCATGTTCATGAAAATAAAAAAAACCGAACTTCCTAAGCAAAGTAACCTGTAAAATTATGCTTTAAATTCTCTTTTACATAATTTCGCAGTGCATCGTTTCGTTTAGAACTTCTAGCAAAATCCTTGACATGGAGGTTAAAATGTGATCGATTCGACGTGGAATGACCCTATCGATAGCTTTTAGGGCGAATTTTACTCTCAAGAGAACATGTATCCTAATTCTGAGTTTTCTGGATGGAACGTGTTACAAGGATGCTTAATCATTTGATCAAGTACCTGTTCTACCCTGATCAAGTATCTGAATACATTCAATTCTAAAAAGTTGAAAGACTTACTTTAACTATTTACAGCTATTTTATTAGACAGATTATTGAAAAAGACGTGCGAACACATTTGTGACCATTGTAAAATGGTCAGCATTTAACTTTACTTTCATCAATATTTTAGACATACCTCTAAATATTTAAATACCTCGTCAATTTAAAAGTAGTTTTATCATTTACATTATTTTAAGAGTAGATTGCATTTAAATCATAGAAATTTGTATTTAATTTTAGAAATGAACATCTTTTAATTTAAGTAATTTGAAAGAAACATTGATTCTCGGTTTGTAACTCCATCACATAAACACGTTTTAGATGCGCATCACAGTATTATATTTTAAAAGTCTTTAAAAAGTTTTACAGAGAGTTTGGAAGTAAAAGTGGTAGCCCATATTTAGACCACTCCTCCTGATTTTAAGGTAGCTGTGAAATTTATACGTCACTTTAAATTATTCTACATTTTAAATCGTTTATGAAGTCGCTTGTAAAAGAAGGGTTTAAACATTAAACTTGGTTTGAACTTTCCAATGACCAAGTGAAAGATTTAGAAAGCATTTGTTCTGTTCCCACAGAGCTTTTAACTCATCCTTCAGTCGGTACGCAATCGCTTCATTGTTTTAAAGTAACAGTCTGCTATAAAATTGCAAAAGAATAAAATCAATTAATTTATGTTAAATAGCTATTTGCATTTTATACAATAGCTATCATTATTATACATAAACTGTATTCCATTAAATTGCAAATAAAAAATATTGTATTTACTTAATTTATCGACTACTATTGAAGGTTAGAAAATTTTTAAATATTATTTAATATCCAAGATAAATCTACTAAATAACGTATTCACTTAATAAGAAAAAGTAAATATTCTACAAAAATTAGCGCTGCAAGTATTATTATATAAAAAAATAGATCTTTAGACAATGTTATACTTTTTCCACTTCCATGTTCGATAAAGTTACAAATATGGTTAGGTTATGGTCTCCTGAGTAACACTTAATAACACATCAATCTAAACATCAAGATTATAAAACATAATGTCTTTAAACATTAACCTAATAAAGGAAGATAAAAACACTAAAAAGATCAGTGCTGCTTTGTGAATAATATTATATAAAAAAATAGATTTTTGAACAAATATTATACAACTTCTTCGTTCACTTGTATTGGAAAAGTAGCGTTCAATAAAATTACAAATATCATAGTTATGGACTGTAGTGTACACACGCTGTACGGTAAATACGAACAGATTGACATACCCTTTAAAATCAGTGTCTCTGGTTCGTTATTGATTTATACCGAACCATCTTGTTCCTTCGTGGACGGTGGCTTATCCCCTCGATATTTCGCTGAACGTTCAGGGGCAAGATATGTCGCCAAAAGTATACCGCCCTAATGCATGAACTCTGACCCACGTGATCTTGCTTACGCCACCGGAACATTCATCTTGTTGAATGAATGGATCTGCACGATTTTTCCAATGGCGGAAATACATCCCACCATGGAACGGCCATAAGTTGGCCCATTTTTTTCAACGCACGATAAGTCGGTAGCTTTGAGGGATGACATGGGTTCTATGCTATCCGTTTCTAGAATAGCTTCTACTTACAAGGATGAGAAGCTTGTCGAGAACTTCGATCGAAATGCAAAAACTATCGATATTCTGTTTCTGCTGGATATCAATCCTCCCTATAGTACCTTTGCACCAGTTTACAAAAGGAATTTTTAGATTGTCCATTATTTGTGTAATTTGTTGATCTATTATCTGTCTAATTTGTTAACGTTGTCCATTATTTGTGTAATTCATTGAAATGACCCACTGTGTGACCCACTGAGTTCTTCAGCTGTCTATATTCATAAGTTCTAAATATGTATAATTTAATGAATAAAATATGCGATTTTTAAATTATGTAATATAATAGGATGAAATTTTAAATTGTAAAGTTATATGTTTTCACATCCTGACATAACCTAGCTTTGTATTCATCTTCATCTTTGTATCATTTTAACTTTACATTTAACTACATATGTATGGTTCGGATTTAACATTATAAAGTTAAATTTAATGAATTTTAAAAGTTAATTGTGAAAACTGAAAATACAAATAATAACATAACAAGTATGTCAGATATCATTTGTTCAGCTTTTTAAAAAGTAACAGTATAAAAATATCTGTATTCTGTACGTTCCTTTGTTACTTTTTTCACGGAGGATCAGTCTCTTTTAGAAGGTATAAAGAATTTGGTCACATACTGTATATATTTTCCTTTTAAAGACCTTTTAAATCGTAAAAGAGATTTGAAATTCTGCACAAATCTGGATTTAAAACCGAAGAATGAAATAATGAAAGACAACCTTCGTTATAAATTTATGCAACTGACCATATTGGTAAAAAATTTAAATGGGAAAAACTAATTAGCACGTTAAAAAAACATATAAAATTATTTCATTTTCACGTACGTATTACAATCGCGAATATCCTGCAGATTTCTCTTGACCAATTTTTAATGATATTCATTAAATCTTACGGAAAAAATTAATGTATTTCGTAAAATAATTGCACAAAATCGTTTAGCAAAAATGAAGAAGCTTTAATTTGATTTTATTTGTATCGCCATTTTACTTGTTTTACATTTTCATGGTTCAACAACTTTCTTAAATTACAGACAAAGGATTTGTTTCATTAAAAATCAAGTTGTTTCTTTTTCTTTTAAAGCAACGTGTATTCTAAAAACGAGAAGTGGAGAGAGCGAAATAGATGGTATAAAAAAGGAACAATTTAAGCTTCTCTCCCGGTGATCTCATTAAAAGGAAAAATAAGTACAATTGCAGCGGAGAACATTCTTCTCTTTTCAGAAAAATATCTTGGACTGGGTAATAAATTCGTTCGGATAATTGAAGAAAATCCTGCTACTTTAACTACAAGATATTGTAGATTAAAATTAAGGGTTATTTTATTATAAACAAGATATGAATTTTCACAATCGATCAGGTAATTTCGGAATTCCATTACATTCACTTACTGTAAATGTTGAAAAAATTCAAATAGAAGGATTTTTTATTTTCTACGGATTTAATTGATTTTTCACTTACTAAATTTATTTAGAACAAAGTAAAAAATATTTCAAAATAAAATTAATTGAATATTGTAGATATGTTGATATTATAATGTCTAGGCTTGTTATTACAAACTGGTCAAGAGAAATGAACAATTTATGTATTAAGTATAAATTACAGTTTATCGTCAACGTAAGAGGTGTTATAAATAAAGGGTTTTCATATTACATATTTATGAATAGATATAATTTTTATAAAATCCCATCGAATACCATTTAAAAAAGCTGACGGAATTATGTATCAGTAAAGTGTCTTCTTTTTAAAACATCTCTTTCTAAACATTTTCTTAAATAGTGCCCATCGATAACGCTGATTCAACGATTTTTATTCCGCAATTTATTTCGGTCGAATCTCTAATCGTCTTCCGCGTATCAGGCGGAAACTGCACCGAAGATCTTTTAAGCTTCCCCTAATTGGATATTCCGGCCGTTTTAATACCACGAAAGGATCCTACTTTCTTTCCTACTTCTTTTCCTATCTTCCGGAAGAACGAGAGTAGCCGAGAATGCCAATTTCTTTCGTTGAAACTTATCTACGTGCTAATTTAACCCCGATAATTGTTCCTCGACATTGTTGCTAACCGTCCATAGTGAACTAACCGCAGTCCACTCGTGAAGTCATTTGCTTTCAGCAAATTACCCGCAACAATGTAGCTTTGACCGATTAATTCGGTCAATGGATTGCGAAGAAAGGAATATTTTGCATTATACTCGTTTTGATATAAGCGTACGATGTTCATTTACACAATTTATCATAACAGAATACGATTTAATTGAATGAAGCAAATATTAAGTATTCTGTCAAAAATCACTAACAGATATCTGTCAAGGTTAGACGCGACTACATGCACTAAGCGCACAGGCATATTCACAATCTAAACTCTTACATTATTTTGTTGCTATGACACCTTTCAAAGGTGTGATATTCAAAACGCCGTCGATATTCAAACGATTTCCAGTTACCGTTATATTTTATTTTTGTGGTAAACATGTCTAGTTTCAAACCAAATAGCAGTTGCGACGCGTTTTCGTGTTCAATCAAAAGAAAAACGCGAGTGTGAGCCGTCTTGTGGAAACTTACGATGACTATGTCCTAACGCAATACTTGTTTTGGTTCTACTTTGGTACCCAAAACGCAAAAAGTCATGGGTTGACATAACCGTCAACATCGACCACAAGAATCACTTCGGAAGGAAGAAAATGCTATTTGGTAGGATCAGGTGTCATCATGAGCTGAAACCACGTGAAAACAGTTAATATCGATCGCTATCGTCGATAAATAATCAGTTTGAACTATGCATTGATCGAAAAGCGCCAGATTGGGCTAGAAGACACGAAAAAGTGATTTTGCAACACAACGTCGCATCACACACAGAAAACGCTTAAAGGCACATTTTCTGCACTTGGTTAGGAACTTGCTCCACCCGCCATACTCAGTAGACTTGGCCTTCTCGAACTACCATTTGTTTTCATCGATCACGTACTTTTCCAGGAATACTTCCACAGTTAAGATGTCGAGAAATGGCTGGATGATTTCTCTCAAAATGCGAACAATTTTTGAGGGCAGAATTTGCAGGGCAGATAAAATGTGTAGCTAGCGATGGTACTTTGAATAAAGCATTTTCTTCTTGTTCCCTTTTTATATTTTCTTAAAAAAAGAATTAAGTATTATTGACCGGTACACCTGGTATATCTACAAACCCTTCTACGAAATTATTACCAAAAAATAATTATTTTCATCGCTGTCTCCTGATCAACCATGCATATTCCAGTACGTTCATTTTGTACGCATATTCCAGTGCACCTGGCACATGTCGTAATGAACTAGTGAAATGTCACAAATATCGTGTACTTCATACCAGGAATATTCCTCAAAAAATATAGCGTACTTGTATCAAGAATATTCTGTAAAAAAAGACGATATTAGTGTATATGTATATTTATTGCAATTGAATTTCAATAGTACAGCTAAAGTATCTGCCTTCAAATACAAAACGATGTTACCACTTTCGATAGGGAAATTAAAGTCCAGTTTCTTTTTACGATACAACGCGTACATAAAAAGTTCCGATACAGCCATTTCGCGCAATCTCGCGACAATTAACAGCTGCGATGCAGTCACCAGTAGCTGCCATTTTCTCGTCTCCCCTCGAACATTTCGCGGTGACTTTCGTTCTCCGTGTTTTACACAGCTTTTGATCGAACTTGACGATAAACCTTGAAAACGGTACCTTCGTTAACAAGTAGCACGGATCTTTAATCCCATCGTTCTTCAAAAACGTAAAATACATAAAGAAACACGCTTCCGGGCACAGTTCCTTTGTCTCAGCATCGTCGTCTCGACTCTATTATGTGTCCAGTTGCACCCCTTCCTCTTATAGCCACACTAGAAGTCGGTTTCTTGACACCAGTCTCGTTTCTTCTTTTGTCCTCTTTCGTTTTCTTACTCGTACCATGCTTTTTTACTCATTTTTCGGTCTCTTTTTATCCGAGTCTCGAGTTGGCCTCGTTGTGTGCGCCCGTGAAATTTAGCCACCTTCAACAATGCCCTCTTTTATTGAAAGTGGCTTAAGAGTGCTTTTAAATAACTAATTATGCGAGTCTGAAAGCGGACTTTGAATGAATCGTTTGTTATAGCAGACTCAGGAAATGTTAATACAAAGGTTCGTTGATATACTGGTACTTTTTCCATTCTTTGTATATTCAGTGTTCTCGAAACTTTATTATTTAGATATTAATTTTAGAATAATTGAAATTTGAAGTTTTTCAACTTTTATATTTCCGCAGTTAGAAATTTGGCAAATTCAAGCTTTGTTTTAAGTTTCACAAATTTCAGTGTCCACAGATTTGCAAGTTCACAAATTTACTTAGTTACGGATTTATAAATTCACACATATACAGATACAAAAATTTGCTAAATCTGAAATTTACAGATTCACAAATTTGCTTAGTCACGGATTTATAAATTCACAAATTTACAGATACAAAAATTTGTTAATTCACAGATTTACAAATTCACAAATTTACTTAGTCACATGTTTATAAATTCACAAATTTACAGATACAAAAATTTGCTAATTCACAGATTTACATATTCACAAATTTACTTAGTCACATGTTTATAAATTCACAAATTTACAGATGCAAAAATTTGCTAATTCACAGATTTACATATTCACAAATTTACTAAGTCACAGATTTATAAATTCGCAAATTTCGGTGTCCACAGATGCACGAATTCAAAGATTCAGTTTAAGATTAAAACTGAGATACGCAAGTATAAGTCCGTAGTTACAGACACGTATCTCAAACATTAATACTATTTCTTTGTTACAGCAGAGTTTTAAGAGGCTTTAAGTACTTGATTACGTCTGGAAATGGGTTTTGAATGAACGGCTTACTACCGAGTGTAATCATCTATTTAACTCCTTATGAAAGTGTTTCTCGAAATCACTTAATTGCCAAGTAGTAGAGAATGAACGTTCTACTTCTCGGCTTAAAAGAATACTTGACATTTCGCCGATAACGGCCGAATTTTGATCGCGAGAGAACATTCAACATTTGCGAGCGAATTCGATGCTGGAATATCTGGCACGATGCTGGTTCGAGAATTTAGTGCCACGTTTCCCGATGGAATTGTAATAATTAAGGATTAATCGTATTATTTTGCACCATGAAAGCTGATTATCTAGCAAATTGTTATCGTACTACATTGACAGTCTGAGTAATTTGTTTTTAGTACACTGCTCTCCGGTTTGGTGAAATACAAGACGTAAAATTGATTATATACCGGATGGGCTGAATATTACTCCCTGATTTCGACTGCAAATTTTTGGAAAAATAACTGAATTAAAAAATTATTTTTTAACTACTGTCCTTTTTTGCAGTAATTTGTTGACAGAGTAGAATTATTGTAATACAAAATGCTTGACGATTATTTAATATTAAATATTATGACAGATTAAATTCTGCGAACAAATAAAACGATTAATAATGATTGCAATAACTGCAACACTTACAAACTTTCTTAAAATATTAATTTTTTACAAAACTTGATAATCAACTTTAGTTTTAACTTCAATTTTAATTTTTTCATTTTCAATTAACTTCTGAAATATTAAACCTTTGCACTCGTATGTTACACTGGAGGTGATAATACCCGACAATTTTGAAAATAAATCGCGTGCAAAGGGTTAAAATGATATTTTAGTTTAGAAAAATATCTTTAAGTATCGTGTTAAAAATAAATGTACTGTACATGTTAGTATATAAATATACTGTAAAATCGTGTTAGCTTATATTGATTTGAAGTAACTCATTAACCAATATTAATTCTACGAATAGTTTCAGCAACTGACGATTTTGTACTCCCTTTTCCAAATATTAATCTTGCTCGTTTTACAATTCAGAAGATCAGAACTTCATTTTCAATAAATTTTATTCTGAAATGTTAAAATGATATTTTAGTCTGGAAAAATATCTTTAAGTATCGTGTTAAAAATAAATGTACTGTACATGTTAGTATATAAATATACTGTAAAATCGTGTTAGCTTATATTGATTTGAAGTAACTCATCAACCAATATTAATTCTACGAATACTTTCATCAACTGACGATTTTGTACTCCCTTTTCCAAATATTAATCTCGCTTGTCTTACAATTCAGAATGAAAATTTAATAAGTACCCTCGCTTACAAGAGCACTGTAACAGTATTAATAAACGAAAATGAATTTCATAATTAAAATGTCGTCACAAAGGAACTCCATAAACTATTCGATAAAGGAGCCATTAATTAATTTTGCTTTGGTTCATCGCTTAGCTTCGTTGTACTGTACAATTCTTTGTGATAAACTCTTCCGCGCAAAATATTTTACTGAAGAAAGAAAGAATTACGTTCTTCAATTTCCCGTCAAAGTTAATAGTGTAGTGATTGTGACATTCTTTGTTATCTTCAGTTTGTCAGAAAGGAAAGTCGAACTCAAAGGAATGAAATCAGTAAATATAAAATGTGAGGTTGTGTACAGAAAATGCTTTATTTTGTTTTCTTGTTATCGTAACATAAACTGAAATATAATCTTAACAATCTATTTGTCCACCTTTGATGCTTACGTTATCGTAGACTGATTTGGAGGAGATGAAAGAGTTCTTTTGTATTATGGAACAGATCTAGGGGAAGAAAAAGGAGATAATCATTAAAAATTCTAATTATTGATGGATTTATTATATTTGGAAGTGTATTGTGATAATTATAAGGTTACTATGTTTACAATAATCAAAACTACATTTCTGAATTTCGAATATTCAAAATTTCCTTTGTTCCGCATTTCCAAATTCGCAAACTATTTAATTTTACAATTTTACTACATCGCAACTTCGAAACTTCCCAATGTCAAAATGTTCACATTTCTCAATTTTTCAATTTCCAAATTTCCCCATTTCCCAATTTCCAAATTTCACCATTTCCGAACTTCTCAATTTCCCAATTTCCCAATTTCAAAGTTTCATAACTTCCCCATTTCCCCATTTCCCAAATTTCCTATATCCCAATTTCCAAACTTCCAAATTTCCAAATTTCCAAATTTCCAAATTTCCCAATTTCCCAATTTCCAAATTTCTCAATTTCCCAAATTTCCTATATCCCAATTTCCAAATTTCCCCACTTTTCAATTTCTCAATTTCCCAATTTCCCAATTTCAAAGTTTCCTAACTTCCCCATTTCCCAATTTCTCAATTTCCCAATTTCCCAATTTCCCAATTTTGAAAGTTTCCTAACTTCCCAATTTCCAAACTTCCAAAGTTCCAAATTTCCGCATTTCCCAATTTCCAAATTTCCCAATTTTCCAATTTTCATATATCCCAATTTCTCAAGTTCAAAGTTTACTAACTTCCCCATTTCCCCATTTCCCCAGTTCCCAATGTCCCAATTTCCCAAATTTCCTATATCCCAATTCCCAAACTTCCAAATTTCCCAATTTTCCAATTTTCCAATTTTCATATATCCCAATTTCTCAATTTTCCTATTTCCCAATTTCCCAATTTCAAAGTTTCCTAACTTCCCCATTTCTCCATTTCCCCATTTCCCAATTTCCCAATTTCCCAAATTTCCTATCTCCCAATTTCTCAACTTCTCAATTTCCAAATTTCCCAATTTTCCCGTATCCAAATTTCTCAATTTCCCATGATTCAGAATTCTAAATTTTTTAATTTGTAAGTTCTTCAACTTTCTCACTTCCCAATTTTCCAATTTTCTAATTTCCCAATTTCCGAATATAAAAATATTCAATTTTCGAAGCACACAATTAATTTCCAAAATATTCAAGTTTGTAAATATTCAGACTTCCAAATGTTCAAATTTTCAAATGTCGAAATTTTCAAATTTCTCAGTTCTTAAGTTTTAAATCACAGGTTTCCCTATTTCAAATTTCTAAATTTCCCAAATTTTCCTAATCCTCCATTTACAAATTTCGAAACTTTCGTATATTTAAATCATCAAATTTCCAAATCTCTGATTTTTCAAATTTTTCAAGTTCCCACTTTCATTTTCCGTAATGATATTATTTCCCAGTTTCCAAATTTCCAGACTCTCAATCGTTACATTTTTAATTTTATGAAATTCTAAATTTCTGAATTTCCAAATGTCGAAATTTCTAAATTCCCAATTTACAATTTCAGAATCTGATAGATTAGAAATTATATAGTCTCTAATAATAATCAATCGCTTACGCCGTCATTTTCATGAAATTTAATACGTGCATTGAATATATCATACGTGCTATTTCGCAATAATTTTGTGTCACTAAATCGCGTCGCACCTTATAAGTTTCGGAATAGTCCATTTGATGTACAATCTAACACAAACTGAGAGCTATGATTTTGATGGCAGAATAAATGGAAATGGTTTGAAATGATTAAAAGTTGCTGATTTTGAGCAAGGATAAAGTTTGGATTCGCAAGTATCAAATAACGAGCTTCAAGCTGCTACTTCTCCATAGTAGAGAAACTTTCGAGTGCATGCAGTTAATGAATCTTTGATATGTTACAGTCCTGGAAAAAAGTATTCGATACACACTCTTCATTTACTTATACGACGGTACGATGACATTTTTATACAGCGTTTTGAAAAGTTGAACTGATCTAACATACTTGTTATGTTCGTTATGTTACTATTTGTATTTCCAGTTTTCAAAATTATTAGCTTTTAAAATGCATTAAATGTGTTTAACTTTATAATATTAAATCTGAGCTATGTAATGTATGAAGTTAAATATAAAGTTAAAATGATACAAAGAGGAAGATAAATACGAAGTTAGTTATGTCACCCACGTGTGGATGACGCAGTAGCCATAGTGTTAAATATAACAGAATGTGAAAACATGACTTTATAAATTAAAATCACATGTTATGACATTACACGTATTAAAAATCACATATCTTATTTATTAATTTACATTTATAACTTATCAATGCAGTCAGCTGGATTATACTGTACATTGTATCACTTTAACAAAGTTAGACAAATTATTTACCATTTTCGAGCGATAGATTCATATGAAAATTGAAACGTCACACACATATGGATGATGTAGCAGTCAAAGTTTTAAGTATAACAGTATGTAAGTCATGTGAAAACATGACTTTATAATTTAAAATAATTATATTACACAATTTATAATTTATGTTTATAACTTGTCAATGCAGTCGGCTGAATTATACTGTATATTGGATCAATGTACTGTGCATTTAACAAAATCAGACAAATAATTTACCATTTACGAGCGATAGTTTCATATGAAAATTGAAACGTCACCCACATATGGATGATGTAGCAGTCAAAGTTTTAAGTATAACAGTATGTAAGTCATGTGAAAACATGACTTTATAATTTAAAATAATTATATTACACAATTTAAAATTTATGTTTATAACTTGTCAATACAGTCGGCTGAATTATACTGTATATTGGATCAATGTACTGTGCATTTAACAAAATTAGACACATAATTTACCATTTACGAGTGATTCATATGAAAATTGAAACCACATATGAATAACGTGGTAGTTAAAGAAGCAATTTGGAACAATAGTTTTAGTGTTAAGTGAAAGTTTAAATACATATCGATTATGCAGAGTAGTATAAGTCGAAGGAGCAGTTCCCCATGTGGAATGGCTCTTAGCTAAACTCCGCAATGTCAAGGCGCACAAGTAAATTGTCCGTTAAAGTAGAGAAGTGTGGGGTTAGAGGCAGCAGGGTGGCGAAGCAAAGCGAGCAAAGGGAGAATATAAGTTTTGGCTAATCAAGGGAAACGACAGGTGATTACTAAATGGGCGTGGAACTAATTTCACGGGCAAGAAGCGACGGGCGTCGAAGGGGCACGGGCAAACCTTATCCGATAACGAGTCTGATTATAGAAGCCTCTTAGTTTCTTCGGGAGGTTGCGCTGTTCTCTTGTTTAACTTTGTCTTTCGGTTGGCAAACAACCGAGAGCCGGCCAATTAATGAAAAACATCGGCCGTCAGGATCGCCTCTTTTTCTTCTCGTTCTTCTCTTGCACGCTTTCACGGCACACTCGAAAGAGCCAATCGTGTGATCGATCGCCGCGAATGCTATACCTCCTATGGTTCTTTTCGCCGTAAGACTCCTAATTAAAAGAACATTTTTCTGAAGCGTGGGATAGAAAGGATTCGAGTAGATGGCTGATAACGAAGGAGAGAGTGAATGAATGGAAGCGACAGAGACGGCTATGTGATTTCTTTTTCGATTTATTTTTATACTCAGGCTATAATTGAGCCTGTCAGAAGTTAAACCGATCAACTGCGCTTTCTATACATTACCTAACTCTAGACGAGTATAGTACTTGCTATAACGATTCCGTTTCTATTTTATAGATCTGCTTGGGTAGATCTTTGAAAAATCGTTAAGAGCTCAAGCTGATAATTGGTCTGTATATAATTACTCAGGTTGTGAAATTAAGAGTCAAATTATATAATCTAACCCTTGTTGATAAGAATCGGTGTTGATTCGAAATGGTTTGTATTAGATCTTTCCAATATTAAAATTTTTACATTTCTCAATTTTTCAATACCTTAATTTCCAACTTGCTCGATTTCCCAATTTTCCAATTTCCCAATTTCCAAATTTCTAAATTTCCAAACTTCCAATTTCCCCACTTCCCAAGTTCCCCATTCCTCATTTCCTAATTACCCAATTTCCCAATTTTCCAATTGCCCAATTGCCCAATTGCCCAATTTCCAAATTTCCCAATTTTCCAATTTTCCAATTTCCCAATTTCCCAAATTTCCTACATCCCAATTTCTCAACTTCCCAATTTCCAAATTTCTCAATTTCCGAATTTCCCAATTTTCCGATTTCCCAGTTACCAAATTTCTAAATTTCCCAATTTCACAATTTCCCCTTTCCCCATTTTCTCAATTTCCTTATCTCCACCTTTTCCAATTTCCCAATTTCTAAATATCAAAATTACTAAATTTGTAAATTTGTAAATTTCTAAATTTCTAAATTTCCCAATTTCCCAATTTCCCAATTTCCCAATTTTCCAATTTCCCAATTTCCCAATTTCCCAATTTCCAAATTTCTAAATTTCTAAACTTCCCAATTTCCCCATTTCCCAAGTTCCCCATTCCTCATTTCCCAATTACCCAATTTCCCAATTTTCCAATTGCCCAATTGCCCAATTGCCCAATTGCCCAATTTCCAAATTTCCCAATTTTCCAATTTCTCAATTTCCCAATTTCCAAAATTTCCTATATCCCAATTTCTCAACTTCTCAATTTCCAAATTTCTCAATTACCGAATTTCCCAATTTTCCGATTTCCCAGTTACCAAATTTCTAAATTTCCCAATTTCACAATTTCCCCTTTTCCCATTTTCTCAATTTCCCTATCTCCACCTTTTCCAATTTCCCAATTTCTAAATTTCTAAATTTCTAAATTTCTAAATTTCCTAATTTCCCAATTTCCTAATTTCCCAATTTCCCAATTTCCCCACTTCCCAAGTTCCCCATTCTCCATTTCCCCAATTTCCCCATCGCCCCACTTTCCAATTTCCAAATTTCTAAATTTCCATACTTCCCTATATCCCATTCCCCATTTTCCCAATTTCCCTGTCTCCACATTTTACCATATCCCAATTTCTCCATTCCCCATTTTTCCAATTTCCCTTTCATCCCATTTTCTAATTTCCCAATTTCCAAATTTCTAAACTCCCCAATTTCTCGGTTTCACAATTTCCAAATTTCTCAATTTCTCAATTTCCCAATGTCCCAATTTTCCAATTTTCCCATTCCCCATTTCACATTTTCCAGATTTCCCTATGTCCTCGTTTTCCCAATTTCCAAATTTCTAAATTTCCCCCCTTCCCAAGTTCCCCATTCCCCATTTCTCCAATTTCCCCATCACCCCCTTTTCTAATTTCTCATTTTCTTAATTTCCCAATTTTCCCAATTTCTCAATTTCCCAATTTCCCATTTTCCTAATTTCCCCATTTTCAAATTTCACAAGGTCACAATTTCACAATTTCCCATTTTCCAAATTTCCGAATTTCTAAATTACTCAGGTTCTGAAGTAAAGAGTCAAGTTATATAATCTAACTCTTATTGATAAGAGTTGGTGTTGATATGGAATGGTTTGAATTAGAATACTCATATTGTAAAACTGAATAAAGGTGAAAGTAGAACGAACTGCTGACTCTTACTGAATCTTTGGCTGCACCTTTTATTGACTTTTCTACTTCTTAAATATCATTAAAATATTCTTTAGTTTGCCTTTATTCTTTCAAAGAAGTTATCGTCAAATAGTTTTTACAAAACGATAGACAGAGTGATAAACTTGCAAATTAGTTTCCAAGTTACATTCACAAATTAATAAATTTCCAGTTGACCAATTTTCATTGTTTGATTTCTAAATTTCCATATTCTCGAACTTCAAAATTTACAAATCCCCTGAACAACGAAATTTACCTAGAAAACTAAAAAAATGCGATCAGTACATGTATATAAAAAGAGGCGTTCAGAATATTGAGGTTTGGTATGCAACATATGTAAAACCCAATGTCTCTATATTCAAAGGTTGGTAGCAAGAGAAAAGAAAAAAAATATACATAAATTAGTCAACTGTTATACAAGAAAAAGCATAAATCCATGTTGTTTATTGTCTCAAATTAATAATCCATTTTAATCTTTTCCATCACGACTTATTTACTCCTGCAAAAAAATCATAATTTTGCTAAGCAGTTTTTTAAAATTAAATTACGATTTTTCAGTTGTATAAAATATCTCTGAAATATTAGGTGGAAATAGAATCTATGACAATGAGGACATTTACAAACAATAAAATTTACCGAATTTCCACCAGGCATTTATTTAGCATGTCCTTATATGAGAACACCGCGACCGAAAGGGTGACATAACAAGAATATAAATCAAGATTAAAAAATGTAACAAAATGCAAGTAAAACTCCACAAAATTCCAAGCTTGACAATATATTTCAAGGTAATCCAATTGAAAGTAAGTCCATTGCTCTTCGTGTTTGGCAATAATAAAGTGACCCCATATTTCACGGAACACCCTATAGATCCGTAACAAGAATTCCGCGAACAACGATTCCAAATTGAACCGGCACCCTTGAGGAGAAGAGATAAGCCCATAGATGACCGAAACGTTTAGCGGAATTCGTTCGTGCCGATCGATGCTTTCCATCGGCGGCGTTGCGGTGGGGCACAAACTTCTGTGACCCTCGCTACGTGACTCGAATCAACGATCACAATTAACGCAATAGGTACGTAGAAGTATCCCGTCTCGCAAATCATTCGACCTGTCGTCGTCCCACTATCTGAACAAAAACCGGAAGTACTCGCTGATCGCCGAGGTTCGATGGTCACGTAGATTTTTCATGGACACACCACGTACGATTCGGTAATCGGGATCGAATGGATTCTGTCGATTCTCATCCCTCATCGTGAAGGGAAATGTAGCTAGAAGTTAGCTACTGTGTTGCTAGTGGTTCGAGTTTAATGTGTGGATCAGTGACTAATGAACTAACCTGATTCAACATAAATATTTATTTAAAAATGAATGTTTCTTGTTGTACTTTAAAATAACACTTCGTAGACTTCTTAAAATATTGATTCGTTGAGAGCCGATGAGAGAATCTCTAAAAAAAACTATCTAAAATGAATTTTCTTGCTAAAAATTGAAATGTGAAGAGGGATGCTTGCTGGAGGTGGGTAAGTGACTTGATTAAAATGAATTATTGGATTGGTTAAAAAAATATTAAGAAAAGGGAACAAGAACTGGCCTTACAAAATGTTCGTGAAGGTCTTAGGTCAAGTTTGACCTGATATAAAGACTACACCGTCGCTCGTCACCGAAAGGTTCGACAGTAATAAAACCATGAAGTTCGCTGGGTCTTGACAAAATATGTTAAATGGAAAAATTTGAGAATACAAATTGTCCGTAATAAATAGCTGCATGAAGGTTGTATGTTCAAGGATATTCTAAAAAATAAAGATAAACTTGATGGTTTTACGATTTTAAGAGTGCGCCCAGCAGCTACACAATGTAACAACAAAGAAAATAATAATTGTAAGACTTATAATTGATAATTTATATTTCTGTTATGATGGTTGTTACAAAGCTAAATGCAGCCACATACAGCGTCGATGCAGAACACTATTCAACACATTTTGCTATTCAAAATATTGTATGAAGAGTATACAACATGATATATTTTTACTTCAATGACTATTTTATGAAACATTGACTACTGAAGAATAGTTCTAGCTTTAGATACCATCCCACACTAGTTAACCCAATTGGGTTAGGTTACTAATAACCAACAGGGTAGATGAAACCTCAACTCATTTGCTGCGATCCCCAAATGTGGATTGGAGTATATTCTTGTTTATCACTTGCAATAGGATTATATTGAATAAAATGTGTAATCTGTAGCTTGCATTCTAGTTTTCAAAATAATTTTTAGTTTACTATTACCTAACTCATAAAAGTACTTGACATTCTACAACCCATACGGTAAGATTAAAATAAAAATTTGACAGTGAATGGGTTAAACACTCGAACAAAAGAAAACACGTTGAAAATGTAACCCACGTGCTTTTTCTAAAAAGGTACTGTAGGGTGGTGGGACGCGTTAGATAAATTCGTAGGTTAGTGCAGAATAAGATACTTTACGATAGAGTCGCGGCGGCAATTTGAAGTTCGCAGGCCTAACGTTGCAAGGTTTGCAATGCGCTTCTTTCCCACGTGGCATATTATTTTTATGTTAGAGGAAACCCACTAGAGGATGCACGGAGAAAATAGATACGAGACATCAGGAAATTTTTGTGAAAAAACCTTTCGAATAAATTAATTTACACAAAAGCATAGAAAAATAAAGATATCGTAGGATTTGCGTGTGGAATGTTTAAAAAAGCATAGTAAAGAACATAGTGAAATTTGCGTGAAAAGTGTATATGTACAGGGTGTCTCACAACTAGTGTTACACCCGGAACGGAGTTGCGCTCTAATTAGCCCGCGTTTTTCCTTAATAATTCAAAAATGAAGCTTCCAATCCCGTTCTTGCAAAGGAAAAAGTTGTTCAAAATCACATCAGCTACAACCCCTTCACTGACAGTAAAATAGTACAACCCTCAACAAGCCAACCAACACAACTCCTTTTAATCCCACAATACTACTCTTAAGAATATTGTTTATAAATACACATTCTTCGTACTGCAATTCATCATCTGCACCTCTTAACTGTTTATCATGTTCCTATATCTCCAAATTTCTATATTCTCGAAAACCATTTCCTACATTTCTGAGTTCTTACATTCAAAAATTCCTATATTTCCAGGTATCTACATTTCCAAATCCCTACTTTTCCGAATTCCTACAATCCCGAATACCTATATTTCCCAATCCTTGCATTCCCAAATCTCTACTTTCCCGAATTCCTACCATCTCGAATACCTATATTTCCAAATCCTTCCATTCGCAAATCCCTACATTTCCGAATCCTTACATTCTCAAATCCCTATATTCCCAAATTCTTACATACCCAAATCGCTATATCCCCAAATCGGTATATTCCCAAATCGCTAAGGTCCCAAATCGCTATGTCCCCAAATTCCTACCTCCCTGAATCGGTATATCCCCAAATCGCTGTATCCCCAAGTTCCTACAACCCTAAATCGGTATATCCCCAAATCGCTATATCCCCAAGTTCCTACATCCCCAAATCGGTATATTCCCAAATCGCTACGGCTTCAAATCGCTATGTCCCCAAATTCCTATATCCCCAAATCGGTATATTCCCAAATCGCTATGTCCCCAAGTTCTTACATCCCTGAATCGGTATATCCCCAAATCGCTGTATCCCCAAGTTCCTACAACCCTAAATCGGTATACCCCCAAATCGCTACGGCCCCAAATCGCTATATCCCCAAATTCCTACATTCCCAAATCGGTATATTCCCAAATCGCTACGACCCCAAATCGCTATGTCCCCAAATTCCTACCTCCCTGAATCGGTATATCCCCAAATCGCTGTATCCCCAAGTTCCTACAACCCTAAATCGGTATACCCCCAAATCGCTATATCCCCAAGTTCCTACATCCCTAAATCGGTACATCCCCAAATCGCTACGGCCCCAAATCGCTATATCCCCAAATTTCTACATCCCTGAATCGGTATATCCCCAAATCGCTATATCCCCAAGTTCCTACATCCCTAAATCGGAACATCCCCAAATCGCTATATCCCCAAATTCCTACATCCCCAAATCGGTATATTCCCAAATCGCTACGGCCCCAAATCGCTATATCCCCAAATTCCTACATCCCCAAATCGGTATATTCCCAAATCGCTACGACTCCAAATCGCTATGTCCCCAAATTCCTACCTCCCCAAATCGGTATATCCCCAAATCGCTGTATTCCCAAGTTCCTACAACCCTAAATCGGTATATCCCCAAATCGCTATATCCCCACGTTCCTACATCCCTAAATCGGTACATCCCCAAATCGCTACGGCCCCAAATCGCTATATCCCCAAATTCCTACATCCCTAAATCGGTACATCCCCAAATCGCTACGGCCCCAAATCGCTATATCCCCAAATTCCTACAACCCTAAATCGATACATCCCCAAAAATGCCAAGAGCAATGACAGTCGGCAAACATCTCTCAAGTGAGTGAGATAGTGCTACTCGCGTTCATTAGTTGTTATTGTCATTGTCATTCTTATTTATCGAAATGTAATACTGGAAGTGTTCACGGTTTCAGAGCTTCTTTCACTTTGAGTCTGTCATGCGCCAATTCGTGGGTTGACATCTGTATCCACGTTTTGACCAATTATTGAGAACAATTCGACAAAAGAATTGAAACACAAAGAATGTGAACTTGTTATACACCCTTATGGAAAAGGCAAAGAAGAATGAAATTTAAAATTCCATATTCATCGCCATTGTGATTTCTCTTTGTTTTTATATTAAAGTCGGAGGGATACTTTCATCGCTGACTTAGAAAGAACTTCATTCGTGTGTATCTTTGATAAACGTTGCACTCATACGTTATGGAATAATGCTGATATGTTTGAGCACTTTTCCGTGTAGCAGGTGCACTGGAATAAATGGCTCGATTACCTTCTTTTATTTTTGTGAACAATCGATTTTGAGGCTATGTTTCATGTTGCACCGGTGAGGAATCGGGACGACGATTTGCGATAAGAGAAGCTATAGATTTATGGAGAGAAATAGGGGTGGTTACAGGGTGTTGTAATTTAAATTTTCATAAATTTAAAATTCATGGATTCGAGTGTGTTATATATCGACAAATATTATGGTAATGGCGCTGTATAGGGAGTTTTATAATCATTGTACCGTGCACGGACAGTAACGCAAATTTTTCTATTTAGTCAGGTATTTTGGAATTTTAGGATTTCAAGATATGAAACTGTCGAACTTGGAAGTTGAGAGGTTGAGGTATTGAAAAGTTGAAGGTTTGGAACTTCAATATTTAGTAATCTGGAAATTTCTAGGATTAAAAATCTGAAAAATTGAAAAGGGGCAGGAGGAAATGATAATCTAGTAGTTTTATAATTTGCAGATTTGATAATTTCAGAATGTGGACATGTAGTGATTTGGAAATATCACAATTTTGGAATTTGGAAATATGGAGATTTGAAGGTTTTGTAATTTGATGATTTAGGGATTTGAGAAGTAGGTCATTTGGAAATTTGGGGATTTTAAGGTTTGATAATTTGAAGATTTAGGGATTACAAGATTTGATATTTTAAAAATGTGGAAATTTGGAAGTTTGGAGATTTGGAGATTTGGAGATTTGGAAATATGTAAACTTGGAAATTTAGGAATTTGGAAATTTGGAAATTTGGAAATTTGGAGATTTGAAAAGTGGAGAATTGGAAAATTGGGGAATTGGAAAATAGAAAAATTACAAATTGGAGAATTGGGAATTGGGAAATTAGGAAATGGGGAAAATGGAAAACTAAACAATTAGGAAATTAGGAAATTTGAAAACTAGGAAATTGGGAAATTGAGAAATTGGGAAATTGGAAAATGGAAAGATTGGAAAATTGGGGAATTGGAAAATTGGGAAATGGGAGAATTGAGAAATTGGGAAATTGAAAAATGGAAAGATTGCGAAATTGGGGAATTGGAAAATTGGGAAATGGGAGAATTGGGAAATTGGGAAATGAGAAAATTAGGAGATTTGGAAATTCGAAAATTGGGAAATTGTGAAATGGGGGAAATGTGAAGTGGAGAAATTGGGAGATTAGAAATTCGAAAATCGGAATATTGGGAAATTGGGAAATCGGGAAATTGGGAAATTGGGAAATCGGGAAATTGGAAAATTTAGAAATTGCGAAAGGTAGAAATTGGGAAGTTGGGAGATTAGAAAATCGGGAAATTGGGAAATTGGAAAATTACGTAAACCAATAAATACGTAAAACCCTATAAAATATTGCGAAATGTCGTAAAACTTTACCGAGATAAACTTATCAGCATGGAAATCAATACATTAAATAAAGTTTAACATGTAAAATACTATCATTTTTTAATTTCAACACTTTTACATCCCTACTTTGTTCAGTGACAGTGGTATTATTGTGTTCATCACTATATTCCTTATCCTCAATTACGAAAATTATTAATAATCTTCGATTAAAATGTATGTTATCTTCATCTGGAACAATAATCTATAAGCTGCTTAACGTATTATCCATTATTTACCTATTTCCACAGCTTAGTTTCAATTTAAATACAAGTAGCCCTTAAACGTTCGTA
This sequence comes from Megachile lagopoda, assembly GCA_036983795.1. Classification (NCBI taxonomy): domain Eukaryota; kingdom Metazoa; phylum Arthropoda; class Insecta; order Hymenoptera; family Megachilidae; genus Megachile; species Megachile lagopoda. The sequence continues at coordinate 3,682,290 of CM072788.1, read as the reverse complement.
AATCTAGGGTTATTAGTGGAAGTTACAGAAAGTACTGTTATGGACAATTGGAGAACATTCGTCGAACATCGAATAATTGTGCTAATGCTTTACGTCAGGGTTCGAACGTACTCCGAGGGTTAATTAAATCCGCAACCACCGGCTCAATTCGACGCCACTAATCCGGCGCCTTGTCATTGGGAGTCTTGATTACAAGACTAGTGCTAATAATTGGCAATGCCGTTCTAATAACTGCACACGACTGCTCCGTAATTGCGACATACTCTCAAAATCGAACAGAGATACGTTTTGCCGGCTATCTCGTTCCTCCCGAAACAAATATTCGCGAAACGTGCGTGTACAAATCGAAATCGAGAGTTTATGGTACGTGTACTGTTTTTACTATCTGTAAACTATACATGGGAAACCAAATAAAATTTCCCTTCCACAGGAATTTTTATTGAAGTTAAAATCGATAGTGAACATTTGACGCAATAGGAGATTGTATAATATCAGATGCAATTTTAATTAAAGTTTGAAATATTGGATAATATCATGTGTGATTTTAATTAAAGTTTGAAATATTGTATAATATTATATGTAATTTTAATTAAAGTTTAAATTATTGTTTACCATATGTAATTTTAATTAAAGTTTAAAGTATTGTTTATTGTATGTAATTGTAATTAAAGTTTGATGTGTTGTATTATATCATAGGTAATTTTAATTCAAAGTGTTATGGAGGATTAATTATTTCAACTTAATTAATGAAGAAGTCTTGAATTTTATATTATATAAGGACATTGATTTTTAAATTTATACTATCACTGTCAGTTTTCAATGTAGATACGTGAAAAATTAGTATTGTAATTATACTGATATTATAAAATGAATATTAAGCTTTTATTTACTAATTCTGATGATTTTTGGAGATGTCATATGTTTCACTATACATGTATATACAGTAGTGTTGTTACTGACATGTTTTTAAGGACTCAAATTTTCAAATCCCGAAATTCTTAATTTTAGAAATATTCAGATTTATCAATTTCTAAATTTTCAAACTCTTCAGTTTCCAAATTTCCAAATTTCTAAATTTTCAAACTCTTCAGTTTCCAAATTTCCAAATTTCTAAATCCCCAAATTTTCAAATCCTCAAATTCCAAAATTCAAAACTTCTGAAATCTCAAAAATTTCAAACTCTCAAATTCTAAAATTCAGAAATTCTCAAAGTCCAAAATTACTATACACCCAAATTCCTAAATCTCTAAATTTCCAAACTCTCAAATTGCAAAATTCAAAAATTCCAAAATTCTCAAATTTTTTAATTTCCATAGTCCCAAATTCCTAAATCCCTAAATTTTCAAAATATCAAATTTCAAAATTCCAAAATTCACAAATTTTTTAACTTCCATAGTCCCAAATTCCTAAATCCCTAAATTTTCAAAATATCAAATTTCAAAACTTTGAAATTCAAAAATTCAAAAACTCTCAAAGTCTTAAATGCCAATATTCCTAAATTCCTAAACCCCTAAATTTTTGAACTCTCAAATTCCCAAATCCCAAAATTATAAAATTCCTAAATTCTTAATTTTTTAAATCCCCTTTCCAAACTCTTAAATTCCAAAATTTCCCTATTTCAAAATTCCTAAATCCCCAAATTTCCAAACTCTCAAATTCCAAAATTTCTGAGTCCTCAAATCCCTAAGTTTTCAAGTTCCCATCATCCTGAATATTCAGAAACTCAATTACTCGAATTCTAAAATTCCCAAACTTCAAAATCCTTGCATTTTCAACTGTTTAAAGTCCCGAATTCGTAAACTTCAACATCGCCACATTTTCATATCCCCATACTTCAAAATTCCTGCATTTCAAATTTCTTAATTGTTCAAACTCTCAATTCTTCAAATTCCCAAGTTCTCAGATACCCGAATTCTCAACGACCCAAAAGTTTCTAAATACAACGATTAAACAGTCGTGTCAAAATATTAGACCGATAGATAAATTTTATTTCTCATCAACCCGTGTCAGATTTTCTTTCCACTTCAAATTATTCAAATTTACAAATTCAATCATTCAATATAACATAACATAGTTCATATATCACCAATAAGGTTAACTAACAATATCAGAACAGTTTAACAAGAGTAAATTTCTCTGATGTAAACATGAATACTAATATTCAGTAGAGACTACTAGTTCACTGGTTCATGAAAACGTGATAGTAATGGTCACAAAAAAGAGGCAAAAAGAGGGCTTTAACCGAGACCATTTGCACACATACATATGTATATAAACTAATTCAATTAAAAAGTATGTATATATAAAGCTATATTTTTGCGGATTGATTCGGCTACAAATGGTCAGTGGTTATTGAAATTGCTATAATCCTGTTATTACGTTTATGGAAAATAATTCACTAATCCACTAATCCATTTTACGTTTTGCGTGCGTAATTCGTGAAAACTTCGTTTATTCGGATTGCAAAAACGGTGAAATGATTTCGTACGTGAAACATGGAAAAATGCGTCTGTTTCGCGTTCGGAAACAAAGAACGTATTTAAATATAGATTGTGAACGGAAATGGAAAATAAATGTAATTATAGAAATAATAATATACTGAAATTTTAAACAAACCTATTGTTCCAAATTATTTCAACAAATTGCCAATCAATTTTCACGTATTATTTTAGGAAAATGCCAACCTACTTTGTAGATGTTTTAGTATGCACTTTGGTTAAAAATATGAACAAAAAGTATTTCATTTTAGAATATTTGTAATCGAAGACAGAGGTACATTTCTTATTATTGTGATACAGTTACAATTTCTTATTATTGTAATAAGGTTATATTATTAGGGTTAAGGTCGTATTATCATTAACTACAAATCTGTAGTATTATAATAATAATAGATGATACTGGTATTGTAACAACTGTTATCACCGTAACTTTACAATAAGTATTTAATATCCTACATTGATTCTTTCTTTACTTTCACGAATAGAATGACAAAGTTTCAGACTAAAAAGCTGTAGAGACAAAGCTGTACAAGACACCCTGTATGTACCCTAGCCACAATACGAAATAGGAGCTGATCGAAGATTTAAATTGATCGACAACGTCGTAGCAGTCGTCAGGGGAATCGCAAATTGCAAATGACAATGATTACGCAACTCGAGCGCAATAATTCCTGCTTATAGGGAACACGTATGAGGCAGCATCTGGCTGATGCTTGCGCAACGCAAACTTTCACAGCACTCTTGTTGATCTTAACCCCGGGGTTCAATTCAGCCATGTAAAATCTGAATTGTACGCAGGAGTTTCCAACATTTACTACTACTCACTGACAGCCCAAGAATTCCCGACACTATTCTGTTGTTCTTTCATTAATGGCGCATTAGCGCTATGACTGCAAGTAATGACGAGCGAAAACAGATTAACAGCCCGTGTAAACGCGAAAAATAGAGAACACCGTGACGAACGGTACACCGGGAAACTTTCAAACGGTTATTTTCAGTTAATTGTTCCATTTTGCAATTGAAACGGCACTTGTAAAATCGTCGGCAAAGCTTGAAGAGCCCGGTAAGTGGAATATGAGTGCATGTAGTCAGATGATACTCGGCACCGAGTGCTGTTAGCGAGTTGAGTACCGTTGTTACGAGCGCTTTTGCGAAACATATGTAATAGAAAAAAGAATGTATGAAATAATACGAATCGCAGAAACGATAACGAACGTATATTGAAATAAACGTTTAAGAGAACGATGAATACAGGAGTGGACGAAGTCTTTGGTAGCAATCGAGTGACAGTAATTGAGTGGTTAATCTGCGTATCTTTGTTAAAATATCTTCGTGCAGGTTCATGCATAATGAAACTAATATTTATGTAGTAGATATGTTATGTCATAGAATGCATATTACAGCGAGGGTCTTAGACCTCGGTACAAGTTTCTAACTATGCAATAGGTTATCTGTTTATTCATTTCTTCAGAAACATTTGTAGTTTCAAATCAATAGTTCTTTACTCGTAGCAGCAATAAAATTCGAGAATGAGCAATGTTTTCAAAATGTAATGACAGGAGTCATTCTGAGTATTTTTTTATTGTTAGTCACATCTTGTGAACACTTAACCTTAGCAGTAGTCTTTTGTTTGCAGCTTTCTATTCATGTCGAGGTATTGCTTGGTTTTACTACTTGCTACGGTCACTTTGAAAACCCAGACCCACTTCATAAGTCACATTTCCATTTCCACCCGAATTTTAGCTAACCCAATATAAAATCAGAAACCGTTTTCCTTCACCAATGTCACAAAAATTGTACCCACTCCGAGCTTTTGTGAAACGTACAAATTCTTCGAAGAGACATCGAGTCATCAAGTACATAGCAAAATAAACTCTAGTCTGAAGTCAAATTCATTAGATACAGTCCACTTATATTCACTTATTGGAATCCTAATGATCCCGTCGTTTAATCGTCACTTACTGCTGACGCTGCGACATAGACATTTTGCAAATATTAATGAATCACTCTATTTTAAGTGTGGTATGCCAGAAATACAAATGTGTAGTTGCAGAATTTGTAGGGAAGTTGAATAGATACCCACTTATATCTATTCATTGTGAATCCTAATGATCCCGTCGTTTAATCGTCACTTACTACTGCTACCACTGCTACTTGCATATTACATAATCAATAAATTAGCACGAATAGATAGCCTTTTATTTATCATAGTATGAATACTAGAACATTACTCTTGCACTTTGGACGTTAATTTAAAACCGACACGTCATACAGTTTGACAATTATGATTTAGCTTTTATCGCGATCTACAGTGCATGTCGTGATATAGGACAATTCTCAGCTGCGTTCCGTTTCGGTTACTGTCCGTTGGTCACCTGGTTACTGTAAAGCGATGACAACGTTTAAACAGAGAAGACAAATTGTGTCACTTGAAAACAATGAACGCAATTGTGGGAATCGTATCATATTCGGATCTGATGAAACTGATGAAGCCGTACGGTTAACAATCGGAACCAATGAGTAATTAACCACCGCTCAGCTAACCTGCTTCAGTTTTAATCCAGGGTTATGTATTTCATTCGATGAAACAGGCAATCTGTGATTACTGTTAACATACTTCATGGTAATATTTCAGAAATTAAATATTACGTATAATATTTAAGAAATTTTGTATGATTGTAATGATGAAGTAGCCTGACTTAGAATATTCTGAATATATTTATACTTACTTTGAAATTAAGAGTGAAGTTGAAAAATAAATCAACAAATAAACACGCAAAATAAAATGAAACAAAAATAATATACGTATCATAAAAATAAACCATAAATAATATACACATATCATAAGTCTTTATGATGTAAAAGACTTTATGTTGACGACTCCACAATAATTTCATATTGAGGTATGTATACTACGATAAATTCATATCAACTGAAACGCTGATTCATATTACCAGAAACGTTGAAGAGATCGATTATTATTAAACCGATTGAGATTACAAAGTTGTACGTTGATTGAATTTGTTTGAATGAATTTGAAGCAATGTTTGTGCTTAGAATTTGGTTTTGGACTAACTTGACTTAGATTTACGTGGACTGGCACCGAGTTTGGTTATGGACTGTTTCCAGTTTGATATTGTACTAGCTCATTCAATATGAACTAGTTATACTATAATAATTCTGCTGGTGTCGACTTACAATATAAATACACACCGTGGTCGGTATAAAGTATCTATAATAATGAAAAACTTAAAATCAAATGATCTTTTAGAGATTTTTGAGAATTTCAGAATTTCGAGATTTAGGAATTTATAGATTTAGTTACAGAGATTGGGGAATGCAGGGATTCAGTGTGCAGGGATCTGATGATGTATGCATTTGGAGATGTAAAGATTTAGGGATATAGGGATTCCGGGATATAGGGATCTAGGGATGTAAGATTTTGAAGATGTAGGCATTTGGGGATGTAGAGATTTGGGGATATAGGGATCTGAGGATGTAGGGATCTAGGGATGTAGAAATTTGGGGATGTAGGGTTCTGAAAATGTAGGAATTTGGGGATATAGGGACCTGAGGATGTAGGGATCGGGGGATGTAGAAATTTGGGGATGTAGGATTTCGAAAATGTAAGGATTTGAAGATGTAGCGATTTGGGAATGTAAGGATTTGGGGATGTAGAGATTCAGGAATAGAGGAACCTGGGGACGTAGGGATCTGGGAATGTAGAAATTTGGGGATGTAGGGTTTTGAAGATGTAGGCATTTGGGGATGTAGGGATTTGGAGATATAGGGACCTGAGAATGTAGGGATCTGGGGATGTAGAAAGGGGATATAGGATTTTGAAGATATAAGGATTTGGGGATATAAGAATTTCAGGATTTAAGAATTTGGGAACCTGGAGATTTGAAAGCTAGCGACTTAGCAATCTAGAGATTTAAGCATGTAGAGATTTGTGAATTTTAAGAAGGAAATAGTCTCTTTACTTTCTTGCCTTCTTTTTCTAACAATAAACCTGGTACAGGTAAAGCAAGAAACGCAAAAAGTCCACTATCTACTGGCAAGGCTACTTGCTGTCATAATATAGACTTTCCCTAACAGTAAATATACCAGAATACCACCCGTAGGTCCAATATAGAAGACATCACTGTATTTCCGTGAACAGTTCAAATCATCCAGCACAGAGTTTGAGGTAAACCGATGATCCGTAGACTTAGCACCCTCCTTGCGTAATAACAATAAAGATATGGGTGACGAACGTCGTATCCGTCGTAATAGCATGGTCGATGAGAATTCATCCTACCCGTTGTGCACCTGGTGCCGGTAAATCAATAGCAGATACCTGCTGTCGCGTAATTTCTGCGCGTGCCGGCTTGCACGTGTTCCCTCTCCCCCTATTCTACCCCCTTGATCATCCCTGTTGCAGATCGTAGTCTGGTCCTGTGCCCCATCGACGAGGTGCAACCCCTCGTGGCGCCGTAAGATAAATTCTCTTTGGCACTAATAGGCGTTAAATATTGGTTATGTATCCCGTGGCTCGACAAACGTGGTCGCGTACACCAGGGCTCACATAATTCGGTAATCATATCGGGATGATCCGCTAGACGAACTCGTGGTTAAGCGATTCAGCCAGCGTGAACCAGCTTCCGCGACTGAACAGCTTATCGAGTGTGCTGGATACGATAGCGGAGGATCAATTATTATTATCGTTTGACGGTATATCAGGTTATCCCGTAACTAATGTTGTTGTTCGTCCTGGATAAAATATCTTTTGTAACTTGTAAAACAATAGGCTAATTGTAGAGACAGCTTATTCTCGAAATCCGACGATTTTCATGTAATCGTACTGAGACATCGAGTCTGCGAACCGTATGAATATTTTCGTGCGATGATAGCAGGTATTTAATATAATAGGTATTTGTATTTAAGGTACAATATTGTAATTTAGATTAAGTTGTAAAATATTGTAAAATAAAGTAAAATATTGTAACGTAACTTGTATGATTTTATTTATCTATCTATGTATGTATCATATAATACATGTATCCATCTATGTATAATGCATCTATCTATGTACGTATAATATAAATGCAATAACATCTATCTACCCATTTATATATAATGTAGTACATCTATCTATCTATATAATAACACTATCTATGCATAATGCACCTATCTACCTATCTACCTATACATATAATACATCTATGGCTAAAATGGACCTTACTTGAAATCTAACGAAGCCCTAAATAAAAAAATAATAAATTTAAACAAAATCCTCCTATGACGAAATCACGACATATGATCTCAAAATATTTAAAAATTGGTATTCAAGAAACCAAGTGAGTCTTAATATTGCAAATATGAACGATAGACTAGACTAAAATTGACAGTGTACCTAAATTAAATTGAATTTGCCGCAGACATCGAAGATTTAATGATAACATTTCTGCTCCGAGTAAATCTTCAATGATATATAATCAGTGCATAATATATCAATGTCTCTGAGGCAATCAATATTTTGTTAATACTAAAAATATTTTGAGTTTCATCAAACTACCCTGTCAATACTTTAAATATCGACGATACGTCAATCTGCACCGTCAGACATTCAATAATATTGATTACCTAAGGGCCCCTCAAGATATAAGGGTCAATTGAATATAAACCGGCATTTTGCTAAAACTCGTATATCAATTAATTTATACTCAGAATACACATGATTTAACTTTGTATATAATTTTGTCTGCGCTGTTTATATGGGGAAGAGCAGACCACAGTGGCAGAACGAAAAATTTTTAATTATAATCAAAATAAATTGTGTGAAGTGGTAGAAAATATAAATTGTAAATATACAATGTATCTTTCAAAGATGTAAAATATTTGAAAAAGGTATGAAAAGGTATGAAAATCTTTTGTTGTATCAAATAACGAAATTCACAAATAATTCTAAGTAATTGTAATCAGTAATATCTTTTCTAAATACAAAAAAAATTAAAGAATATATCGATAGATTTAAGATATTAAAATAGGCTTAAAATATCAGAAAATAACAACGAAAATTATAACATTGTCTTAAAATATTTTCATAAAAAATATATAATTGGTTACTGTATACGACAAAATTTTTCTTAAAAAATTCGTTTCGAAATTGTGAAACAGTTTTATATTATTTTAAGTACACATTATAATAGATAATATCTCCAAAAAGTGAATAAAACCATAAAAATATTGGAGAAAATAATGTGAACGAGAAAACAGCAAAAGTGGTACGGAAAATTTAATCGAAGAGAGTTTTCATTTAGAAATGTGCGACGTGGTAGGTAGAATATCATCATGAAAAAATGATATTTTTCAATCAAGCTCACCGAGAGTTTGCGACAAAAATTGGACTCCACCGTACGGCAATTTTACATCATTTAGTTGCAATTCGCAAAATGAAAACAGTGATTTATTGAAAGCCCCATGGGTTGAGCGAATGAAACAAATTTCAGTGGTCAAATGTGTGCACATTGCTTTTAACCCGTCGAAAAAAGATCTCATCTTTTTGGATCATCGTGTATGACGTCCAACGAATAACTGCAAACGAAGTGCTAAGTGCTAAAATATAGACAAACTGTTTAAATCGTTTACTGAATCAAACGCGATTCAATAACAAACGTATGACCGTGCTATTCATTTCGAACAGATATGCGTACTTTATTTCCATTGGTAACGTTTAGCTTTGATACTTACGTCGTTTACCACTTTATCTCTTCAATATGACAGACTTTTAAATGGAATATATGATTTATAGGACTGATAGTACTGCAATTGGTGATAATCGCTGAAGAGATTATTGGTTTTTTATAGATAGTGATCTTTTATTTTTATTCAATTTTATTTACAACAAGTACGTTTTTGTTAATTGTGCGGTTTGAAAATGTTGACATTCGGAAATTTAGGAGTTTAGGAATTTAGAAATTTTATAATTTCAAAATTTGGAGATTTGGTAATTTGATCGTTTGTTATTTTAGAAATGTAACAGTTTCTAGATTTAAAAAGATTTAAGTTTTTAAAAAATTAGGAGTTCAGGAATTTAGGAATTTAGGAATTTTGGGATTTTGGAATTTTGGGATTTTGGGATTTTGGAATTTTGGGATGTAGGAATTTAGAAATTTAGGAATTTAGGAATTTAGGAATTTAGGAATTTAGGAATGTAGGAATTTAGGAATGTAGGAATTTAGGAATGTAGGAATTTAGGAATGTAGGAATTTAGGAATGTAGGAATTTAGGAATGTAGGAATTTAGGAATGTAGGAATGTAGGAATTTAGGAATGTAGGAATTTAGGAATGTAGGAATTTAGGAATGTAGGAATTTAGGAATGTAGGAATATAGGAATTTAGGAATTTAGGAATTTAGGAATGTAGGAATGTAGGAATTTAGGAATGTAGGAATTTAGGAATTTAGGAATTTAGGAATGTAGGAATGTAGGAATTTAGGAATGTAGGAATTTAGGAATGTAGGAATTTAAGAATGTAGGAATTTAGGAATTTAGGAATTTAGGAATTTAGGAATGTAGGAATTTAGGAATTTAGGAATTTAGTAATGTAGGAATTTAGGAATGTAGGAATTTAGGAATTCAATAGTGTAGGAATTTAGGAATTTAGGAATGTAGGAATTTAGGAATGTAGGAATTTAGGAATGTAGGAATTTAGGAATGTAGGAATTTAGGAATGTAGGAATTTAGGAATTTAGGAATGTAGGAATTTAGGAATGTAGGAATTTAAGAATGTAGGAATTTAGGAATGTAGGAATTTAGGAATGTAGGAATTTAGGAATTTAGGAATTTAGGAATTCAATAATGTAGGAATTTAGGAATTTAGGAATGTAGGAATTTAGGAATGTAGGAATTTAGGAATGTAGGAATTTAGGAATGTAGGAATTTTGGAATGTAGGAATGTAGGAATTTAGGAATGTAGGAATTTAGGAATGTAGGAATTTAAGAATGTAGGAATTTAGGAATGTAGGAATTTAGGAATTTAGGAATGTAGGAATTTAGGAATGTAGGAATTTAGGAATGTAGGAATTTAAGAATGTAGGAATTTAGGAATGTAGGAATTTAGGAATGTAGGAATTTAGGAATTCAATAATGTAGGAATTTAGGAATGTAGGAATTTAGGAATGTAGGAATTTAGGAATGTAGGAATGTAGGAATGTAGGAATGTAGGAATGTAGGAATGTAGGAATGTAGGAATGTAGGAATGTAGGAATGTAGGAATGTAGGAATGTAGGAATGTAGGAATGTAGGAATGTAGGAATGTAGGAATGTAGGAATGTAGGAATGTAGGAATGTAGGAATTTAGTAATGTAGGAATTTAGGAATGTAGGAATTTAGGAATTCAATAATGTAAAAACTAGCAGACTTGGTAATGTTTGAAAATTGAAGATTTGGTTATTTGGAAGTTTGGAAATGTAAGACTTGCAAAATTAAAAAATTTAGAAACTTAAAGATTTGTGCATTTGGTCATTAGGAAGTTAGTAAATTTACAAATTGTAAGTTTGAAAATTTAAAGCTATAGAAATTAAAAAAATTAATCATTCCAGTATTGAAATAGTGACTTAAAAATTTGAAAATTTTGGAATTTTAAAGTATGAATATTTAGTTTCAGAAATGTGGAACTCCGGTACTCTATAAATCGACAAATTTGCAAAGTTGAGAATGTGGAAATATAGACTAAAAGACAATAAAATATAGTGGGCACTCTATTTAAAATTTTAAACATGGAATATAATGTAACTTCAGTGACCGAAACCGAGTAAATGATCTGAAAGTTAATGATTGCACGAATTTATAATTAAGAAGTTCCGCTTGCTGCGTGATATTGATAGGGTATTATGTGACAAGTCAAAGAGTCTAATTCTCCTATGACTTTACGTAATTAGGTCACAGCGATGGATTAATAACCATGGTTTTATGACGGGATGCTTGATAGATTTACTAACACTGAAAAGGAAATTCGATTAGTGTGCAAGTAGTTGAAGTCTTAATCTGATCTGAAAGTAGGTGAATCTGATGAAAGGTAATTATACTTACATATAATTGCATATGATATAAATTGATCATTTCATATATTCATTCTTCAAGGCAAAATTAGTTTTATTAATTATTCAAAATATACTTAATTATATTGCTCTTTAACCCTTCATTTCGTTTACCTACCAACTCCTTAATTTACAAAATAGATCGCAACAGTATGTAACAAATATATTGTTCGTTTACTATAAGTAGTAAATAAATGAAAAATATATATTCAGACAATGTATTTGTCTGAATTATTTAGAAGATCCAAGAGAAATGCGATGTCGAGCCACAGTTGAGTGCAAGAGGTTAACATTTTGACTACCATGTCACTCACATATAGGTAACACTGAAACTTCCATACGAATCGATTATCTGCATTAAGAATTTGTCCACTAATTGCAAATATTCGTATTAACAATTTGAAACAATGAATAATAAATATATCGCGAAAGTATTTAACAAGATTTGTTAGAAATAAAAATAGTGTTTAATCAAACTTTCAACTGCTTCACTGTGGCAGTCAACGTTTTAATATACCAAATCAATACGTGACATATGGAAACGAAGAACATGTACATATTTTGTTAAAAAATTGTACTTACAAATTCTGTTATATTTGACTTGCGATTCAGTTCAGCAGTGCTTCTATCGGTAGCTGTATATACATTATTGTGTAACGTGGTTATATATTTTTAACCTTAAATCTACAACTCAGTTTGTGAACAAAAGTTCCAAACAGTAGTTTGACCTAAAGTTAGTGAACTAGCTATCAAACTTTTGACATAGTAATCGATACACCATAGAAACTTTGACAAGCTCGCATTATTCTATTGCATTCCCCAAATAGACAGTTTCTCGATCAAACGCGGAAGAAGAAGGCAGATATAAACGTCCGGTAAGTATATTAAGTCTTCGTAACGGGTAATTAATTCATCAGTCATTGAAATGGGAGCATGGTTCATGGTACCGTTTAAGTACACCTCGCTTTATTACGCGCCTGTAGTCGCTGAAAAATCAGTTTTTCGATAATCGACACTTCACTCGATAAGGTATTTAAATATAAATCAATCACTCAGGCAAAAATGTGCAGAAATAACGAGGTATTATGATAACCTCCGTTTCCGATAATCCATTAAAATATGTGTACTTTAATTACTGTGAAATGTCGGCATTCAATAAATTTTTAATATTCAACATTTTCCAGTTGTTTACCCTTTATATTACTTACACAAAGGTAATATGAAGATATATAAAGCTATGAAGATATTTAAAGATATATAATTCACATAAAGATTGTAATATTCGTATAAAGGTAGTAGAGGTTATACAAGAGTTACTTATGTATCTTTGCATTATTCAGAGAGTTATTAACCTTTTCAGTCACAAATTATTTGTTCCAGCAAAAATGATGACTTCACTAAGCATTTTAAATTAAATTATGATTTTTCAGTTGTATAAAATATCTTCGAGATATTAGATAAAAATACAATCTGTTCCGACAATATAACGTTTACAAATAATAAAATTTACCGAATTTAAACGAAGCATTTATTTAGTATGTCCTTATATGAGGACGCCATTACCCAAAGAGTCAAGATGGCGAATTAAAGAAGTGATGATCTTTCACAATTTGTTCGTTAATTTAAAATACTATGTGGTTACGAAATTTGTAAATATAAATCTAATACATATTTTATAAGTTAACGTACCTCGTCAAAATACAATATTTTTCAAGTAAAAAGTATTCGACGCTTTATCATTACCAGTTCAAGTATAATTTTGTGTATGTTAAAAACCGAAGTAATCTGTCTTAACGAGAATCGCATGGATTTACTCAGACAACTAAGAAGTAAGAAGACGGTGTTGAAAGGATGCACGAACACTTTTGGACATTTTATAGCGCCAATGCAACTTTTCAAGGAGGTTCGTCTTCGAGCTGCGGCGAACCGTTCTTTTATATAAGCTTTTAGCTTATGCTGCTTGAATGGACCAAACCGTAGACCAAGCTGAATTGCTCCCTGCTTTTAATTTGGAAAATTCCGCTTGAAAGCATTGAAATCACGATCGAGCAGACATGAAAGAAGATTCGCCCTTTGACGTTTGTATACCTACATTAGATTTCAATACCCTCCGTCTTCAGGTGTTTTATAACGGTAAACATCGATTGTTGCTCATTTTCGCACTCTAATGTTCGATACGAACAAACGTTCACACGAGAACTGCTCATACATTGAAAACTCCCTTGTAACCCTTTACACCCCTCCATTTCTTTTACAACTCCTTCATTTACAAAATATAAGGGTTCTCGATAAAATGTATCGCAACAATGCGGAGTATAATGAATATATTTTTTATTTATTGTAAGTAGTAAATAAATGAAAGTATACATATAAATTTAACCAATTTATCTAAATTATTTATAAGAGAAATGTTACAATAGAAGTGCAAAGGGTTAATTCTCATAAACATTGTTCGTATTCGACGATTTCTATTAATAATTATTTGAACCTTCATTCTCAACGATTTCTATTAATCATTTTTTTAACCTTCGTTTCATTCTGATTTCGTAATATCCAGTCAGCCATCTAATCACGAGAATTTACTTAATACTTCAGATTCGTAATTAGAAACCCAGAAAACCTGCTAATACAAGATTTCATAAAAATCCATCAATTTATGCATTTATATTCTTAAAATAAATTAAGTATTAATTTTTTAAATAAATATTGAACATCACATATTTCATTAGAACACGAAATATCCTTGAATTCTTTCTATTTCCTTCAGTCATTACGGAAATAAGAAAAATTCATGTAGAATTAACGAGTTCTGTAATTAACGAGTTGAAATCGACGTTGAAAAAATGTGCACCTTTAATTAGCTTGCCCCATCGTTTAGTTCGTCGATGAGGTACCGAGTGTATTTGTAGAACGTCTGGGTTCGCAGATACACGTGCGTCCGAGCTTTATTTGAAAATATATTACGTGCAGGGGTTGCGCAAGTCGAAACCTTTGAAATAGTCAGTCAAGTATTGTGCAAACCCGCCAGCTACAGTTGTGCCCCTACGCACGAAATTTCCACGATACACTTGACAATTTTATTCGGAACCCGAGTTTCACGGTTTTCGTTCATTCGATTGATCGTGAAATTTCAAAATATCATACCTGTAATATTTCTGTTTGCGACCCTCACGTCAACAGGATTTTTTTTTAGTGGAAAATAATACACCTTTGAATAACGCAACGACATTCAGTCGCTACAACGGATTTTATTTATAATACAGCTTTTTCGAAACCGGGAATTTTGCGATAAAACATCCTATCGTATTTAACTTCCATACTAGTAATTCATTTTTTGTTCCGTTATGTTCCAACAGGTGAATATTTTACTGAAGAAATGAAATTGCTTCAGACAAATGATATATTATTTTTTGTTTATAATATACGAGATAACGCACTATTGAGGTTATGTTGCTCGTATTCTATGTATAATATAGTGCGATATTAACCGAAAATAGCTTTTATTTTGATATAAGCTGAAAGTACAATATACAATAAGTCCGAAATTTATGTGATTGAGGTACGCGAGCAAACATATTTATTTAAATTGATCCATTCTTGTATGTGTATTTTTATTGAATTAAATAACATACATTTCTACTGGTAAAAATGTATATTTTGTTATCACGTTGACTACCAAACTGAAGCAATTGAAAATTGTATTAGGTAGTATTTTCATTTTTAACAAGTCTTACATTTCAAGATATCTTATATTTATTTTCGATAATTTCAAAAAATGAATATAAGTATTTTCAATTAGGTAAGTGAACAAATTTTTAATAATATAGATGCTAGATC
Source organism: Megachile lagopoda (assembly GCA_036983795.1). Classification (NCBI taxonomy): domain Eukaryota; kingdom Metazoa; phylum Arthropoda; class Insecta; order Hymenoptera; family Megachilidae; genus Megachile; species Megachile lagopoda. The sequence continues at coordinate 3,666,873 of CM072788.1, read as the reverse complement.
TGCATAGAAATTTAAGTGTCACCCATATATGTGACCATACTTTATAAGTCTTTATTGCTTATTTTTCTTAATTCTTCTTCAAAAATGTAATATGTTCTTTTCTCACTTTTGAACTGATTTTGTCACGTATAAAATGCACATGATATACACATGAAAATATACATGAAGATATAATAGATGTACATAATATACAGAGCACATACATTCAAACCTTCCTAATATTAATAAAATTAATAAAATTAATAAAATTAATAAAATTAATAAAATTAATAAAATTAGTAAAATTAATAAAATTAGTAAAATTAATAAAATTAATAAAAGTTCTAGTACAATGTAAAACGTGTAACACGTTCTTCCATTTAAATGTCTCCAACCAACAGTATTATAAATAGTAAATGTATATTTAATTAACACTTTAATTATGGCATGCACATAATACCCAAGAATGAAAAGCTAGCGTATAATCATCAAACGTGGTAATAGTTATTTAAGTATTACCGAAGTAAATTGCAAAAGCGTGTCAAAAGCAATGAATTAACTGATAAATTCAACGTTAAGTCAAACATAATCAAATATGTTATCAAATGAACCGTACATATTCTACCTAACGATGCAGAATTTATTGTAAACTAATATCCGATAAAGCGCAGTGCACAAAGCACACGTTACTCGAAATAAATGTAATTTTAATGACGTTTTCAGTGCTCCCGATTAACCTACGAATCCCCATTTAACTGGGCAGCTATAAAACTCAGCTGAATCGATTTATCGAGTTCCGACGTTACAAAACCAACTGATTACCCCGTTATACGAAGTTTAAAAACGGACCGAACAGTAGAATCTTCCGAGTCAAAGATTAATTCGAGAAAATGAAAGGTATCAGAAAAGCCGAGGGATTTGACAATATCGGAGGCATCTTTGTGATTTCTACTATCATGGCTGGAATTTTCTGGATTAACGCAATCGGGGTTTGCTCGTCCCTCCATGCCGGAGTACCATCGAACCTCATTCAAAGTGCAAGAGGAGCAGAAGAGAGAGAAAACGTAATTCAAGAGCCAAACTTCCGAAAGCTGCGTTTGCATTTAGCATCGGACGACGTTATTTATGCAGCGCTCGCATTGAATGATTCCGGCGCCGGTAGTATTAAAATTACAAAAGAGCTCTCGCTGCCGTGGATGCGATGCATGTCTCCACTTGAATCTGCATGAAAAAACAGAAACTTCTTCGAGTCAATAAATGTTTCGGGGTAACGTAATTTCCAAAAATATTTGCCGTTTCCGCGCGCGAGGCGACTCTCTGTTAAACTTGCTTATAGCTCACGTTAAACGGAATATTTGATAATACGATCCGAGCAAATGAAAAATATTTGCAACAGTCAAAGGTTTAGTTGACCGTGAGTAAATATTTTTCGAACGCGACAGAATTTTATTAAATTAATAGTATCGAATTATTCAATTTCGGACTTATTTGTTAACGTATTATGTATTTTATTTTCACCGTTACTTTCTGTGGAAAATATGAGACAATATGTGATCGTGTTTTTATGAAAAATGAAATTCTGCAAACGAATTATAGGTTCCGCTGTAAAATTCTAGTAGGAATTCTATGATAAATTCAACTCACTCATTATAAAAATTCAATTTACTGATTATGAAAATTCATTTTATTGATTATGAAAATTCAACTTTATTACATGATAATTTCAAATGGTTAAAAGATCAGTATTTTAAAATGATTATATTCATATATGATGGTGAGATTATTTAACGTACTTTCATCGAATTGCATGAGATTGAGATTAAATTGCCCTCGGGACAATTTCGACCTGCAATTTCTAGAAATGTGTCATAAAGAACGATTACATTATAAAAGTAGTATGAATCTTTCCCTAGTGCCTAACTTCTTATCGATTTGAACGTATCTTTTTATAACCGTTTTTGTTCTACTAAATAATTTAGAATTTGCAATTTGGCCCTCAAAGTATTTTGGAATTTACAATTCGATTAGCTAAATATTTTACACTTTATTTGACCTGTCAAATATTTTGAAATTAGCAATTTGGCTCGAGAGATATTTTGGAATTTGGCCCGATTACTTCGCAATTTGCAATTTGAACCGCAAAATGTAATTCACAATTTGGCCTGCCAAACATTCTGTAATTTGCAATTTGGTCCGCGAAATATTATGGAATTTACAATTTAACTCGCCCAATATTTCACTAATTGCAATTTTGTCTGCACAATATTTCGCAATTTACAATTTGACCCGCCCAATATTTCACAATTTAGCTCGCAAAGTATTTTAGAATTTCTAATTTGACCCGGCAAATATTTTGCGATTTACAATTTAACCCAGCAAATATTTTAGAATGTACGGACCTGGACAAAAATTTACTAAAATACTAAATACTAAAACTTTAATGTTATAAATTAAATCTAATAAATTCCTTCGTGTCATCAACCAGTTTACCGAAACTTTACCCTCGCAACCATTTTAAAAATCGTCCGACGCTTTTATCGAGCAGCAGTACGTTTCAGAGATTTCCAAGCAGTATGGACGTTCCAATAAGCAATTTTCCGTCGCATAATCAATTCTATAACATCGAAGGAATTTTGGTCGGATTGCCTCGTTATCACTGTAGAATTTACACAGTAGATGCATAAATTGGGGGACGTAGGAACGTAGAAAGACACCCTCTCGCGAAGGGAGTGGCAGGCTAACCTTTTCCACTACGACGCGACGTTCATTAGGAAACTTGTAGAGATGCGGCCGCGGTATACTCTGCTGAGATACGCTCGGCCTTGCGTTTATGAAGTAATTTTACCTCCTTGAAAGGGGGAAAGTTCTGCAGCTAGTAATAAATTTACGTTACAGTAGCAGCCCTCTGACATCGACGTTGAGATAGTAAAAATCAACGAACGAGTCCTTCTGCGAGAACGGCAGCAAGGTAACGTTGGATGGTCGAAGATGTCATTTGCATGGATTCTGTACAAGGACGTGCAAATGATAGCTTTCAAACAAATATTTATACCTGCTTGTGTACTATTCTTGCCAAACTAGCCTTGATATAGTTTATATAGTTTATATAGTTTATGTAGTTTATACACTTTATATAATTTATATATTTACATAGTTTGTATAGTTTATGTAGTTTATGTATTTTATGTAGTTTATACACTTTATATAATTTATATATTTACATAGTTTGTATAGTTTAAGTAGTTTGGTAGTTTATGTAGTTTATGTAGTTTATGTAGTTTATGTAGTTTATGAAGTTTATGTAGTTTATACATTTTATATAATTTATATATTTACATAGTTTGTATAGTTTATGTAGTTAGGTAGTTTATGTAGTTTATGTAGTTTATGTAGTTAGGTAGTTTATGTAGTTTATGTAGTTTATGTAGTTTATGTAGTTTATACAGTTTATATAGTTTATGTAGTTTATGAAGTTTATGTAGTTTATGTAGTTTATGAAGTTTATGTAGTTTATACACTTTATATAATTTATATATATTTACATAGTTTGTATAGTTTATGTAGTTTATGTAGTTTATGTAGTTTATATAGTTTATGTAGTTTATGTAGTTTATGTAGTTTATGTAGTTTATGTAGTTTATGAAGTTTATGTAGTTTATACATTTTATATAATTTATATATTTACATAGTTTGTATAGTTTCTGTAGTTAGGTAGTTTATGTAGTTTATGTAGTTTATGTAGTTTATGTAGTTAGGTAGTTTATGTAGTTTATGTAGTTTATGTAGTTTATACAGTTTATATAGTTTATGAAGTTTATGTACTTTATGTACTTTATACAATTTATATAGATTATACAGTTTTTACAAAAATTGGAATATTTGAATAATTTTGAAATATTTTGAATAATCACATGGCGTTGCACATCAAAATTATGTACAAATAAATATTCTTTTGTTAAGACCTAATGGACGAACTGTTTTCTCCTGTCCTCCTTAAAACACATTTAGATACACAGTAGCACTAAATTTGTTCTTCAATTTCATTTACAATTGGTATAAAAAATACGCCCTTTAAAACAGAATAACGTTTTTAATACTAAACCTGCCAATGAGTAATGCACACTTGCCATGAAATTAAAAATGAAGTAAACAAACTAGTAAACAAACTAACTAAAAGTAGATAAACTGATTCCTTATCTCGATGAAAATCAACGGAGATTAAAAAAAAGTTACATTGACAAATTTTATAAATTAATGGAAGAAACTTATAAAACTTTGCTAGCTCTGATGTTAAACATAAATACGACTAGAATTTCATTGAAAAATTAGAAGAGTTTTTAAGTAGTATCATATTTGAACTGTTTGTCTGTTTTTCGTATCTCTTCCATATTTCAATCTCAATAATCGATTCATCCGATCGATAAACTCTAAGTTGGCTGCAGCCATAGTAGATGTATGCGCTGGTGGTGCCTCCTAGGATGAACTTTGCGTCAGCTTCCTCATTGTCTGCGAATCAATAAACAATAGAGGTCGATAGCAGTGATAGCTGATAATGAGCATAACTAATTTGTGATCACGAAGGATATAAACCAACGATGGGAAGATCGTTCGCAGAAGATCGAACAGGTTGCAATCTACAATGAATGTATTAATTAGATGTTTGAATTCAACGGAAATTTGAAACTTTACTAATTTAAAACGATAGAAGATTAAAAATTTAACAATTTGAACATTTGGAATGTTAAAACTCACACTCGAGTTTTATTGTACCTCTATACTTCGTATTAGTTCTTAAGTATTACGCTTGTTTATTAATACGTTGATGATTATATTTATGTGCGCATTACAATATTGCGTAATGAGTATAAAAGTCGATACAGAAAGTTATTTAATTTTAATATTATTTTATTATATACAATGGTATATTATATCTGTAATAATAAGGAAGAAATAAGAGAGTGTCGTTTAAGTATTCAAAAATAATATAAAAACTTGAGAAAAATCAAGGATTTCAGGAATTTGAAAATTATTCACTTTTGTAGCGTTTAATCTTCAGATTTCTTAATTGTTGAGTTCACAAATATCTAAATTCTTAAATTCCTAAATTCCTAAATTCCTAAGTTCCAAAATTCCAAAATTGGTAAATTTCTGTATTTTCAAACCCCAAAATCCCTGTATTCATAATTATCTAAAATTGCAAAATTCAAAAATTCAAAAATTAAAAAATCCTAAAGTTCCTAAACTTCGTAACCAAGCACTAAAAATTTCATTTTTGTGAAACGTCTGTATCTCTCCTCTACGTCAAAAAACATCCCCATCTCGACACGTCATATTCAGCATACAGTTCAACAAAACCCCAAAAAGTCTAAAAAATTCCATATTGACCCTATAAAACCTCAGACAAAGGTCACTGCGAACAATAAAAACAACTCCGTAAGATAGTACATAACAAACTGGCCGCTTTCGTTTCGCGTAAATGGCCACGCAGTGAAAAGGTTTTGAGTCGATAGCTTGAATGCAGCCGATATGCAACATTGAGGGCGGGGGGTAACGGTGGAGCCGCTAATCGTATTGTTCGAATTCACGCGTCCCATGGTCCCACAATGTAGCACACACAGATTCACGTCCATAGCACGGCATTATTACGACTCTCGCAATCGTGACACGCCGCTATGTACCAGCGATCCGCTCATTACGTTTCATTTGTCCGGGTCCGTGAGCACCATTTATGCACGCCAGGCATCATTAACCCTTTTAGCGACGGATGAGCGAGCTATCGATCGTTCGTAACGTACGCATATTCGTGTGCATCAAGGGTATCCATGTGCACCCAAACGTGCGCCATCAGGATGTTTGGCAAGCTCCTCTGAAAAATATTGTAAATGCTTCTCACGGATATACGACGTTCCAGTTAAACTCGTGGATGGATAAATTCCATGTTAATGTATTGCACAGGTTATTTCGCGATACTTCGTCATTGGTTTTTAACGAGAAATTTTTTTATACGATTTAGTTGAAAGAAAGTGGAGAAAGAATTGAGAGTTGAGGTAATTTACATTGTTCACCTTTTAATTCCATTATTAAAATTTCTGTGTTTTTATACATATATTTATACACATGGATTTTAAATAAATGATTATACATTTTCAAGATCTTATATTACGTTGTTTAATGTTTAAATTTGATGATTTTTAAAATATGAAATTTTTAAATAACAGAGGTATCAAATTAATCAGTTTAAAAATTAACAAATTTCCAAATAGGGTACTAAAGTACTAAATTTAAAATTTTCCAAATAGCCAAAGTACCAAACAACTAATTTTTACATATGTAAATTTCTAAATAGCCAAAGTACCAAACAACTAATTTTTACATATGTAAATTTCTAAATAGCCAGGGTACCAAATTACAAAATTCTTCAATTTTCAAATCCAAATAGGTAACATTTCAAATTTTAAAATTAAAGAATTTCCAAGTTTCCAAATAACCAAGGTAAAAAATGACTACATCTAAAAGTTTCCACATTTCCAAATAGCCAAGGAAATGACGAAACCATAAATCTTCGAAATTGCTTAATATCTAAAGTTTCAAAGCTACAAACTTCCAAATCTGCATTATTCAAAATTTCTAAATTGCGAAATTTTTAAATGACCACATTAATAAATTCGAAAAACAAGAAATCTTGCTCTTATATTTCTAATGTATATTTTTGCATATGCTGTCTAAAAAACGGTATAACTGTTGCCATCCAGTAGTGAAGCGTAGAACTATGGGAATAAAAAATTGCTTTTTTCCGAAAAATAAAACATTCTTGTATATTTTTGACGCTCAAATAGTTTTGTGAACATAATGAAGTCAAAAAAATGAATTTACTATGAGTTTAAAATTTTATACTCAAAAATGAAAAAAATTGCATTTAATGAACTTGTAGCTAACATGTATGTAATGTCAATCCCTGTTTCCCGTCTGTAGATAAAGTCAATTTTCAATTAATATGGCTAAACTTCCGAAAACCTCCATGCTCCAAATTGGCTGAAATTTTGGGAACGGTTTCTTTTTAATAAAAATGATAATTTCGGGAAGGATTTTTGGCGACTCGAGAAAACATTTGGTATCATTTTGGTGTCACTCTCTATTTTATCGGCGTCGTATGTGCATCTACTATTATCTACGTTTCCTACAATGGCTACTACGACATTTAACCTAACCTAACCTAACCGAATTATACATATGGTACTACTCTTGATACATTGATACCTTTTAAAAAGAATTGAAAATTGCAGATTGCATAGCAGCAGAATCGCCTTCAAATCTGCCACACGTATTTCGGCCGGTAATAATTGTATCGGTAAAGTAGGGAGTGACACCCAAATGATACACAATTTTTTCTCGAGTCACCAAAAATCCTTTCCGGAATCATAATTTTTATTAAAAAGAAAACCATTCCCAAAATTTCAGTCAATTTGAAGCATGGAGGTTTTTAGAAGTACAGCCAAAAATTGTAACCATTCCTACGTTATTCCCAATATAGCCGACAAGATACAGTATAGTGTGCGAACTGTTCTGAACACATAATCCGCATCTTCGGACCCACGGAATATATTGCAAACAGCATAAAATCAATATTAATAAATACATAATAAATATATAGCATATTAATCAATAAAATCAATGATAATTGAATTTGTACGAAAATGAAGCAAGTGGCACCATCTCTCCGGCGAACAGGGTGAACTACACACTTTTGAAACTGTAGTTTAATTAGTCCTCATCTTCTACCGCTAGAAAATAAGACAGAATTGTGGTGATCATCAGGGCCGCCGGTCAAGAAGAGTTCTGTTATCAAAGCATTCGATTAGGAAGAGTTCTGTTTGAATTTGTGAAGAAATGATTTATGTTTAAAGCAATCGTCAAGCAATCGTTTTCAATTTTATTTTAAAAACAAAATGTATTTAAAATAAAATTCAGAATCAGTTCCAATAAAATTAGTTATTCTTACGAAGTTCTTAATTAATTAATTACAATATAGGAAGACAATTCCTATAGAAACCCTTACAGTAATGTAGATTAGCCAAAAAAATCGTTAAAAATTGATAATAGTTTGGTAAAGTCAAAACAATTTCAAGTTAATTGATCTTGCACTTCGATCTAATTCGATTCATATTATAGTCAGTTAAGCTAATAAAATCAACTATATTAATTAAACCGAAAACAATACATGTTCCATCTAGCGGCAGTGAGAGGGAACTAATGATTACTCAAAAATTAAAAATAATATTAAAAAGAATATATAATTTATAATTATATTTTATATTATATAAAAATGTAATAATGAAATAAAATCTTATAACAAATACACGCATAAAAATGAATAAAAATGATAAATTTTAACATTTGTAGTAATAATTTGTTAAATAAACAATTAAAACATTAGAAATTTAAATAAAAGATGTCGATATTACAAATACAGGTACGAATGACGTAATTGCTCGGTATTGGTGGATTACATGATAGCTGATTGGTCCGGGGTTTACCTATCATTATTAACTTGATAAAGGTCATAGGTGTTCAGCATGGTTCGAGCTGCCTGATATTGGTGCATTGACATGACAGCTGATTGGTCCGCGGTTCACCTATCATTCTTAACTTGATAAGTGTCACCGATGTTCAGTATTGTTCAAGCTGTCCAAGTGTTCGGATCAACCATGACATCTCCTACCGGTACGAGTCAAAGTGTTAATTAACCGATCGTGTGTTCATCGCTGTGTTATCTAGTGTTTTAGTGCAAGTGTCTAGTGTGTTTTATCAAGTTTTTTAGTGTATATACGGGGGTGTATTAATGTGTTTTATGGTGTGGTTCCTCATATACATACGTGCTTAATAGTGTGCTTTAATTTGTGATTGTGCATGTGTATACGGATACATTAGTGTGTTTTATGGTGTGGTTATTTAAGCGTTTTACCAGTGTTTTGCACAAATTTTAGTGGGTTTTATAGTGTAACTACTTATGTGTTTTGACGTATTTTAGTGAACGTTGTAGTCAGTTTTATAGTCTTGTTACCTATGTGTTTTTACATACATTTTTAAATGTTTACCGGATTTTGTGGTGTAATTACCTATGTGTTTTGACATACTTCAGTGAATATTTAGTGGGTTTTACGGTGTGACTACTTACGTGTTTTTACATATTGTAGTGCACGTTTTAGTTAGTTTTGTAGTGTTGCTACCTATGTGTTTTTACATACATTTTTGAATTTTTACCGGGTTTTATGGTGTGGCTATGTGTTTTTACATACCTTTTCAAATTTTTTATTGAGTTCTAAAGAATATTTACCAAACTATTTCAACGTACTTTTTCAAATACTGTACTGATGTTTTCGGCATAGTTACCCACACGTTTTAGTGCATTTGTGCAAATGTTTGAACGAATTTTATTTCTGTATAGTTTTGCATGCCTGTATTTGTTTGCATGTTACCTATTTGCAAATATACTTGTTTAATATAATTTGAATTGAGAAAGCACTTGAAATAAGAATCGATAAAGAGATCGCTAACATGCTGTGACATTTTCTGTTTTCAGAAGGACGTTTCTTTGCCAAACCGAAGTAATTCTGATGAAAGCAGCCGATGAGTCAATCGAGATGCAGTCAACAGATCTCTAACGACGCAATACGAGTGCCGATCGACTGAGGCGCCTTACGAGTTGAGTAGTGCGAGTCAGCGATCGGTGAGTCGCATGCTTTATGGTTCCTCCGGTTCCCATCATGTCGCAGGACGAATGGTCCGAAACGACACGGGAACTGGTTGTATTTTTATTATTCGCGAGCATAGTGACCACGACTGTACGATCGTGTAATATTCGTACAAACTGTGTATTTTATTTATTAGATCAGGTTAGGGTTTTCTTGTACATAATTTCCATTTTTTCACGAATCGATCAAATTTAAAATTACATAGAAGTCGGATGAACCTCCGATTTCATAGTAATTCAATTATCGATTTTCTGTACGCGCGAAAATTTTATCAATTTATTCTATATTTTCAAATACATATGTACAAGAAAGTTTCGCGAAGAACAGATTTCGATATCAAAGTTAATTATGAATGTTTTTGATCATTTAGTGAATTTACTTTGATATTAAAAATCTGTTGAGAATGAAACAAACGATATACTTAGATTTTTGCAAAGTGTTCTTCCATTTTCCATTTTGAAACTTTAGAGTAAACTTTTCTGGAAGAGACACTTTATTAGCATGTTATTAATCATGTTTCTTAGCTCAGGATTTTCAGCACACATGAAGAAAACTGGTAGGTGAAAATATGGTTGGCCGTGTTCATTTTTATGCTCTAAACTCATACGCGTGCTTAGATGCTACTCGCATGAGTTAGGGCAGGTGGACACGGTTTTAGTTTTAAGATGTTTTGGCGATCGACAATTTGACAGTGAATTATCGACACAAGTTACACGTGTGTGTGTGTGGTTAGGTCGTGGACCTTGTGTCGATTAAAAACTATATCAATTTTTTATACAAACTTGAAAAATTTGCAAATTTCTATCGAAGGATACAAAATTAGTAAAGATTGAATTACAAAACTAATAAGATTGAATTTCAAAATTATACAAGTAGAGTAATTACAAAATTTGTATATGCACATATTACATTGAATATTCGAAAGAATAAAAAAATGAAATATGTTCAATTAATGTTCACTGTCAATTTTCGGTCGATTTCAGCAAAAAAGGTATGAAATTAGAGTGTGAATGTTGTATTGAACTCGGGTGACGGAGACGTCCCGGGACGTACTCCCTAGGAGTAGGCTTTTTTGCACCCGGGTGGCGTGTGTGAGAATCGTGGAGTGTGTTTTTGTGAGAATGGACTTTGCATTTTTTAAATATAGCGTTAGGCAGGCAGGTAGCTTACTTCTGGTGTGATTGAGTTAGTTTTAAGTAGGTAGGGCCAGAGCAAGCTTTCATGTTTCTCTGTCCTCCGGTAAAACACACGTGAGATGCTTGCATCTGGGGGGTTAAACACGAAAAATCGAGAAGAGAAAATCTATATCTGAATTTACTCTATTTAATATTCTCTTGAACTCGATTGTTCGTAAGGCCAGGCCTTTTAGTTTGTAAGTTGCAGTCGTGGTACTAGACCCGATTGCAAAAATAAAGTATACAGTGCAGTGAAGTGAAGTGCAGTGAAATTAAATAAAAATTCTGCTCGGATGTTCTTGTACGAACAGCGCATTCTGAGAATCGCTGGTCGTACACCTTTTTATTTTCGGTAATTCTTTTTCTTTCTTACTAAAGTAATTTTATATCTTATACAAAATTTCGATTTTGTTATCGATCGAAATAAATGGATAGCGGTGCAATTTTATTTCTATAAAATTGTCTGTTATCTGTTTCTGTAGATTGATAATAAAATTGAAAGTAAATGTAGTTAATATGAAAACTAAGAATGTCCGAGCAATCGTAAAATTTCGCGAGTGATTTTTGTGAGGCTGAGCCGAAGAAAGAAGAGGCTATATGCCGAAGAGCCCCGGCAAAAGTTGCCAAAGAAGAGGGGAACTATTAATGGCTGTCCATCTTAGGATGGAGAGTCATTTTGTCACTATGCTCGCAATTATTTTTTTGTATTTTATATGTGTTTTTTAAACGGTACGAAGTATCGTCGAACGCGTTTTGCTCGAATTTTGACGAGCACACGATAATCGATTCGTGATTTTATTTCGGGATTTCAGATTTTTATGTTCGCGATTTTATTTTCATTGCAAGTCCCCTTTTTCGGTAATTCTGTTCGAAATAGAAAAGAATTTCATATCTATTCCCCCAATTTTCTATGTTAATTACATTTTTCTGTTTCAGAGTTTAATTTTTCATAAATTGTGGTATTGTTCTTCGCTCTTAAATTCGTAATTTTCATTGGATTTTCTATTTTTCGAGAGTTTTGTTTGAAATGACGTAAGATTTTACTCTTCTTCCCATAATTTCATGTTAATAATGTTTTGTGTGTTTCAGTTTTTGATTTTGGTAAGTTATTATATCGTTTACTCTGCTGAAATCCGCAATTTTCATTGCGTTTTCTGTGTCTTAAAAATTTTGTGTCAAATAAACAAAAATTTCACTCCTTCTCCCATAATTTCGTATGTTAATAATGTTTAATATGTTTCAGTTTTTGATTTTTGGTAAGTTATTACATTGCCCTCTTTTCTCAAATCCGCAATTGTCACTGCGTTTTCTATGTTTCCAAAGTTTTGTATGAAATAAAATAAAATTTCATTCCTTCTCTTACAATATCATATGTTAATAATGCTTGATATGTTTTAGCTTTTGATTTTGGGTAAGTTCTAACATTGCCCTCTTTTCTCAAATCCGCAATTGTCACTGCGTTTTCTATGTTTCCAAAGTTTTGTATGAAATAAAATAAAATTTCACTCTTCTCCCACAATTTCCTATGTTAATAATGATTTGTATGTTTCAGCTTTTGATTTTTGGTAAGTTATCATATTTAGTGCATTAGTTTAATGTTGATTCCGAGCTTGTGGGAGGAAGGGTGGGCTCGGGCGTAAGTTTTTCGTCACGTAACGTGGCGAAAAGCTTACGCAAATTGTAAGTGCCTTTTGTTCTAACTTGCACTCATATTCGTGACAATGTTTTAATTTCCCATATATTCTTGACAATTTTTTGACTTCTTTCATATTTCTCACAATTTTTTAACTTTTCGCATATTAGACTGTAACAGTAGCCTAACATTTTTTTGTTAATTGCTCTAAACTTAAAAGAAAGTTTTTCCAACTTTCTTTCCTATTCCCTTCTTTTCTTTACAAAGTTTTAGATTATACGAGTGCAATTTTAGAACAAAAGGTACATGTAGAGTTTTTAGAATAAGTATTGTATTGTAGTATTTGTGAGTGCGTGAATGAAATGTGAGTACAGGATACAGGATTCATATCATCGTGGGATCATAAAGTTTTTATGTCTCTAAAGATTTTTATTTCTAGCTCCAAAGTTTTCAAGCATCTTCGCTATTTTATTTGTTTTTCTGCATTGTTTTATTCTTTCATTGATACTCTATACAGGCTCTTACTTTCATTTTATGCGTGAATGTTATTTCGAGTTTCAAGGTTGATCTCCTCGTAATTTTAATTTATTACGGACTTATTTATTTTAATTATTTCGGACTTGAGGTTTGCAAACCTCATCGTGATTTACGGATTTGAGACCTTTGTGATTTTTTACGGATTTGAGTTTTTCAAAATCTCATCGTGATTTTATTTCCGGTTTCGAGGTTTCTGAATCTCTTTATAATTCTTTTTCGGTTTTTGCTGTTCTCAAACTCAGCAATTTTGATTTTTCAATAGTTTTGTTTGGAAGAAAGAAAGTTTCATTCCTTCTCCCTCAATTTTCTATGTTAATTATATTTCTCCGTTTCAGGTATTGATTTCAAGTAAGTAATTAAATGTTTCATACTTGTCTTAATTGCATTTGTATGTTTCTGGTTTTTATTTCAAGTAAGTAATGAAATGATTCACATTTGTTTTAATTACATTTGTATGTTTCAGGTTTTTATTTGAAGTAAGTAATTCAATGATTCATTTTTGTCTTAATTACATTTGTATGTTTCAACTTTTTATTTGATGTAATTAATTAAATAATTCATATTTGTCTTAATTGCATTTGTATCTTTCAGGTTTTTATTTGAAGTAAGTAATTCAATGATTCATTTTTGTCTTAATTCAATTTGTATGTTTCAGCTTTTTATTTGAAGTAAGTAATTCAATGATTCACATTTGTCTTAATTACATTTGTATGTTTCAGCTTTTTATTTGATGTAAGTAATTAAATAGTTCATGTTTGTCTTAATTGCATTTGTATGTTTCAGCTTTTTATTTGAAGTAAGTAATTGAATATTTCACATTTCTATTTTTCAAATGTTTTATCAAATAATATTACTAATTTTGCATCTATTTTCTTCCTTTGCACATCGTTTTTGATTGTTACAGCATAGGTAATAATCCAGAACTATCACATAGAGATTTCGCCGATGGATCCGCTAATTTTAAGTTAATTTTAAGTTGCGTACAAAATATTGTAATACACTGTAGTATGGATGAGTGCATATGTGAGATGCGTATATACGAAACTTGAAGATATCATCGAGGGAGTATCAAGAAATCATCGAGGGATGCGTGCGTTAGTTTTAAGTTAATTGTAATCTCGTGGGAGGGTGGGTGGGTCAATGTAAGTGCCTCTTGTTCTACCTTGCACTCATCTTCACAATTGGTGAACTTTTTACGCGTTAGTTTGTAGTATACCCAGTTATTTTTTGTCAATTGGTCCGAACCCAAGTGGATCATTGGGGGTACATAATGCAGTGAACACGCGGCAGTTTTGAGCTGCAAGTGCTGGTGTAGCGCCAGGGACACATCTCTGCGAGGCATTTTGATTGATGGTCCATCTCGATTTGCCGCCTCACGGCGTGGGTTTCCTCTCTGCGGTCAGACTCCCTTTCAACGGGAGCGGGGAGAAATGGGAAACCCTTCGCGGATGTGTCACTCGTTCTTACCAGTATTTTCGGTTCAATTCGGTCTCGTGGTTCACGTAAGTCACGATGCGACTACCCTTTGACCCAGGAGGGCGAGGATCACTTGGCAGGAAATGCTGATCCACCTTTTTTGCGAAAGTTCTTCTAACTTTCTTTCCTTCTAGTAGAAAGTTCTTCTAACTTTCTTTCCTTCTAGTAGAAAGTTCTTCTAACTTTCTTTCCTTCCCTTTGCTTTTTTACTTCGTTATACATCATTCGAGTGCAATCTTAGACTAAGAGGTACATATGCGGCGTTTAGAATAAGTATGTTAAGTGTGTGCGTCTGCGATTGCTGTTTAAAATTGCACTCATTTTAATTATCGAACTTCTTCCGCGTTAGATCATAGTGTTCTTCCCCTCCTCTCTCGTTTAGCGTTTCATTTTACATAATCCGAGTGCAATTTTATAACAGAGTATGTGGGATCCCACGAAATTAGTATTAAGTTTATAAGTGAGTTGAGCGCTTACAATTCTAACTTGCACCCATTTTCACAATACGTGAAATTTTTTGCGCGTTAGAGTGTAGTATTAGTCAGTAATTCTCTGTCGATTGTGCCGAACCTGAGTGGATCATTTGGGGTTGGTAGTGCTGTGAACACGCGGCAGTACTGAGCTGCAAATGCTGGTGTAGCGCCAGGGACACATCTCTGCGAGGCATTTTGATTGATGGTCCATCTCGATCTGCCGCTTCACGGCGTGGGTTTCCTCTCTGCGGTCAGACTTCCTTTCAACGGGAGCGGGGAGAAATGGGAAACCCTTCGCGGATGTGTCACTCGTTCTTACCAGTCATTTTTGGTTCAATGCGGTCTCGTGGTTCACGTAAGCCACTATTTGACTACCATTTGACCCATGAAGGCGAAGTTCACTCGATAAAGAATGCTGGTCCACCTTTTTGCGAAAGTTCTTCTAACTTTCTTTATTTTTAGTAGAAAGTTCTTCTAACTTTCTTCCCTTCTCCCTTTGCTTTTTACACCGTTTTAGATAACACGGGTGCAATCTTAGAATGCGAGCGTTAAGTTTGGAATTGTATGGTGTGTTATAAGTTAGTTTTAAGAAACTTGCGTGCGATACAAGTTCTTTGCTATATTGTAGTAAAGGACTTGTATATTTAAGCTAGCTTACGGGCTAAGTAGAGTCAGAACTCATTTATCCTTCCGATAAATGAGGTAGTTGCAATTGGAGGGTGGTTGGGATTTGGAGTTAGGGTGGGTCACTATCGTAGCAACCTCCACGTGGTGTGACCTGGTAATCGATATCGTTTTCTAAGTTTTCTGTTAGCTTTAGAAGGCGGTATCGAGCTAAGCGCTACGAATCTTTAGTTCAGAAACGTAGTTTTAACTAAAGCTACATTTTTGAACTTACTATTAAGTCAAAAAACTCAATTTTAGGCTGTACTTCCGAAAACTTCCATGCTCCAAATTGGCTGAAATTTTTGGAATGGGTTTCTTTTTAATAAAAATGATGATTCCGAGAAGGATTTTTGGCGACTCGAGAAAATATTTGGTATCATTTGGGTATCACTGCCTACTTTATCGGCGTCGTATTTGCATCTACTGTTATCTACGCTTTCTACAATGGCCACTCCAACAGTTAACCTACCCTAACCCAACCTAATTATATATATAGTACTACTCTTGATACATTGATACTTTTTAAAAAGAATTGAAAATAGCAGATTGCATAGCATCAGAATCTCCTTCAAATTTGCTTCAAGTATTCCTGCCGGTAATAATTGCGTCGGTAAAGTAGGGAGTGACACCCAAATAATACAAAATTTTTTCTCGAGTCGCCAAAAATTCTTCTCGGAATCATAATTTTTATTAAAAAGAAACCCATTCCCCTAGTTTCAGCCAATTTGGAGCATGGAGGTTTTCGGAAGTTTAGCCCAAGAATTTTTATACGAAGTTATAAAATTAATTGAAAAATGACTTTATCTAAAGATATAAAACAGGAATTGATTTTACCTACAAGTTAGCTACAATCTATTAACACATTGGTTTAGGAGATTCTTCATCTCCAAATTTTAGGTATTTAATATGTAAACTTGAAAAACTTTTAATCGCCATATTTCTAACTTCCTAAATCTCCAAATTTCTAAATGTTTAAATTTTTACATTCTCAAATTTTCAAATTTTTAGTCTTCAAAATTCGTATTGCCCACAGAGTTCATTAAAATGTAGTAAATAATTTTTAATCAAAGCAGTATCTGTTTCAAGTTCGGGTTTACTCAGCTCAAGTTCCGAAATCTCATGATCTCTAAGAATTCTTAGTTCTTAAATTAAGCGTAATTAGTATCTAATAAAATACAGAAAGAGTCTTTCTTTACACATATCTTTTTAACTCTTTCATTTATTTGAACACAAAAGAAGGTACTACATTTACATTCCTACAAAGTGAAAATAAAAGCATCTATTTAATGTTTGTGCCACAAAATTGATAAAGTAGTAAAATTTTTAATCTTAATCCTTCCCCCATTCTGTTGTTTAAAAGTTTCGTACCATAAATGTTCTTTCATGTTTGTGATCATTTTTAGATACTTTCACGGTAAAATTATAATATTCATGCCGTAAATATGGGCCAGAACAGTGAATTTAATTTTCAATCCAATAAATATGTATCTGATTTTGTGTATGTATGCAAATATGATCGATACAATTCGAAAAAAGGTGTGGTAATTGAGTGGAACATCGATTCATTTCTAACTGTTGAAGTCAATGAACCTAATTACAAGGAACCACACCCAAATGTAAACATTATTACGAATATACATTCTGACGAAACGCAGTATTTTCGAGTTATTACTCATATTATTAAATCTTTTCATTCTCAAATCTTTACATTTTTTAATTTTTGTACATTCTGAAATTCCTAAATTCCTAAATTCCTAAATTTCTAAATTCCTAAATACCTACATTTCTAAATTTCTTAAATTTCCAGATTTTCAAATCTCCTGATTACGAAGTCCCCAAATTCTCAAATTTCCAAATTTCTAAATCTACAAATTCCCAAATTCCCAAATTTCCGAATCTTAAATCTTAAAATTCCCAAATTCCCAAATTTCTGAATTCTAAATCTCAAAATCCCCAAATCTCTCAATTGCCAAATCCATTTTTCAATTTTTCAATTTTCCATACTTGAAAATTAATAAACTAGAAAGTTTGCCAACCATAAATCAAAGAATGGAGGTTCCCTTTTCCCTACATTACTATTTCCACTAGAAAAGCCTGTGATGCTCGCTGAGTCTCTGCGTTAAATGGCACAGTTTTATGCATGTTGCAAATTAATGACATCAAATTAATCCGAGTTTTTTTTTTAAAACAGTAAACAATAAGTTGACGAGTTGCACAAGCCGATAAAATCGAACACGTCGCTCCGTGATTTTACGTCATCGTTTGCGTACATTTATCAATATTACGTTGGTCAAGTTGTTCTTCCTGCGTAAAGCAGTTGACAATTTGCTTAATCTAAAAATTTCATTTACATTAAACGTACACTTCATTTAACTGTTACAAGATAATGTAAATTTTGTACCGTTTAAATGAACATATTGTAAATTGAACGAAATTTTGTATTTATTCATTTGATGAAATTCATGTTCTGAATGTTATAAAAGTAATTTAATCGTTCAATTAATTTCTACTGTAAGATATACAGTAGATTGGGTAATTATTAAAAATTGTAATTACATAGATATAAATAATTCGTAAATATGCCACGGGTCAGATGAACACCTGTTCATTACTGTACAATTCCTATGTAGCAGTTTGTTCTTATTTGAACAGATAGATTTTATTAAGAGTTTCTATTCAGCGACAGTTCTTAATGAATTTTACAAAAATCATAAAAGGATTAAGGGAAAATTATTTTTCAAAATTATTGGTGTAAGTGTTCTGACTATTATTGGACCAGGAAGATTTAATTCCGACTATTATTATTATTATCATTATTACTTTGATGGTTTTCCTGCTTTTAATTAGAAAGCATTCTCTAATAAATCTCCGACCAAATTATTATAACACATATTTAGAAATTTAGAGATTAAAAAGTTAAGAATATAGAAATGTCAAATTTTTAATTTTCTAGCTTTCGAATTTGAAAATTTAGGAATTTGCAAACATAGAAATTTCAAATTTTTAAATCGGGAAATCACCCATCTGTGCTCGCGAATATGATAATTATATTACTGTAATAATTTATATATTTATTGTATAAAAATTATACCAAACAACCTCAAATCTTTAGCTTATATTTTTATAAACAAAACACTGGAATCATTGGCTTAATATAATTATTTTACAATGTAATTCTCTGAAATTTCATACGTAGTCTTAATACGGTGATTTAAAAAAAATATTTTTGTACAGCGAATTTTAATTGAAACGATACATAATTAATTATGTTAACTGTACATTGTTTGTGAAACAAATGAATTGTTTGTTTTATTCCTCATAACACAAAATGTTTATCAAATTTGAAGATATTACTATGAATAAATTACTCAGTTCCAAAGTTCCATTGAAATATATTTATATTTTTTTTACAAATTTCAATTTTTATTTTACACTTATATAATATTTCGTGCTAGCTACTTCACGATTTAATTTAACAAAAAATTATATAATATTGATTGATACACGATTATCAAACTTTTTTAGGTTTTTAACAATTTTCATTATGTTTATATCTGTGTTTTGATTAATCGGATAACATGATCACTATATGGCCACGTTCACTAATCTTTTGTGAGTACCCATTTTCTGTATTATTTGTTAAACTTTACAATAAACTAGTTTGCCTACAATGTTTTGTTGGTTAAAATTTCAAAAATTAGTCTTTATTTAAAGTATTTGAAAAGTGTTTTTGTATATTGTACGATAATAAAGTAGTGATCTTTCTATATATTTATTTACAATAAAAGGGTACATATTTCGATGCATTTCGAGCAGATCTATACGTATATTCAAAATATACAAATCTGTAAATTCCAAAATATCCAAATGTTTAAATTACATTAAATTTCTAAATGTTCAAATCCCCATATTTCCAAATTCCACAGTTCTCAAATATTTAAATGTTAAAATTCCCGAAATCTCACAAATACTTTAATTTCTAAATCTACAAATTTCCAAATTCCCAAATTCTCAAACTTTCAAATCCCAAAATTTCTGAAAGCCTTTTTAATTTTCCAAGTTCTCTAATCCTTAAATTTTTAGAAATCTACATTCCCATATATTGATATTTTCAAATCTTCGAATTCCAAACCCCAAATTCTCATATATGCAAATTTTTAAATTTCCAAAGTTCCGCTTACCTAAAATTTAAAATCTCCAAATTCCAACATATCCAAATCATCAAATCTCCAAATTCCCACATTCCTAAATTTCCAAATTCCCTCGTACCAAAGCCCTCAAATCTTCAAATCCCCCGGTTCCAAATCCCAACTTCGTTTTCCATAATAAATAATTTCGTTTCTGACTCGTAACAAAAGAGAACGAGAACAATAACGAGAATTGTTTAAAATATAAGAAAATTGTGAAATCTCTTCCATTAGTCCATTTACCAGTTGCACCGAATTAACGAATTCTCGAAGCACGTCTTTTCATCCCCAATTATGTCGCACTCTGCAAGATAAGAGTATTCTTTACGTAAATTCATGGTATCGAGTGCGATTAAACGGAGAGAGAGTATCGTGTACGAGGGAACGCATATTCCCGTGGAATTTCTTGGTGGAAATCTGAAAACTCGAGAAATGTCGTGTGCGTCACCGGCGCGGCGTGTCGAACGAGCGATACGAAGTAGCGTGGATGCAAAATCAGTTCTGCACGTGGATCTTCGTCGAGAATATGGTGGAGGGAGTCCGATTTTCGAGTTGACGAATCGTGTTCTAGATCGTCACGAGCCGATCTTGCAAGCGCATGACAATATTTAAAGCGACGCGACCGTGGATCTTGCGAACGTTTTCCACCGGCGCTCGCGAAGAAACAAGCTTTCCGCGAACAGTCTTCGTCTGGGCTCTGACCAACGAACTTAGAATGGTTAATCAGATCACCACCTTGTCCTATACCGTAGGTTAGTATCAAATATTTATTTTCTTCGCAACACTCGCATGCTTCTTCCATATACCGTGGGTGGTCGAATTATTAGAGTCGCTAATTTTGTGCTTGTGGAAATGTACTTATGATAACACGCTATGTACTGTGACTTGGTGCAACAAATACTAATGTCAATATTCATTGACATATGTTAGAGATATACTTTTTTCGTGTTTAACGGTACTTTTACAAATATATGCTATGTACAAATATGTGTGTAATTTGGTGCAGAAAGAACTAGTGTCAGCATTCATATACTTAAGGAATTGTT
This sequence comes from Megachile lagopoda, assembly GCA_036983795.1. Taxonomy (NCBI): domain Eukaryota; kingdom Metazoa; phylum Arthropoda; class Insecta; order Hymenoptera; family Megachilidae; genus Megachile; species Megachile lagopoda. Next base: position 3,645,949 of record CM072788.1, on the reverse strand, counting down.
AAGTTATTAAAAGTATGTATTTTGTTTTTGTGAAAATACTGTATGTAGAGTAACCTGACCCAACAAATACCAATGATAGTGTTCATCAATTTGATACATTAGAGTCACTAAAAATATGTTTTCTGTGCACGTGAAAATGATACTTATAGTAACTGTAAATACAAACGTATCTGTGGCATGGTGCAACAAATACTAGTGTTAGTATTCATCAATTTAAGACATTAGTCGCTACTAATAGTATTTTTTGAGTATGTGAAAATGGTACTAATAGCAACATATAGTATACACAAATACATATGTGATTTGATGCAAATTGTACCAACGTCGGTATTCATCAATTTAAGAAATTAGGGTCAGTAAAAGTATATTTTTGTGTATGTGAAAGTGGTACTTATAGCAAAACACTGTATATACAAATGTACCTGTTGCTTGATGTAGCAAGTATTTATGTCAATATATACATGAATATTGGTTACGTTAATATAAGTTGAAGAAAACTTAAATATAAGTGGAAGATTCAGATTAAAAAGTAATAAAATTTTTTAATAAATATACATAAATTTTGTAGTGGTGATAATTATATAGGAATTTTTATTATTTATATGGGGAGGGGGTGGTAACTGTAACCTAACCTAACCTTCATGGTACATTCACTATTAATATATATTATTGATTGAAAGATTAATAATAATTTTATTTCATGTTTATTTAGTAATTTGTAATAACACTTAATTTATGGTTTTATCTAAAATATGTAGCTGTAGACATCGAACTTTTATAAATGAATTTTTACGACATTCACATTCTTTCCTGCACAATTGTAAAGTACTAAAATTCTATAAATTACAATTTTTAAATAAGTGTAATTCAAATTAATATAACTAGCAATGTACACTCGCTACGCGAGTAAAGTGAGTTTATTGTTTATCAATGCGAGGAATGACAAAGTTGTCGAAATTGGAAATCGAATTGCCTTTCAAATAATTATCTAGCCACTGCTGTTCTTTGTCATTGTATTATTATTATCCTTATAACTGTTTTTGTTATCGTTATTACTATTAAACGTTTTTCTCGTTAATAATAAGTGTCTTAACAAAATGAAAGAGGAAAAAGTTTTACTGTTCTTTATTGCCGATATAATAGTGTGTGCACTTTTTTTATATTTGCAATATTCTTGGAGGAACGAAAATGACCCATAATTTTTTAAATGGAACTATATAGTTTTTCTTAGATAAATCGATTCTCTGAAATATTCTGTATAAAAAAGTATTAGGGTATAATGGTAAAAAAAACGATAATTTCTAAGATATTTTAAGTTTCTTTTTTAATATAGTATGCCATCTTTGACATCACCTTGTTCATCAGTGATAGTGGATATAAAAAAAATAACACAAACTTGCACACCTGTGGCCATAGACGAACATTTTGATACCATATGTGTAGGGGTGCACCTTGCCATCTTCTCACATAATTGCCGGCTGGAAACAGCTAAGCCGTTTTATATAAAGATTCAGTATAATTAGTATAATACATAATATAATTTGTTGGAAAACTTGTGCTAAATTTTTTTTACTCTTAACGATGAAATTTAATCAATTTTGTTACAAAATATTCAAAGAATGCAAGTTTACATTCAGTTGCGAATGTCTTGATATGTAAAAACACTGATATTACAGGTTTAATAATAACATGATAACATGATAATAACATAGCAAATGGATCACACCGAACACATTATTAATTACCGTAACTTGGTATAAGTATTAAGGAATCTGTCATTTTAACAAATCTGGTTGTTCACCTCGTTCGATAGTTATTTCGGAAGGTGGTGAATCTAGTTATTTCGGGCTATGTATTGTGTGTCCCACGAAATACGTGAGAGGTGTATCACCCATTTCGTACTCATTAGTATTCTCCAAACAATGCATTAATTCACCATCCGGTATCAAAAATATTGTTACAAGGACGATTCATTAAAATTGATACGATTCGGAAGTTGCCACGTGTATTTGGTTCCGTTAACACAGCCTTTTACTTCATGCATTTATTAATATATTATCCAATATAAATTCTGTGTATCAATTACTATATTATCACTGCTAATTAATTATTTATATTCTAAATGTTATAGTATACATTTACACTATTTTATATATTTGTAGAAATTATAGCACACATTTATATTATTTTACATATTTATACAAATTATAGTATACAATATTTATACTATTTTATATACTTGCAACACTTACAGTATACGTTTATACTATTTCATATGTTTGCAAATATTATAATATATATTTATCCTATAAATAATATAAACAGAAAATAAAACCTGGCGGTTTTAATTCGTTTATGCAAGTAAGTACACATTTTGCGAAAATAAATAAAAAATTTGTTTATTAATAAAGTCCATTAATAATTAATATTTTAATAAACAAACACGTAATTTCAAGAATGTAACTTCGTTAACAAAACGAACTGGAAAAAAATCAATTTAATATTAGTACATCGGTATAACACTGTTCTGCTCATATTTCTGTAATTTTTAAACAAAATATGAACGATTTTGGTGTTCTTACTCTCGTACAGAAAAGATGGTCGTTATTGTTGAATTCATTTTAGATAACACTTCTCACGTGCAAGGTTCAAACACTTATGACGGAAGTATTGTTAAATTATTAATAACATCGAGGAACAATTAAGAATGAAAGCAGAAGATATAAAAAAATAACGAATACAATTCAAAACATTTATGAAATGTGTTTATCAATAATTCTATTTTTGTCTGATAAAATTTCGTACTATATTTTGGGTTCTGTTGGATTTTAATTCGATCTCGGGATTCATTGTGATCTAAATATCATTGGAGCAGGTCCAACGAACTCGTAGTACGAGGAAGTAGTAGTAGAATCAAAAACAAAAAGCAAATGTGCGTGTTATTTTGAGAGATAACCTTTTGAGAGACGGATATCCTTCTTTTTTAATGAAAATAGACACCTAGTAACAATTTACTTTATCAATTGTTTAGTACTTTCGTAATTTTCAGTAAAATCGTTTAATAATAATATAGGCCCTTTTTATCAATTATTATGAAATATTGAAGTAATATTTATATAAGATCTATTTGATAATTACAAATTAACATTAACACATGACATACAATTAACATACAATTTTATTGACATAAGACATGTGATTTTATATCACTTTCTTGCTTAGAAGGAGTGTAAAATTTCGCACGAAAAAAGAAATTAATCGAGTAAATTTCGATAACCTAAGTTTTGCAACGAGATAATGCTTGAATCGAAATTATCAGTCAATACAGAAATTCCATTATTACATAAATGTACTTGGCCCGCAAAAACGATTATCGATTATATTTCGATGCAAATACTTTAAATACAAATATTTGAGACTAATTCTCTTAATAATAAGTTTAGTATTAAAATTACAAATTTAAGTAATTAAATAGATACTCAAATACATTAATAATAGTAACATTCAATAATGCAGAAATATGTACAGTATATACAAATTTTAATTTCCCGCAAATTTTTTATAAAAATCTGCTTCCGTTTTTCATTTCCGATAGTAAGAGTGACCCCATTCAGAATTCTTCAAAGGTACAAAATTGACAAATATGATTGCGTGGACAATCGACAATGTTATATCTCAGCGAATTCGCCGGTATTAATTAAAAATATTTAAGAACGTGCTTTCGGAAAGGTGTTCTCTTGTTGCGTCACTTAAAATTGCTTCATTCCATATAATCTCAACCTATGCGATACGCTTCGTTTTCTACGTCAACGAACAACCGTTGAACGTGAATATGCTCGATTGTTGATGGAAGATTAAAATTGCAAGCTTTCTTCCTTTTTTTACGTCAAACTCATATTAGAATAAACAATGAAAATTTTGAACATTCAATGCATCGTTTCCTGCTTTATTTCTTTTGCAGTAATTAATTTGTGGTTAATACGAACTGCGTTATATTACATATATTTATTTATTAATATTCATTATTATATTGAGTTATATACATATAATTACTATGTACTGTATTGTTGTAGTATGATAGTATTAATAATAGTAATAGTAATATTTACTATAAAATAAAGAATTATTAATAAATAATAATCTTGGCTAAAGTGAGACTATGAGATAATATGATGTATAATTATATAAATGATTTGCTAATTACATTACATAATATATTACTGTTATAATCACAGCATAAAAGACTATAATACAATAATACAGTACAATATAGTATTGTATACTAAATAAATTTTACAATATTTATAATAATTACGGTTAGGTTAATTATTGTAATTAATTATTGTAATAGGTAAATACATGTTTATTATTAATAATACTATTATTATTAATTGTTTATGATTAATTGCTGATTAATTTCATTCGTACATTTCTCAAATAAATTCGTATTAGATACATGTTACTATTATTGATCAAAATTTATTTTATACTAGAATTTATTATTCTTAAATCACTGTAATACTTTTAAATTCTATTGTCAATGACCTATTACGCTTTCAAAGCTTCTTACATATTTATTCGTAAATTTATGCAAGAGCGTGTTAATCACAATTAAGACTATCTGTTAATCATATAATAATTATTATAGATATTAGACAGTCTATAATAATAATAAAATATTGTTTTAGCAGCTACAAACAAAAATTTAGAAGTTAAATTAAGTGCTTCTATAATTCAAATTCACACATAGTAAAATTTATAAAATATTAAACAATTGATAAAAGTAATTGGTGATAATAATTCTGTAATAATTACCTATTTATTAAAAAACAACACGATTCTTGTTGTTTCCTGACGACCGAAATAGACTTGTTTTTAACATTTCACAGAATACAACATCTGTCACCGAGTGTCCCTGCATTAAAAAGATCATACGGAACATCACAAGGATAATTACTATCCAAGTTACGATAATTACTTCCCATCATCATAGTTGTTGCAACTTCATTCTCGAAACTTCTGACTGTTAAAAAAATAACGCACGGCTGATCTGCAGATGTACATTTGAATGCAAAACAGCTAAGCAATAGTGACTGCAATTTCCTTAATTGTTCTTGTATTTATCGCTTATCGAACATAATCGAACGACTAACATTATTTTCTTTATTTCTGTACAATCCTAATTTTTCAAATATCTGATGATTCAAGAAACGATCAAAATCATTTCCATGATGTTATTGTGAGCAGAATTATAGTTTTGGTGGACAATTTCTCAATTTAAGAATTCTTAATTTTTATGTTAATAGGCTTAAAGAAATTTTTAGGTTTTTGAATTTCTCAATTTCTCAATTTCTTAGTTTCTCAGTTTCTCAGTTTTTCAATTTCTCAATTTCTCAATTTTTCAATTTTTCAATTTTTCAATTTCTCAATTTTTCAATTTCTCAATTTCTCAATTTCTCAATTTCTCAGTTTCTCAGTTTCTTTCACAGAAATTTAGGAATTTCACAATTTCTAAATTCGTAAATTTCTAAATTTGTAGGTTAAAAGATTTCTAGATTTCTGAATTTCTAAATTTGTAGGTTAAGAGATTTCTAGATTTCTGAATTTCTAAATTTGTAGGTTACAAGATTTCGAGATCTAGATTCCTAGATTCCTAGATTCCTAGATTTCTAGATTTCTAAATTCCTAAATTCCTAAATTTGTAAATTTGTAAATTTGTAAATTTGAAAATTTGAAAATTTGAAAATTTGTAAATTTGTAAATTTGTAAATTTCTAAATCTCTAAACTTTTAAATGTCCAAATTTAATTATAAAATTATCAAATTCAAATATTCAAACCATGTATACTCCTATCAAAATATTTAAGTTTCATACCAAAATTAAATACTCGTAATTTGCTATTTAGATGCTGCAATTTTCGATGAGTAACACTTTCAAACAATCTATACTGAACACCTGATACATTGTAATTAACACTTCTCAAATGAGCATTAAAAGAATCCTACTTCATAATTATATCCTAACAGAATCGAATCGAATCATCGATAAATTTAGAATCAAAATAGTGAATTTATCATTGAACGCCTATAATAGGATTCAGATTCAGACTCCGCGAACTATAATAATTCTGGGTCAAGTCTCTTTATGTAAGTCCCAATTTCCGAATTTCCGATAAACCATGAAAATAATGATCTTAATCATCATTCTGTACAATATCGTTCATATTCAATACAATTTAACAACAACATATCCTCTCTTCTTGTTAGCCAAACATTGTTGGTCAATCACGAGTTATTTATGTTTTGACTAACACACTCGTAGCACGACTAAATTAATTATTCAACTTATATTATTAATTACTTGATGATTCTACTTGCACGAATTGTTGCTATCTGCATCTTTCTCTTTCTTCAGATTACTCTCTCCGTCTCTTTATTCTGTAAACAATGGCGCTCAATTCAAAATTGAAACTGATAAATATGTTATTTTTGCTACTGGTTAGTCGAATAATCTTCAACTATAAATTTAGAATAAAACAAAGATACACGGGAACGATAAATAATTTCTTGTAGACTGAAAATACGAAGAGTATAAAATAAATATTTTGAATAAGAAGTCATACTGAGATTAAACGTTACTTGTTATTTTTGGAGAAACTGTGTTGTATTTTAAGATATCGAATACAATTATTCATTGTTCTCTTATACAAAATTTGTGTGCGAATATTACTCGATAATTACCGGGGATCGACTTTTCAAATTCTATGTAATTGAATATCTAATTATATTTGCCATAATTAGACGAATCGCACGTGACGTCAGAATTCGAACTTAATAAATCTTATTTAAATTTTCAATATATTTCGATTTAAAGAGTATGTTCAATTATAATTTATGTCAAGGGTTACTGTATACAAAATTGATATAATATTTTGACTTTCTTCATTTGTTTTAATACTATTATATAATAATGGCCAGGTGGTTCTGACTGACACACCTGACAAATTGCAAGGGCACGAGTTAGTATACCTGCATATGAATTTATTTTATACATAAATAATTGTTTTTTATCCATTCTTTCACCGTACTTTCTTTGGTAAAAAGAATTAACATAGATTAAGGTAGTTTTTAATAATCTGTAACGTTTTTTTAATAATAACGGTAATAAAGTTTTTTAATAATAACGTTAATAACGTTTAATAATAACGTTAATAATGTTTTTTAATAATAACGCTTAATAATAACATTTAATAATAACGTTAATAATATTTTTCAATAATAACGTTTAATAATAACATTTAATAATAACGTTAATAATGTGTTTTAATAATAACGTTAATAACGTTTTTCAATAATCGTTCTCGATAACGTGACCGAAGTTCACAGATCTAGTAATTAAAAAGGATCTTGCAGGAAACAAATTATACGAAGCCTAACTTGCCGAGGTGTTTTCGTTTTAATTCGTTTCGAACAATGGAAAAGCACGGACGAACGAAACATACTGGGTGAATGGAAAACCACACGCAATCATAATAACGACACACCCAAAGCTGTTTCCCTAAATGCTCAGATAGACAGAGTCTTTTTATCCATGTTAGTCCTCCTTCTGACAATGCTCCCTTTACCTATTTCTTTTCGGAGAAAAATTCCATTTTTATTGATTTATAAAACCTGCAAATTATTAGATATTATGTAACATAACAATAACACATGATAAAATTATTAAATTGTACGAATTTTTAATTTTATGGGTGTCACGAATAATTTTATTTTAGATAAATTGAACGTTTAGGTAAATTAAAATATTAAGATAAATAGTCTTTGTGAATTTAAATATTAAAATAAATAGTTTTTGATGAATTAAAATATTAACATAAATAGTTTTTGTGAATTAAAATATTAAAATACATAGTCTTTGATAAATTCAAATATTAAAATAAATAGTCTTTAATGAATTCAAATATTGAAATAAGTCTTTTCAGTAAGTCTTTAGATAAATCCAAATATTAAGTTATTTTGAACAATTAAATTTATCGTAGTTCGAACAAGTATCAATTTCGTTTATGATATAAATTATGGCAATATAAAAAAATGTTTCAATAAAATGTTTTAATTAATGTATATTCTACAGTTTTAACACAAAATATAGAAAAATGATACAAAGATGATTGACAAATGAAGGTAGATGAAATTTAAACATTTTAATTATTATTACCTCTTACAATTTTTCTGTTGCAATACTTTCACGATTTTTTATCATTTATCACATATTTATTGATTTTAAACATATTAATATTTAACTTAAAATACAATTTTTACTGTCCTCAAGGCTTAAACTTGTGCAAAAATATCACAATTGTGCAACAAATTATGCAAAATACCCTCAAAATATTAAATGTCGTGTTTTAAGAATGATAGTAGAGAAGATAGAGCATAACACATTTCAAATTCTGACTCATACGTCCTGAAATTTTGTTTATATAACTAAAAATTATCGGAAAGATTGAGTACTCTATGACTTATAAACAGAAACGTATATCATTAAATAAAATTATAAAAATTGTATTTGGAATTTATAAATAAATTAGATCGACAGAAAATTGCCAAAATAGATGATACAACCGAAAACGCAGGAAAATATCATTAAGCTAAATTCTTCCTATTTCACCAGGTTGTTTTTAATTACTATTAGCACAATCAAGATAGTGACACCAGCAATTGATGGTAAATGCACAGTAAATGAAGCCCATTGAATTTGTCTGTCGAGAGGTCGTCATAACTTTCAGTCGGGCAGATCTCAATAACAATTAAAAAAAAACTGATATTCAGTTTATCGAATGAACGTTCTACAGCAATTATTACATTACTGATTATAAAATGGAATTTTTTCCTTCATTCAATGGAACATTACACTTTATTTATCGTGTTCATACGTTCATTCAATAACTTTAATACATAGTTTGACGTTTAGGAAATAAATGTGTGAATTAATTAATAATTTTCAATAATTTTGCAGATTAATGTAATTGAAATAAACATTAAAGTATTGATGCATTCGAAAGAAAGAATTTTAAAGATTTATGCAAGATTCTTATTTATTTGTTTAAATATTTTTTTATGTTTAAGTTTATGTATATATATTTAACATAAATGCATTCTGATTTCAGAAAATAATGGTGCCAAAGAAGGAACTGCAGATTTTGAGAAGGCAATTACACTTTGCGGTAATAATTACTTTTATTTAATTAAATGTATTGTTTTTTTTAGAAAAAACGAAATACTGCTTACGTTAAAAATCACAAATTATCCTAAATTATTATTTATCTAACTTGAGATTTTTTAACTATTTTTTTTCAAGCGATATTCTGGATAAGTAAAATTCTTTTTTTTATATTATTTTTATGTATAGATTTTTAAGTTTAAATTGACATTTTAATTAAAGGAAAACGGAATATTTAAATTTTTATACTTGAAAACCTTTTAATAACTAAATAGGAAGTTTATAATTAATAACTATTATAATAGTAGTATTGTGAAAAATATATAAAAATGATAATTTATATGATATATAATTACATTATTACATAACTGACAAGATATATATAAATTTCAATTAATATACGTTAATATTGATATTTGGATATATTAATACTTTATTATGGTACTTGCATGATATTTTCATAATAAATTTAAACTTTTTAGGATACGGAAAGTTTCACTATGGTTTTTTGCTGCTGTGTGGAATAATGTTTCTGTGCGTTGGTTGTCAAAATGGCATAAACGCATATATTTTGCCTTCTGCAGAATGCGATCTCAAGTTGACATCCGAACAAAAAGGACTCTTGAATGTCGCTTTTCTATTAGGTAAGTTTAAAAATCGTTTTAATTTTATCTAAAAATATACTTACTTTATTAGATGACTAAATTGTTACAATCTTTCACTCTATTTCAATGATCTAAAACAATACTGTACAAAGTACAATGCGATCAAAAACATTTTTATTCAATTAAGTCAGTGGTATGTTGACATATTAAACTATTTCGATTGACTATATATGTATTTTCAATTTCATATTTATAATAAATATGTAACTATAAATATATAAATATACAAATACGTAAATAAACATATAAATATATAAACATGCAAATATATAGATATATAACTGTATTTTAAAATACTAATAATTACAAAATGAAGTATCAAAATACTGAATACATAAAAATAAGAAAAGTCATTAAAAAACACACCTCAATAGTTTTTAATCGTAATTAAAGTATGATTAAAATATGTTTTCCACAGGAAAAGTGATATCAAAAATAAATGAAGAAAAGTTTATTTTTTAGTTTGTTCTGTAAAGATATAGAGTTGTTTCAATTAGCAGTGAACATTTATTGTAACATATCGGACACGTTCGACAGCACTTATTTCATTAGCAAAATTGAAGACCAGTTTTTATATAACATCCTACTCGCCGCTTGCGCGATTAAAGTCGATTAACTTTATCGTTAGAAGAGTATCCACCGTGGTTATTGTTTAATGGCTTAAAAGTAAAAGCACGAGGTAAAGTGAGAGTTAAATTAACTGCAATCATTTCGTGCCTCTTTCAATTGTGCTTTAAATAAATTTTTCAGTTCGAAAAGTGGAAGTGAGAAAATTTTAATGTCTTATATATGCAAAAATCTAATTAAACTTCCCACTAAATTTTTTAGAAATAAACTCACAAAAAAAAAAGATAAAACGTAATGAAAAATAAATGTTATATAAAATAAGTTTAGATTTAAAATTTACTCGAATTAAAAATTTCATTTTCTGTTATATTTATTGTCTATTGTTATTCATTTTGCAAAACGTAGAATAAGTTAAAAATCATTACTTTGCAAAATATAAAATATGAAGATATAGCTATTTTGCAAAGTATGATACAAATTAAAAATTGTTATTTTGTAAAATATAAAATGAATGAAAAATTTTTACTTTGTAAATTGTACAATAAATTAAAAGAGAAAACGTAATATAAGTCAAAACTTGTTATTTTGTAAAATATAAAATAAGATAAAATTTGTTAATTTGTAAAATAATTTTAGTTATTATCAATATTACTTCTATTCTTAATTGGCTGTACAATTAATATTACATTATTTTCTTTTAGGCGGAGTTATAAGTTCGCTATTTTGGGGAGTCTTCGCAGACGCTTATGGCAGAAGATACATTCTTCTCCTAACTTTATTCAGCGATAGCATTTTATCAATCGGAGGCAGTTTCTCTCAGACTTTCAATGTTCTGTTAATTTTCAGAGCACTCAGTGGTTTTTTGTGAGTACATAATAATTATCATTCATAATATCAATCATTTCTTTATTGCTTTGTAATAAACGATTAATTGATCACTTATTACGTTATTTGTAATAATTGATCATTTCAATCACTGAATTATTTTTTAACCGTTAAACAATTTTTGATAATTTTAGCATTGGTGCTCCGGGTTCTCTAGTCTATTCGTACCTCGGTGAATTTCACGCAGAGAAGCAAAGAGTGAAAACTATATGTTACGTTGGTTTCTTCTGGACACTATCGTGGCTAATATTGCCTGGTAAGTTCTTTGTTTCTTAGGCAAAATAATCTAGCAAATATTGCTTAATTAACTATTTACTTCACACTAGCATTATTTAATTATTTCATTAAAATTTTTATTATTTAATTTATAATTTGATTCAAATTAATATTATTTAATTCATAATTTAATTCAAATTAATATTATTTAAGTTAAATTAATATTAGTAAATTAACGTTCTTCTATTACTCTTATATTTTGTATATCACTTTTTACTGTCGTACTGTTTGTTTCACTATTATTGTATAAAATAACCGTATACAAATTTTTAACTTTTAATTTCTTCACTTCGATATTCAACATAATATTATGAATATACATAACACTAATTTTAACATAAATAATAAAAAAATTTTATAAAAATACAATAATAATTAAATACTATGATATATTGCAGTAAATGTTGTTAAATATAGAAACACCTAATTTTTAAATTGACGATGTTCTATATATCATTAATTAAATATTAATATTCAGAAATTTTTCTCTCGAACTTTTTGTTATTTAATTAAACTGAATTTGTAGTATCAGTTATGGTTAACAATCAATTATTATAGCGTACAATTCTTTGCATGTAATTTACATATAATTTTTATATCAACGTTTATGAGAAATACTCAAAAATTAATATGCATTTTTATTTTTGTTTTTCCTTTAGGTTTAGCTTGGATTATTATACCACTACCGATTTCATTTCAATTTAGTGGGATATTATATAACTCTTGGCGTCTCTTTTTAGCCGTTATTGGAATACCAACATTATTAATAACTTTGATAGCTACCAGATATCCCGAAAGTCCGAAATTTCTGGTCTCTCAAGGTAAAACGGACGAGGCGTTGGCCATTTTGCGGAAAATCTATGCGATTAACACCGGACACCACGAAGACGAGTATCCCGTAAGTATAGTAAATAATGAGTATACTTTGTGTTGTTTGATTCATATAAAATAATTAGTATTATTAATCAATATTTCTAATGCATGAATTTTTATAAATAACATATCATTATATACATTATTTTCTAATAATTTGAATACCTTGATATTTATATTACTCTTCGAATTATCTACAAGTTATTTTATACTTTAATTATTAATTTAATTTATACTTTTCAATTGAACATTTAATGTTTTTTGTACCCAACTATTATGAAAAGATAGTATACAAATTTTCCGTTTCTTATTTATTACAACATTAAAACATAATATTGGAAATAGATAACAGTGGAATCTCATAATAATTTTATATCGCTCATTCTAATAATAAAACTGTAAATAAGCACATATTCTTTTGATTATTGAGAATGGTTACCTGTTTTATTTAGGTGAAAATACTGTTGCCTGATGATACGATGAATGTTACCAACAACAAGGCAGGATTTTCCAATAAAGACAGTGTATTGATGGGATTATTGAAGAATATTTGGCAACAAATGCGTTGCCTTGCATCACCACCGCTTTTGAAATATGCACTCCTTTGTTGGACCATCTACTTCGCGAACATGTTTGGGTAAGTTTTTCATAACTTATTACAAATTACATAACGTTTTTATAAATACACTTCTTTTGTATTACTATCATTTTCAAAAATTCGGAACTTTCCTTTTTGTTCAAAATTTAAGAAATTATGTAACAAAGATTTGCAATGTATTTTCAAAAGTTTTTAGTTAATATAACATGAATCATAAATAAAGAAATTTAAAATGCATCATCACCTTGTGTATAAAAAATGTAAAATAAAATCTAAAATGCATTTTAATTTTATGTACCGAAAAAGCAAAATATAAAATGCATAATAAATTCATATATCAAAAATATAATTCAAAATGTAAAATGCATCATAACTTGATACATAAAAAATATAATACAAAGTGTAAAATGTTTTTAACTTTAGATATAAAAAATATAAAGAACATAACATTTAAAGTTTACAATATCATGTAAAAATAAAACAGTCAAATATGTTTCCGTCTACAACTGGTTAACATTTAAAACGTTTTTCAATATTTCTTTCTCTAAAAGTAACAGTATCACAATTTCTACACTTCCCACATTTGTATTTCTAAATCTATTAAAATTAAAATGTGTTCAACAATTTATCCATTTTATGAATTCATTAAATCGATACAATCTAATTATTTATAAATCTGATTATTTACAAAATATAGTTACGTCTTATGCATTTATATTAGTGAACGCAATTGAACGAGTAAAAAAAATATAACTTATTATTTACAGATATTACGGTTTCGGTTTATGGTTACCAGAACTGTTCAACCGTTTCGAGAACTACCATAACTTACATCCAAATAGAACAGTGAGCGTTTGTAAATTGATGCACGAAACAAATCTACAATCTGCTGCAACAGTTCCAAAAAACATTTTAATCGATTCAACGAGTATCGTGAACGAGTGTTCTCCCAACATGGATCAGATGGTGTTTATTAATTCGTTAACCATCAATGCTTTCTGTCTACTTGGAAATATCGTGTCCGGTTATTTGGCAAATCGTGTTGGCAGAAGAACTATGCCAGGTAAATTTCAAATATTTAAATTTAAGTCCTGTTTGACTCTTTTTAAAGTTGCAAGTTCTCACAATCCATAGAACACAAAGTTCTAAATTCAAAAAATTTCAAATTAACCCTTTGGTCTACATCGAGTCAGACTCGTGACGTTACAGTTCAAATGTGATTTAATTGTATTTGCATAAAAATCGAGTTTTGAGTATAATACCAATTGCAGTTTGTGTAATTAAAGATCGTTAATCCAAAGTATACCTAACATTTCAACATTCTTTATTTACCTTAATGCTGCAGTAATAATTAGGCATCTCTGACGCACCTGTCGAAAAACTTGTAGGCTAAGGGGTTATCAAAGTCTTAAAGTGACGGGGTCTCAAATTTTTAAAGCCCCAAAGTATTAAAGTTTCAATATCCCAAAGTTTTAAAGTCTCAAGGTTCCAAAGTATAAAACTTCTAGCATTCTAAAGTTCCAAAATCCCAGAATACCAAATTCTCAAAATTTTCAAATCTTAACATCCCAGATTGCCACAGTTCCAAAATTCTAAAGATCCAAAGTACTAAAGTTCTAAAATTCTAAAATTCCAAATTCTAAAAATGACAAATTCCTGAACTCTCAAAGTGACGAGTGCCCAAATTCCCAAATTTCCAAAATCCCAAAGTGACAAGTGCCCAAATTCCCAAAGTCCCGAAATGCCAAACTCCTGACAGTCTAAAGTCCCGAAACCCTCAAGTCCCAAAATTCAAGTCCCAACGATCTAATTGTACATACATATTATACCTTTCAGTGACGACCATGTTGTTGGCTGGCATCTTCGGCTTCTTGATTTATTTCGTTACGTCTTCCTTGCAAATTCTCATGGTGAGCTGTATGTTCTCGTTAATGATAGTCACAGCAAATTTCGTCATTAGCAGCATCGTGGTCGACATATTTCCAACACACGTAGGCGCCGTCGCCATTTGTATGATGACATGTTTCGGCAGAATCGGCGCCATTGCCAGTAATTTAGCTTTCGGATTGTTGCTCGATATCAGCTGCGAGGTTCCAATTTTCTTGGTTGGCAGTATAGTCATCCGTAAGTATTAACACTTCGTTAACTTCTGAACTTAACATATTCGATGACAATATGTTACACACCATGTAAAATGTAAACAATTCAATTTTTAATTTATCTTCAAACAAGCATCAATTTTCAATTAAATAAAATTTATTCAAATAATAATCTGCAGGTCGCACCATATGCGTCGTTAGTATTTTTATTTATTATGCAAAGTTTATTCATGAAATAAAATTCAGTAAAGTACTTTTAAAAATTTCATTATTTTTGTAGGACGCAAATGGTGCGTCCTACAATTGAATAAATGATGTAGGACACATATGTGTCAATAGCACTCTTTTATTATTATGCAAAACTATGAATCAGAAAACCAACTTTGGGTAAATAATTCTTTATAAACTTTATTATTTATAATTCCTTTACAAGACGCATGTGATACGTCAACAGTTGTATAATAGAGGACGCACATGATGCGTCATTATTGCTCTTTATTGAACAAAGTTTATATTAATTAGGAAATTAAATTTAGATAAATAATTTTGTTCAAACTTTATTACTTATAATTTCTGTATAAGACACATATGGTGCGTCGTCGATTAGACAGTGTAGGACGCATAAGGTGCGTCACTGGTATTTTTTAATATTGCGCACTTTATATGAATCGTGGAGTTAAATTGTAAATTGATTAGTTTGAATACAACACACTTTAGGAAGAAATATTTCTTATATCGAAATTTTATAATATGAAATATTCTATTCTTGTTTTTTGAAAATAATATCTGTTTTTGAATTTTTCGATGTATATACAATCTTTTTTATTATTGTTTTTCATAATAAATCATATTTACGTTTATTGTCATACAAAAATGTACAATTAATAATTAGCCCTTGAACGACAGGGTAACCCTGAACTAAGCCTAAACAAAATTTAGACGCAATTATGCACGAACTTTATAAAAATTTATATACAAAATGTATAAATTATGTATAAAATTGTTATAGTAAAAATTGACGTAATTTATCGCATTTAAATTGTGCAAATTACACAGATTTTTATAACAATTTTAGATATAATACTAGATTGTACATATTAATAATAAATTCCCTTTTCATTGAAAATACATTTAAAATTGTTTCTTCAGTTACTATGATTAGTATGTATGAAAATCTTTCATTTAAAATTCGAGTGCCTAATGTTCGATCTAAACAATGTTGTACAATCTGGGTCACAACTGACACCATTTCGTTCGAAGGTTAATTACTAATCGCAAATATGCTGCACGCAAGATTGTATACAAAATTTTTAATTACTTACTCAATTGTTTCCAGTTGGTGGATTGTTGGCCTTCGTTCTCCCAAAAAAGAAGAGTTGAACGTGTCCCGATACGAAAACGAAAGAGTACAAGAGATCAAGAGTAAATATACTACGCTTATTACAACGTACAACGGACGATCATTCCAAGTTATTTTCCTAAACATCACAAATATCGTTCGTCTAACAAATTCGTTGTACAACGTTGTTGAACGTAGAGCAAAAGACAGCTTTCATTATTTCTCTTCTGATTTAATGGTTTCGTGAACTTCAGATTAAATCGTTACATAATTTCTTGAACGTCACAGTGAAAGTATCACGTGTGCGATGTCACGCTTTATCCACCATTTTACAATTTCAATTTTCTATTTGATAGTTTACTAAATTAATATTACTACAATTCTACTTAAAAACTTCTTTATTCACTTTTATTAATCCTTCTTCGGATTAACTTGAAAATTTAAACCGTATACGCTTGACACAATTACTGTGTACTTCCGTTATATTGCCAAACTGTAGCAAAATATTTGCACAATAGTTTTCGTCTTTAATATTACAGAGCTTCCTGTGACAAGTAAAGATAGTAATATAATGTAAATCGTGTTTGAACACTTGTCCAGATAATCCTCCATTATCTCATCAAGTTTCAGCTGTAAATTAAAATAGTTTGCATTTATTAATTCGGTGAAATGGTACTTAAACGGAATAATGGCCCCAGCAAATTAGCTGTATATCTTCGTCAATTTGGAAATCCGAAGAAGGGTTAGTTCACTGGTGATCCACATATTATTCAATATGCTAATTATTAGATCATTCCATAAGTAATATCATTTTTCATTGAAATTTAGTATTTGCTTCATGTAAAATTTTAGCAACTCAATTTCAGAAACTCAGATGTTTCGAAAATTTTATTGAAGGCACAAAATTCATGTACTGAATTTTATTGAAAGAATCAAAAATGAAATCAAATTCATGATCAAAATCTTGAAGAAATTAAAATCAATCAAAATGAAAAAACTTTTTCTAATAAGAAAATCACAAATTATGAAAAAATTGCATACAGCTGTAAAATGTAAAGATTTATTTTCCAAAATATGATAATATTTTAATAATGTATTTAATGGGCTGAAATTGTAAATACAATCATAATTATTTATGGACTGACCTGATATTTAAATAACTAGTTAAACAATTAGATTACTTTATGCAAAATATTAAATCATTTTGCTTAAATGAACTTATTAATATTGAATGTCAGTTTAATAAAAATAAGTTCACTCGTACAAATGTTTAGATATGTTTTTGAACAAATACGTCGTATTTAAATTAAATTAATTCTATATACTCTGTCCAATATTTGTTCGTAACCATATTGAACAGAAACAGGTAAATTGACAAAAAAGCACATAA
The DNA here is from genome assembly GCA_036983795.1 of Megachile lagopoda. Lineage (NCBI taxonomy): Eukaryota > Metazoa > Arthropoda > Insecta > Hymenoptera > Megachilidae > Megachile > Megachile lagopoda. Next base: position 3,628,038 of record CM072788.1, on the reverse strand, counting down.
CATTTAGGTGCAAAATATTCAATCGATATTTGAAATAGAATGTCCATTCTAATTATTGCAAGCCTGCTTACAATTTGTCAGTTGGCATTTTCAGTATGAGATGTCGTGTGTTGCGCGAGTGAGTGCATAAATGAACGTTAAAATCTGTATATATGCTTTAAAGTTAAATGTGTAAATGCGAACGATATGTGTGCAAAAATGTGAAAGAATAATAAATTTTTGTAAATCAATTTACTCAGATGTGTTCTTCACTTTATAAATTATCATACCTTCCCTTGTTGTATATAAGACTTTAGCTATTTACTTGTAAAATATATTCAAGTGTAAAACTGCCACTAGCATTATTCACTCATTGACACGAAATACATTTAATTTACAGACGGCATTTCCAAATTTATATTTTCTTATGCTCTGTCCAGAAAATGTATTGTTAGTGTCACTTAGCGGTCAGATGTCAAACTAAAAGAAACAATAAGATTACTTATCCTTATTTATAGGAAATTGTTCTGCGGGTTCAATAAAGTTAGGAAAATGATTTCACAATGAAAGCCTTATAATAGAACATTTTTCAAGTTGCAATTTATAGACGTAGAAACGCTTAAACATTTAACGATAAAAGGGGGAACTAACAGAACTAAATTTTGAAATTAATATAATACTTAATTTACTGTCTTGACTTAGTAACACGTAACACAGTTACACGGTTTAAAAATCGTTGAAGCAGGAAGATAATTATACTAAATATTCCTGCGAAAAATCGAAGGCAGTAAAAGGTACATCGAGTTCAACACCCTCAGAAAAATACTATTTTTTTTTCGTACGTTTTTCACGTGTTTTAACCGCCCTCCCTATCATTATCTTATAGCTCCGTAGCAACCGAGTATACGTACCCCTTGGATACGGTGTTTGTACGAGTGTTGCTACCCCCTTCCAGTCTCAGTCGGCGTCGGTTCTTCGAAGGGAAAGAACGTACTGTGCGTTGCTGCTGCTTTTTCATTGCAATTCACTGGATTTTGTATATTGTTTATCAGTACAAGTATCTGTATTTTAATATAGAGCAGTGTTTAAAGATGTGCAACCTTTATGGTGTCAAAAATGTGAAACTCTAGTGAAACGTTGTGTTTACGCGTTGACAGCTACGGCGGCGTTAGGTATCTGTTATGAAACATATCGTAATCGTAATTATGCTCATTGGTGTATACAATATATTTTAACATAATTTCCCGATCGTGTGAAAGACTTGAAATTCGAGAGTGAGGAATGTTATATTAATACGTTATCTGTCACGATGATAGTACATATTTGATGTGACATATATTGAAATTTTAATTGTGTTAATTAGTGTGGGTGTCGGATACGATTTCACATTTCACTATGATGATGTAAAGAATTTGAAGTAAAAAATTCCAAGTGTTATATTAACACGTTCACTGTTACACTAAAAGTGAGTACTTATTGCGAAGCATGCTAAAATTAATAAACAACATTCGATTTTTATATTTTAGGTTTTATTCGAGGTGATGTGTTTTTATAATAGCACCATATCTTTGAAAATTTTGTAAGCTGTTCATATATTGAGATCAGGAACATTTTATTTTAAGCAAAATGACAAAAAATTAATAATTTATTAACAAATAATTTAACTTGCTGCTACTATAAAAATGTGCACACAATAAAATATTATTTCTACCCTAATTAAAACGAAATGTATAAATTTATATAAATTTATATGTATAAATTCTTTTAACTTTTGCGATATTATTATTGGAAATATTCATATTCATCATTTAACCAGAGTATAACTCAAATACAAGTTTACAATGTATTTTATGTGAAATTTTGTTACATTACGACGAAATTTATAACCTCCTAATTTGATTTCCTTAGAGGCTAATGAGTAGTATAATTTACATTTGTTCTGCTTTAGGCTCAGTAAAAATCAGTTTTTAGATATTAATTTGAGAAGAATGCAAGTATCTTAACATCTCATTTTATGATTTTGAAAAACCATAGAACGCTCTAATAATTATATAGGACTAACGAAGAAAATGCTACGGAAACATCATTGTGCATTTAGAAGAGGATTATTCTAAAAACAACATCACCGCAAAGGATATCAATATTTGCAAAAATTGAAGTGCAAAAATTTAACGCAAAATATAGTTTCATGGGGTACGTAATTTTATGATAAACTTTTATAATAAAAAAAAGTAGTTCTACGATTCGTCTCAATTATATAAAAATTTATGCGTCTAAATTAAACTTTCGTGAACGCAATATTTCGCTTGACAATCTGGTAGCTTAAATTTTGCTGAGTAATCCGGAACAATTGTATAACGAACATTGTGGCACACTTATTGACGTTGTCAATGATGAATAAAATTGCAGTGTAAAGGAACAAAATAAGAGATTTACATCAACGTCCATAGCATTTTGTACGATTATTCGTATCTTACTGATTTTCCTTTTATCATACAATACGAAGAGTCACTGGAAAGACAGCAATACAGTAAAGTAGGATACCGCTGCCTTTAAAAGCTGAAAAATAAGGATTCGATACAGAATATTGTTTTTAGAGGACCATAATTGGTACTGACATACCTCTGCAAAATTTGCCATTGACGGAGTAATGACGGAGAAAAAGTTGAATGAAACGCTTTTGTTGCTTTTCAGTATAATCATCTGCAATAATTTTTGCGTTGTTATAGACGTTTTGTACCAGTTGGAACTATACCTGTAAATACAGACAACATATTGCTATGTTGAATGAAACCTGGTACGACTCAAAAAGTTTCAGTTCAAAGAAAATGCTCTAATGGTTCGTTAATATTTTCACTTATCAAGATACGGGTTTATAGAAAAATGTCAACAATTTGTTCTGCGCTGTTTGACAGCAATATCTACAAATCTTCGAAATAAATTTGTCTGCGATTCTAACTTAATTCTTAATGGATGAAAAAGATTCTGGTAAAATGTGTGTCATATTTAAATGTAAAGATGTTTATTACTGAAATATGATTACTTAGCGATCGACACAGGAAAAGCATGGTAAACATAATATTTCAAGATATTTACGTCGTTTGAGAGATGCTGCTAGCGCTATCAATTATGTATTCGACTGCAAGGTTTAACCAAAACATGTATCCCAATACAGCAAACAATACCACGGCAGAGAATATAGTCTCCCTGATATCTGATAACTGAAGTACCGTCACAGAAAGCTTGAACAAACAAAAGAATTTGAAAAACCTGTTGCGCTTGTTTTTAGGGAAGAGAATAATGTTTACGTCGATTAATAAAAAACTGTGCAGTATAAATTACTCACACAAAACAAACTAATGCTCGCAATAATCATACCCAGCATGATGAGGACACTGTATGACACTTTGGACTTTTCGCTTCCGTCATATAAATTCCTTCAAAGACAAGCGTATTAATTACGCAGAATATCGTGGTGAATACATGAAATGGTGTAGACATTAAAAGTGCAGTAAGTACTTACTGAAGTGCCCTTCGATGAATCAATACACCAGTAGCTATATAACTGACAGATTCCTTACTTGCACACTTTCGTGGATGATGTGATGGTACGGATTCCGCAAGAACAGCTTTTTCAAAATAATAACTGAGAACGAAATATGAGAACATTTTTAAAAAAATGTGGTATAGATAGTACAGGATAATGAGAATATTAGATCACTTGATATAGCCATACACATTCTTATTTTCAAAGCAATCGATTTATGTGATACTATTCGTTACACTAAACAATTTTGACCATATGATTTAAGGTTTTAGTAAGTAGGCAATCAGGAAAGAAATAGTCGATACAGAAGAAAAATATGTTGTTTCTTTTAAAGTTTTAAACAGTTTGACTTATTTCACATTTTTTAAAATTGTATATTAATGTTGGAAATTGCTGTAAATATGTGCATTGCGTTGTAGAACTGTTTATCCTGTTCACATTTGCAGTTCGTAAATCGACTTTTATACTGTGCAATTAAACACGATGGGGAACCAATAAATAAGTATATAAATAAGTATATAAGTAGCTACACAATTTTTGGAATGGTCTGAACAACATGGTCTAATTCATTGCAGAATAAGAGACACAAATATTAAAAACGGATACATTATTTAATGCAAAATCATTAATTTCTCGCTACAAATATTCTTCTATACTTGAAAAAATCTTTGTTTCAATCGATTTAGAAATACATGCGCTTTATGGATGATAAACACAGTATATTTTAGACTAACCTTGCAATACCAAATAAACCAGCGACATGCAAGCTGAACATAATCATGATTGATTCTGTTCCAACCAGTATGGTTACATCTATGATTATCGCTAGACAAAATAGGCTAAGGCTGAAAATACGATGTTGTTCTTCCTCAATCAAGAATTCCATATGAACTGGATACTTTATTGGCCGAGACTCATTTAAGGGCACAATTTTATCCAAAATAATGGGTGACACATTGTATAGTATTATTATACACAATCCTGGGTAAAAGAAAGCTGAAAAACGTTCCATATATGAGCTGAAACAGTATCGCAATTATAAACTTTTTAAAATTTTCCTTACCTGCAAAATATATTACGAGACGCTTTCCATGAAAGGCGTAGATTTGCATAATTCGAAGTACCTCGACATTATTCGTCTCCCAATCTTGTCTGAATTGATCTAGATATGCCTTTATCTGGATTTAACAATAATATTTATATAAATGTTTCGTAAACGTGAATTCAGTCTCTATACGCTACTTACGTCGTTGATATGATACCAGGATGTGTGGTATCTTGTAAATACGGCTAATGCTATTGCTGCAATTGATATATCTCTAAGTTGCTGAAACAGATTTCTGTCTGCAGCGAAGAAAGCTACAAACTAAGAAGGACATTAGGATTGCTAAATGTTAATCGAAAAATGTCATGGCTTTTAGAAAATTTTCATAAACGTATCAAATAGTACATAAATCAAACTTGATAATCCATACCTGGGAAATTACAGATGTCCAAGTAACGAGGCTGACAATGCCGTTATGCACGAGTCGAAATTTCTTGTTGCTGTATGGCCAAAGTCCGATCGCCGACAGAAAGAACATACACCACTTGTAATAGCTATTCATTTCTGCCATTGCGGAGGCTCAAATACTTCTGACCTCCAAGACACCAATGCACCCTCCATTACACTTCACCCTTCCGCAAATATTACCTCTTCGAAAGATTTTTCAGTGAAATATGACAAAAATTTTTTCGATGCTACAGAGTGATTGACAGGTTGCACGTCTGTGGAATTACTTATTCATGACAAGGTAGGGTGCGTGGTAACTGTTGTGTAGTTGTATAATAGTGTCATTAAAAAAATTATAGGATAACAGAAGAAGTAAGAAAAGAAAATTTTCTGAGCAAAGTTAAATTTTTATATTTCTATGCAATACGAGCTTACGAGGGAGGATACTCGTCGATTTTTCTCAGTCGGTTTACGTCCTTCGAAGACAGAGCACACATTCGTATGCAGAGAAGTGTTTGGTTGTGATGTATTAGGATGACCTGTGAAGGTGATGTAAGTGCATGTATTTATATTATATTATAATTATACTAACAACACAGAAGATAATGAGGTTTAATTCTGTAATAGAAGCAAAACGTAGGCAGTTAACTTGGTTAATAAAATTTGTTAATTACTTTTTAATAGTTATTTAATGAACATCGTAACGTTGAGGTTGCAAATGAAAAATAATTATACACGACAAAATAAAATAATAACAAATTCACATCACTGTTCTGAATACATTGCACTGATAATCGTTTCTTACACACTTTCACTTTGCCAAGCAATAAGAAGATTTACTGCAAAGACAGCAGAACAGTAAAGTAGGATACTGATACCCTTACAAACTAAAAAATGCAGATTCATTATATTAATATTGGTCTTTGTATTGTAATTAGTATTCACATACCATTCCGAAGCATCTCATTGACGGAGTAATGATGGAGAAGAAGTTGAGTGAGACAGTTTTGTTGCTTATAAGTATAATCATCTGCAATAATTTTTGCGTGGCTATAGACGTTTCATACCAGTTGGTATTGTATCTGTAAATAGAGGCAACGACATATTGCTACATTGAACGAAACCTGGTACGACTCAAAAAAGATTAATTAAAAGCAAGTGCGTTCTAATAGTTCATTAACACGTTCACGCCGGCGTGTACTGCACGCGGCGTACGCTCGAATCTATCATGAGTCTTCTTATTTAGTGATATTTCTTTTTTTTTAATCAACTTACAACATTTTGAAAATAAATTATCAATGCATTAAAATTGTGGTCTAGGGCGTTTGAATACGCGCGTTGCTGCGTGGGGAAAAACAGAAAAGGCCGCAGCGCCAGATGAAAAAATGCATGAATACGCGCGCCGCCCTACAGTGAAAAACAGAAAAATCAGCGTCGGCTTGAACGTGGTAATATTTTTAATCACATATTAAGATACGGGTTTATAGGAAAACGTCTGTAATTTGCCCTGCATTGTTTGACAACAATACTTTCAAAATTTCGAAATTTTATATGTCCACGATTCTAACTCTGTTATAAACGGATGGGAAATATTCAGATACACTGTATGTCGCATTTAAATGTAAAAACGTGTGTAACTAAAATATGGCTACTTAGCAATCAACACGAAGTCAGCAGGAAAAACTTGATACACATAATATTCCAAGACATTTACATCGTTAGAGAGATGCTGCTACCGCTATCAATCACGTATTCGGCTGCCAGGCTCAACCAAAACATGTATCCAAATGTAGCAAAGAATACCAAGACAGAGAATACAACCTCCCTGATATCTGATAACTGAAGTACCGCCACAGCAAGCTTGAACAAACAAAACAATTTCAAAATCCTATTGCCCCTGTTTTTTAGGAAAGATAATAATGTCCATATCAATTGGTAAGAAACTGTGCAGTATAAATTACTCACGCAAAACAAACTGATGCTCGCAGTAATAATACCCAGAATGGTGAGGAAACTGTATGATGCTTTGAATTTTTCGCTTCCGTCATGTAAATTCCTTCAAAGACAAGCGTATTAATTACGCAGAATATCGTGGTGAATACATGGAATGCTACAGACCTTGAAAGTGCAGTAGACCAACACCTATTAATAAGTACTTACTGAAGTGCCCTTCGATGAATCAATACACCAGTAGCTATATAACTGACAGATTCGTTACTTGTACACTTTCGTGGATAATGTGATGGTATGGATTCCGCAAGAACGGCTTTTTCGAAATAATAACTGGGAATGACAGAGGACAACATTATAAAAATGTAATATAGATAGTACAGGTAAATGAGAATATGAGTTCGCGTGATATAGTCATACCCATTCTTATCTTTAAAGCAATCGATTTACCTCACACTATTTGTTACATTAAACAATCTTGAACGCATGATTTAAGTCTTTAGTAAGTGGGTAATCAAGGAAAGAAGTAATCGATACAGAAAAAAATATACTATTTCTTCCACAAAGTTCTGCGCGGTTTATGTCTTATTTCACATTTTTAAAAATTGTATATTAATTGTTGGAAACTGCCGTAAATATGTGCACTGTGTTCTAGAACTGTTTATCCTTTTCACGTTTGCAGTTCGTAATTCGATTTTTATACTGTGCAATTAAACACGATGGCAAAACTATAAGTAAGAATATGAGTAGCTACACAGATTTTGGAATAGGTTGAACAACATGGTATAATTTATTTTAGATTAAGGAGCACGAATATTAAAAACGGATACACTATTTAATGTTAAATCATTCATTTCTCGCTACAAACATTCTCCTGTACTTTCTGTACTTTGTTTCGATCACAGTATCTTTGAGTCTAACCTTGCAACACTAAATAAACCAGCGTTATGCAAGCCGACCATAATCATGAGTGATTCTGTCCCAACCAAGACGGCTACATCCACGACGAACACTAGACAAAATAGGCTAAGGCTGAAAATAGGATGTTGCTCTTTTTCAATGAAGAGTTCGAGATCAACTGAAAACTTTATTGGGCGAGATTCATTTAAGGGCACAATTGCATCCAAAATGGTAGGTGAAAAATGGTATAGTATTGTTATACACAATCCTGGATAAAAGAATGCTTTAAAAGATTTTATATATAAGCTGAAATAATATCGAAATTACAAACTTTTTAAGATTTTCTTTACCCGCAAATAGTATTACGAGACGTTTTCCATAAAATGAGTATATTTGGATAATTCTAAGTACCTCAACGTTATTCGTCTCCCAATCAAGTCTGATTTCATCTAGATGTGCCTTTATCTGCATTTTAATATAATATTTACAGGAATTCGTAAACATCAATTCAATCTCTTACGTAGTGGATCTGATACCAGGTTGTGTGGTATTTTGTAAGCGCGATTATTGCCATTAATGCAATTGATATATCCCTAAGTTGCCGAAACAGATTTCCATGTACAGTGGAGATAGCTACAAACTAAAGAGGATATGAGGATTGTTAAGTACTGGTCGAAAAAAATGTTAAGACATTCAGAAAACTTTCATAAATGTTTCAAATATTACGTAAATTAAACTTGACAACCTATACCTGGGAAATTACAGATGCCCAAGTAACGAGGCTGATGATGCCATTATGAAAGAGCCGAAATCTCTTGTTACTGTACGGCCAAAGTCCTATCACAGACAGAAAGAACATACACCACTTGTAATAACTATTCATTTCTGCCATCGTGTGCAGTGGCTCAAACTCTACTGACCACGGAGTCATCTATCTACTCTCCATTTCAATTCACCCTTCGCAAATTTTACCTCTTCGGAAGATTTTCAAGTGAAATATAACAGAAATTCTTTCGATGCAACAGAATGATTGACAGGTTGCGCGACTGTGAAATTACTTATTCATACAAAGGTAGAGTGCGAGTAACGCTATCAACAGCTGCAGCGTAATGTTATAGTAGTGTTATTAAGAAAATGATAGGGTGAAAGAAACGGCGAGAGAAGAATGTTTTTTGAGCAAAGTTAAATTTTTATATTTCTATGCAATACGAGCTTACGAGGGAGGATACTCTTCGATTTCTCTCAGTCGGTTTACGTCCTTCGAAGGCAGAGCACTCGTTGAAACGCAGACAAGTGTTTGGAGTGAAATGTTAGAATGACCGGTGAAGGTGATGTAAGTAAGTACACGAATTTATATTATATTACTATTATATTACTATTATAATACCAACTGTTACGATAATCAGGTTCAGTTATACGGAATGGAAGCAAAGGAGGAAAGCAGTTGTCTTGGTTAATAGATTCGTTAATTAATTTCCAGTAGGTATACAATTAATGTTGTGACATTAAGGTTGTAAATGAAAAATAATGACGCACCGCAAGATAAAAGAACAACTGATTCATATTAGTGTTCTGAGTACGTTGTACAGTTAACTGAATTACAGATTTTTGCTCTATCAAGTAATCAGAAGATTTACTGTAAAGATAGTAGAACAGTAAAGTAGGATACCGATGCCTTTAAAAGCTGAAAAATGAGAATTCAATATAGAATATTGTTTAGTCGAGAATCGTAATAGATGTTAAGCATACCAATGCAAAACCTTCGACTGACGGAGCATAGATACTTAGGATGTTGAACGTAAAACCTCTGTTACTATTCAATATGATCAGCTGTAATAATTTCTGCGTTGGTATAGACGTTTCGTACCAGTTGGTATTATACCTGTAATTATAAACAATGATACATTGGGCAGTCGGACGAAAACCAGTACGACTTGAAGAGTGTCAGTTGAATGAAATTCTTTTTAATGGTATATTAACATGTTAAGTCAGATCTCAAGACGGACAATTAAGGAGTTTGTCACTCTAACATATCGTAATAAATGATGACACGATCTCTCGAACACTACAATTAAATAGTATGCCTTACACGAATACGACAACAATGTTAGCAACGAAAATAAAAAACTACGATAACAATGGTAAAAATCAATGAAAAAAATATTTGGGGAACTACAAGGAAATTGTAATATCACAAATATTTACTTGTTCTCAAATTTTGTAATTCATGTCAAGTTAATCGAAATTCCGCAAAAAATATGTACCGTATTTTTACCAATGCAAAGTAACATATGAGTACGTGACGATTAACATATTAAAAACTAGCTAGAAAAATATTTTGTGCAAATAACATTCTAATACATTTACGTTGTTAGAGGGATACTTGCAGCGGCGCCGATCACGTTCTCGGCTGCAAGGTTCATCCAAAACATGTATCCCAATGTAGAAGCGATTAGAAACACAGATAACATTGTCTCTCTACTATCTGCTGGTCGAAGCATCGTTTGAGATAGCTTTAACAAACAAAACATTCTCTAAATTCTTATTAGGGATTTCTTTGAAAAAAAAATAATATCCATGACAACTGATATAAAGTGATACAATGTGAATTACTCACGCAAAAAAAATGAATGCTTAAGGCAATCACACCAAATATAATGGCGGGAGCGTACGACATATTACAGTGGATGTTTAGGTCACGTACAAATCTTCAAAGACATACTTAATCAGTTAAGTAAAATATTGCGATGAATACAGAAAACGCGTAGTTTTGACCAGAGGTCATCGTGGGGTCTTTCTACAGTCACCTTTGAGATCGATACAATTTTAAAGTGAATCAATTATTACACAGTCTCGATACTTGAACATTCACCAAAAATATAAAAGTATGGCATAACCAAAATCACATTGATTGCAGATACAATTTATAAATGCAATTAATAATTAATTGTTTATTCATATAATACTATCTCGTGTAGTTAGTACAAAATCATAAAATACATATGCGGAAAAAAATATATTAAAATTATTGCATAAGTAATGACAACTAACAATTTTTCTTTCAAATACATATATTTTGTATGCAATAAGTGGAATGTAAAGAGTAAGCAACTCGAACAAAATACAACGCAATTAAAATAATAGGAAAGAAGGCAAAACTAATTTGCCATTCGAAAATTTTATTAATATTCATTGTTTAATTAGTAACTTTTGGGCAATTGTTTGTATTGTGATTTTGTTGTATAATGTTTATTATAGAAAAAAATATAATGATGACAATGAAGACCACTCTTCGCAAAAACGTCAGTGCAAAAAAAAGGCAGATCCTTTAAACATTAAAATTATCTTCGGGTGAAATTGGGTACTATATAGTATATATAATGAAAGTACTTACTGAAGTGCCATTCGATGTATTGTAGTACCGGTAATTATATAACTGACACTTTCATTATTTCTGCAATCTCGCGGAAGATATGACGCAGAGGATTCCGCAAGAACGGCTTTTTGGAAGAAAAGACTAAGAACGATAGATTAGAGCATTGTCATAAACACCAAATAGATGGTACAAAATAATAAGAATATAACATTGATTTACTTAAACATACAGGGCCCGAATCAGGACAATCCAGCTGACTCGTCCTATTACTTGTATGAGGTAATATGCAAAACACACTTTAACGCTTAAGAAAATGAGTAAACAAAAAAAATGTACGGGATAATTGAAAAAACTGTACTATTTCTCCCAAAAATTGTGTATGGATTCTACTCCATTTTTCTTTTCTGAAAGCTGAATACTCGCTGTCTAGATACTGCTTTGGAAATATTCGATAGGTTGTAAATCTTTTTATTCTGTGTACGCTCACAGTACACAATTAGAATTTTTTATTGTGCTAATAATATATCAAGTTTACAAAGGTTTGAAAAACTTGGTCTAATTCCTATGAGGATTAAGAAACCTAAATATCATTAAAAATTATTAATTCATAGAGTAAAATCATTAATCTAACATTTGAAATGTTCTTTAATATTTCCAAAGATCTTCGTTTCATTGGATGTAGATGGGACGTGAATTTTATGAATAACATGGTATTATTTATTCGAGATACGAACTTACCTAGCAACTTCAAATAATCCAGCGATATGCGAGCCGATCATAATCATTAGCGATTCTATCCCAACATATACAGTTACGTCAATTATCATAAAGACATGTTGCAGACAAGTGCTGATAATTCGATGTTGTTCTTTGTCGATAAAGAATTCTGTATTTATTACAAGCTCTACTGGACGAGACTCGTTCAGTGGTAAAATTTTATCCAAAATAATAGGAGAAATATGGTATAGTATCACCATACACACTGAGGGGTAAGCAAAGGCTGTAAAACGTACCGTGTGTCCACTGATTCACTGTCCGAGTTTCAAACTATTCAAGATTTTCCTCACCCGCAAAAATGATCACTAGACGTTTTCCGTAAAAGGCGTGCATCTGTATGATTTGAAGTATTTCGTCGTTATTCGTGTCCCATTCACGCCTGATCTGATCTAGAAATGCTTTCACCTAGATTTTTCAATAACATTTATTGTATAAATGTTCTGTAAACATGAATTCAATCTCTATACGCGACTTACGTCATCGATCATATACCAAGTTATGTGATATTTTGTAACCGCGACCATTGACATTGATATAAGCGATGTTATCCTTAACAAACGAAACAGATTTCTCTGCACAGTGAGGAAAGCTACAAACTAAAACAGATATTAATATTGCCAAGTGTTCGTCGAAAAATGTCAAGACATTCGGAAAACTTTCATAACGTATCAATTAGTTTCATAAATGTATCAATTAGTACGTAAAACAAGCTTAATAATCAAAACCTGGAAAATTATAGATGCCCAAATAATGAGGCTGATGATGCCATTTTGAAAGAGTCGAAGTTTCTTGTTTGTGTACGGCCAAAGTCCTATCGCTATCAGAAAGAACATGCACCATTTGTAATCGCTATTCATTTCCACCATCGTGTGCAGTGGCTCAAACACTACTGATCTTTGAGCCACGTATCTACCTTCCATTTCAATTCACCCTTCGCACATTTTACCTCTTCGGAAGATTTTCAGGTGAAATATAACAGAAATTCTTTCGATGCAATAGAATGATTGGCAGGTTGCACGATTATGACATTACTTATTCATACGAATGTAGGGTGCGTGGTGGTATAATAGTGCCATTAAAAAGATTATAGGGTAAAAGAAAACGCGAGAGAAGAAAATTTTCTGAGCAAAGTTAAATTTTTATATTTCTATGCAATACGAGCTTACGAGGGAGGATACTGTTCGATTGATCTCAGTCAGTTTGCGTCCGCCGAAGAAAGAGGTCGTGTTATAACAGTCTTTTGTTGGTGGTGATATGTTAGGGTGTCCGGTGAACACGATTCAAACACTTGAGTATATGTTATATTGTAATTATACTTAGAATATAGCAGATCGCGATGATAAAGTAAGAGAAATAAGAGAGGTAGATAATCAATTACTTGTTTATTAAGTTTCGTTGATTAATTCGAAGTAGTTATATAATGAATATGTAGCAATCATATGCAAGTTGCAAGTTAAGTACTACTATACAAATACTACTATCTCCAGGGATCGAACCAGCTGATTCGAAGTAACGACCTCAGTATGTTGCATGATTATCCACTTCCTGGTGTTTTTTATTTTTCCATAGAATCAGAATGGTTTCTATAACGACAGCAGCATTGTAAAGTAAGATACCGACGTATTTATAAGCTGAAAATTCGAGATATAATACAAGATAATCTTTTAAGAGTTGCGTTAATTGACATTGGCATACCACAGCGAAACCTTCAATTGATGGAGAAAAGATGGATAAGAAGGTGAAGGTAAAACCTCTATTACTTCTCAATATTATCATTTGCAACAATTTCTGTGTCACTATAGATGTTTCGTACCAGTTGGTGTTGTATCTGCGAATGTAGACAGCGATTTCATGCTAGGTTGGGGAAAAGCCGGTGAGAATTAAAAAGTGTTATTTCAATAGCTTCAGATTTTAAGTCAAATATCACATCACGCGTTTAAAGAGCCACGTCGAATATTCGTTCTGACATTGTTTAACAATATGTTCAAACTTCGAACTACATTTGTCTGCGATTCTGACTCATGTATTAAATACGCCTTCTCTTATATCAAAATTAAATAATGTATCATATCTTATGCGAGGAGAATAATATTACATCGATCGATTATAAAAGAAATTTGAGGCACTATAACACAGTTTGTTACCCCTTTGAAACTTAATTGCTTTAATGTTTTGGGATTGCACGTTAAACTTGTCAAAATAACGTAAAAAATAATAACTGTATTTTCGTAAAAAATAATTGGCTGTTCTGACGATATTTTGATATTTTTACCACTTATAGCTAGAAATACTTAATAAACTTATTCGTCAGTAAATAAGTGAGAACAATCCACATGTATACAGGGTGTCCACGCCTAAGTGTGACAGCGCGATATTTCATGAACTATTGATGATACGAAAAAGTGTTTATATGGAAATTGCAGGGTAAAAGGTGCTCTATGTTTTGGCGTAAACAAAATTTTGTTAATGTTATTAATGTAAAAGATATGATGGTGAAGTTTCGTTTTTTAAATGGAACTATATATTTTTTTTTCGATCACGTGATAGTGCTTTTCAAAACGAATTTATTAAGATTTAATGCATCTACCCGATTTTTAATAGTTTTTGAGATATAAAGCTTAGAAATTTACTGATTTTCGGCAAAGACGTCACGATTTGAGTAGTAAGTCATAAAACCGATCTTATTGTTGCGGTAAGTGCCACATGTTTGACTCTGCCTGCCGAAACTGATAGCCGCGGGTCTACGGCCGGAACGGCATATCCGAACAGTAAGAAACCTGGAAAGAATTGTCCATCATCCTTAACGGAAAACTTAGACCGTAATGGACAATTCTTTCCACGTTTTCTACTCTTCGGATATGCCGTTCCGGCCGTAAACCCGCGGCTATCGGTTTCGGCAGGTAGAGTCAACCATGCGGCACTTACCGCAACAATAAGATCGGTTTTATGACTTACTACTCAAATCGTGACGTCTTTGCCGAAAATCAGTAAATTTCTAAGCTTTATATCTCAAAAACTATTAAAAATCGGGTAGATGCATTAAATCTTAATAAATTCGTTTTGAAAAGCACTATCACGTGATTGAAAAAAAAATATATAGTTCCATTTAAAAAACGAAACTTCACCATCATATCTTTTACATTAATAACATTAACAAAATTTTGTTTACGCCAAAACATAGAGCACCTTTTACCCTGCAATTTCCATATAAACACTTTTTCGTATCATCAATAGTTCATGAAATATCGCGCTGTCACACTTAGGCGTGGACACTGTAGATCGGACCAAGATTAGCGTGCAACATCAACGTAAGGGTACTAAGCGATCAGCTTGTTACAAGTTATCAAGATAAACATGTATATACGATTCCAAAATATTTACGTTATTAGAGGGATGTTGTTAGCGCTGTCAATCATACATTCAACTGTAAGGTTCATCAAAAACATGTGTACCAAAATAGAACTGATCATGATCACGAATAACATTGTCTCTCTGAAATCTGCCAACTGTAATGTTTGAGACAGCTTAAACAAACGGAACAATTTATAAGTCCTACTATATCTGTTTTGTTGAAAGAAAATCAAGTCAAATGGACATAAAATTGTACAATATGAATTACTTACGCAAAATAAACTGGCGCTCAAGCTAATCACGCCGAATATAATGGTGAATGCGTAGAATATCTGAACGTGATTTTGTATGTCCTGTACAAACCTTTGAAAATACACGTAGCCAATTAAACGGAATTAAAGTAAGCGCAGAACTCAGACAATGAAAAGTTTAGATTATACGATTATTGTAGGCCAGCACTTGTTAGTACCTATTCAGGTAAAATACTCACTGAAGTGCCTTCCAATGTACAATCACACCACTAGCTATGTAACTAGCACTTTTATTATCTCTACAATCTCGCGGAAAACACGTTGCAGTGCATTCCTGAAGAACAGCTTTTTGAAAATAATAACTAAAAATAGTAGATGAGAGCATTATCAGATACACCAAATAGATAATACAGGATGATATCCGTTTACTTAGATATACTACTGTGATAAAAAATAAGGTGAATTTTTCATTTAAACTTCGCGGGTACTATGAAATCATGGAATTATTTTTGTGTGGATTAGTAGTACTGTCTTTAATATCTATGCACAGTTTTATGTTAATATATTCAATATATTCAATTATAAACACGTGTACCAGAGCTTCTTCGATTCGAGCTTTTTCGATTTTTACTATGCCTGATTTTGTTGACCAAAGAATTTGCATTAAATATTATTTACGGAACGAATATTCTGCCGCGGAAACATTGTGGATGTTGCAAAGGGCCTTTGGTGACAAGGCTATGTCGCAAAAAAATGTTTACAAGTGGTACAAACATTTCAAAAAAGGCCGAGTCCGAGTTCAAGACAAATAGCGCTCCGGACGAACCATCAACATGTATTGATGAATGCCACGTGAAGGAAATCAAAGATTTGGTGCTTGGAAACCGTCGATTGACAATTAGAGATCTTGTTGATGCTGCGGACATCACATTTGGATCAACCGAAACCATTTTAAAAGATGTTTTGTGACTCAAATTCGTCAATTCCGCGTGGGACGATACTGCGCCGTCCCACACTGCATTGGTTCTTAAAGAGCATTTCACCAAAAAATCGACCCATATCGTTCCACAACCACCGTATTCACTTGATTTAGCACTGTGCGATTTTTGGCTGTTTAACAAACTCAAAAGATCGTGTCTGGGACACCGTTTCGAATCGACTGATGAGATAAAAGCTAAATCGAAGAAAGTATTGAAGGCAATCCCGGAAAAGAACTTGTTTGACTATTTCGAGGATTGAAAAAAACGTTGGCACAAGTGTATTGTGTCGTGTGGGGAATACTTTCAAAGTGATGAGATTGATTTAGAGGAATAAATAAAGATTTTCATTTTATAAACAAATTCTCCTTACTTTTTGATCACAGTAGTACGTAAACCTATTCAAAGCAATCTATCTATCTTACAGTATTAGCTGTAGTAGACAATGTCTTCAAGACAAGGTTTATTCTTCTAAATAAAGCAGTGTTCTGGCCATATTGGTAAATGAAGAGTTGTCCTGCCCCACACAAAATGTATGTAACTAAGTAATTTAATATTTTATGGCGCAATCGACAACGGGGAATTAGTTTGACATTGTTTTCTACGTTTTATTTAACTCTTTGTATACAAAGGTCATCATAAATTTTCATTACGTGGAAACTACTTTAAATGGGTGCACTATGTCGTTAATCTATCTATCCTGTTCACGGTGAGAACGCAGACCTTTGTATTGTGCTATTAACCTTACCTGTGAAAGTAATCGAAAAAATAAATAAGCACATAATTCATGCAACGGTTTTAACAACGTGACGAATACGAATACTATTAAAATTCAATACTTTGTTTAATGTCAAATCGTTCAGCTGTTTGAAACTTTTTCTACATTTTGAAAGATCTTCGTTTCATTCGATTTATAATATACACCCCTCATTTAGAATCCAATCTTACCTTGCAATACTAAATAAGCCAGCGACATGCCAAGCAAGCATAATTAGAAATGATTCAGCCGCAACAACTATAGATTCGTTCACTGTTAATGCTAAACATAGTAAAAAACCAGTGAAAACAGGATGTTGTTCTTTGTCAAACATTAGGACGAAATCTACTGGAAGATTTACGGCACGTGATTCATTTAATGGCAAAACTTTATCCAAAACAATTGGCGACATATAGTATAACACTATTATACACACTGGTCCGTAAACAACTACTGTAAAATGTACTACGTATTCATTCACTTTTCGAATTACAAACTTTTTACGATTTTTGTTACCTGCAAAAATTATTACAAAACGTTGGCCGAAAAAGGCGTGTTTCTGCATAATTCGAAGTACTTCGTCATTACTTGTCTTCCAATCAAGGCTAATTCGATCTAAAAGTCCTTTCATCTGTACTTTACGACACGTATGTGAATGATCCGTAAATATGAATTCAGTCTCTACTGTATATGCGACTTACTTGATCAATCTGATACCAGGCAAAGTGGTATCTCGTGAACGTGAGCAATGCCATTGATATAAACGATGTCAACTTAAGCAGGCGAATAAGATTTCTCCCCACGGTGAAGTAAGCTAAAAACTAAAAATGATACCAGTGTTGTTAGGTGTTCCAAAACGTCGAAACATGCAGAAAACTTTGATGAATGTATCAATTAGTTCGTGAAACAAATTTAATAATCCATACCTGGCAAATTACAGATAACCAAGAAGCGAGGCTGACGATACCATTTTGCAAGAGTCGAAATTTCTTGCTGCTATAAGGCCAAAGTCCTATCACCGACAGAAAGAACATACACCACTTGTAATGACTATTCATTTCTGCCATCGCGTGCAGTGGCTCAAATACTTCTGATCTCCAAGACACCAATGCACCCTCCATTACACTTCACCCTTCCGCAAATATTACCTCTTCGAAACATTTTTAAGTGAAATATAACAGAAATGTTTTCGATGCTACAGAGTGATTGACAGGTTGCACGACTGTGGAATTACTTATTCATGAGAAGGTAGGGTGCGTGGTAGCTGTAGCGTGGTGGTATAATAGTATCATTAAGAAAATGATAGGTTAACAGAAGAACTAAGAAAAGAAAATTTTCTGAGCAAAGTTAAATTTTTATCGTTTTATACAATACGAGCTTACGAGGGAGGATACTGTTCGATTTTTCTCAGTCGGTTTACGTCTTCCGAAGGCACAGCACACGTTCGAACGCAGACAAGTGTTTGGTGTGAAATGTTAGGATGACCGGTGAAGGTGATGCAAGTAAGTACACGAATTTATATTATATTACTATTATATTACTATTATACTACCAACTGTTACGATAATCAGGTTCAGTTATACGGAATGGAAGCGAAGGAGGAAAGCAGTTGTCTTGGTTAATAAGATTCGTTAATTAATTTCCAGTAGGTATACAATGAATGTTGTGACATTAAGGTTGTAAATGAAAAATAATGACGCACCGCAAGATAAAAGTACAACTGATTCATATTAGTGTTCTGAGTACGTTGTACAGTTAACTGAATTACAGATTTTTGCTTTATCAAGTAATCAGAAGATTTACTGTAAAGATAGTAGAACAGTAAAGTAGGATATTGATGCCTTTAGAAACTGAAAAATGAGGATTCATTACAGAATATTGGTTTTTGTAGGATCGTAATAAGCATTAACATACCATTGCAAAATTTCCGATTGACGGAGTAATAATGGAGAAATAGTTGACTGAGACGCTTTTGTTGCTTTTTAGTATAATTATCTGCAATAATTTTTGCGTTGATATAGACGTTTCGTACCAGTTGGTATTGTACCTGCGGACGGAGACAACAACATATTGCTATGTTGAACGAAACCTGGTACGACTCAAAAAGTATTAGTTGAAAGAAAGTGCGCTCTAATGGTTCATTAATATTTTCAGGCACATACCAAGATATGTGTTTATAGAAAAATGTCAACAATTTCTTCTGCACTGTTTGACAGCAATATCTACAAACCTTCGAAATAAATTTGTCTGCGATTCTAACATAGTTCTTGATTGATGAGAAAGGTTCTGATGAAATGAGTGTCGCATTTAAATGTAAAGACGTGTATTACTAAAATATGACTACTTAGCGATCAGCACGTTCGAAGTTAACAGGAAAAACATGGTACATATAATATTCCAAGACACTTACGTCGTTAGAGAGATGCTGCTAGCGCTATCAATCCCGTATTCGACTGCAAGGCTTAACAAAAATATGTATCCAAATGTACCAAACAATACCGCGAGAGAGAATAGAGTCTCCCTAATATTTGATAACTGAAGAACCGTCACAGATAGCTTGAACAAACAAAACAATTTGAAAATCCTATTACGCTTATTTTTAGGGAAGGGAATTATGTCCACGTCAATTAATAAAAAACTGTGCAGTATAATTTACTCACGCAAAACAAACTAATGCTCGCGATAATAACACCCAGTATGGTGAGGAAAGTGTATGACGTTTTGCTCTTTTCGTTTAAATCATGTGTATACCTTCAAAGAGAAGCGTATCAATTACAGAGAATATCGTGGTGAATACATGAAATGGTGTAGGCCTCAAAAGTGCAGTAGGCGAGCATCTATTAATAAGTACTTACTGAAGTGCCCTTCGATGAACAAGTACGCCAGTAGCTATGTAACTGATAGTTTCGTTGTTTTTATAGTTTTGCGGAAGATATGATATTACGGATTCCGCAAGAATGGCTTTTTCGAAATAATGACTGAAAATGATAGAGAATGACGTTATAAAAAATGTAGTATAGACAGTACAGGATAATGGAAGTATAAGATCACTTGATATAGTCATACACATTCTTATTTTCAAAGCAATCAGTTTACCTGAAACTATTCGTTATATCAAACAATCTTGCACATATGATTTAAGGTTTTAGTAAGTCGATGATGAAGAAAAGAATGAGGCTATACAGAATAAAAATATGCTGTTTCTTCTAAAGTTTTGAACGGTTTTGAACTGTTTATCTTGTTCATGTTTGCAGTTCGTAAATGGACATTTATACTGTGCCAATTAAACACGATAACGAAACTATAAATAAGAGTATGAGTAGCTACACACTTTTCGGAATGGTCCGAACAACATAGTACAATTTATTAAAGATTAAGGAATTCGAATATTAAAAATGAATAGACTATTCAACACCAAATCATTCATATCGAGGTACAAACATTCTGATGTACTTGAACAGGTCTTTGTTTCGATCGAGTTGGAAATACGTCGATATAGAAATACATTTAATGCCTGATAATTACGATATAATTTGGACGCAATCTAACCTTGCAACACCAAATAAACCAGCGATATGCAAGTCCGTCATAATTACGAATGACTCTGTTCCAACTATTACGGTTACGTGCATGATCAGTAATACATATAGCAGAATCGCGTTGAAAATAGGATGTTGCTCTTCGTTAATCATGAAATCGATATCAATTGGAAACTTTCTTGGACGAGACACATTAAAGGGCATAATTTCGTCCAAAATAATAGGTGAAATATGGTATAGTATTATAATACACAATCCTGGGTAAAGGAACGCTGTAAAACATTTTATATAAGCTGAAATAATATCAAAATTATAAACTTTTTAAGATTTTCAATACCCGCAAAAAGTATTACGAGACGTTTTCCATAAACTGCGTGGATCTGCAGAATTCGAAGTACCTCGTTGTCATTCGTCTCCCAATCAAGTCTGATTTGATCTAGATATGCCTTCATCTGCATTTCACGATAATATTTATAGGAATGTATCGTAAACATCAATTCAATCTCTATAACCAACTTACATCATTAATCTGATACCAGGTTGTGTGGTATTTTGTAAGCGTGGCCATTGCCACTGCTGCAACTGATATATATCTAAGTAGCCGAAATAGATTTCCATGTACAGCGAAGGTAGCTGCAAACTAAAAGAGATATTAGGACTGTTAAGTATTGGTCCAAAAATGTCAAGACATCCTGAAAACTTTCATAAACGTATCAAATAGTACGTAAAATAAACTTGGTAACCAATACCTGCGAAATTACAGATGCCCAAGTAACGAGGCTGATGATGCCATTATGCAAGACTCGAAGTTTCTTACTGGTGTACGGCCAAAGTCCTATCACCAACATAAAGAACATACACCACTTGAAATAGCTGTTCATTTCTGCCATCGCGTGCAGTGGCTCTAACTTTACTGATCTCAGTCTTACCTATCTACCGTCCATTTCACCTCACCCTTTGCAAATATTACCTCTTCGAAAGATTTTTAAGTGAAATATGACAAAAATTCTTTCGATGCAACAGAGTGATTGACAGGTTGCACGACTATGAAATTACTTATTCATACAAAGGTAGGGTGCGAGTAACGCGATCAACAGCTGCAGCGTAATGTTATAGTAGTGTTATTAAGAAAATGATAGGGTAAAAGAAACAGCGAGAGAAGAAAATTTTCTGAGCAATGTTAAATTTTTATATTTCTGTGCAATACGAACTTACGAGGGAGGATACTCTTCGATTGCTCTCAGTCGGTTTACGTCCTCCGAAGGTACAGCACCCGTTGAAACGCAGACAAGTGTTTGGAGTGGAATGATAAGATGGTCTGTGACAGTGATGTAAGTCCACGAATTTGTATTATATTATAATTATACTACCAACACTTAAGATAAGGAGATTTATTAATGAAATGGAAGAAAGTGAGACAGACAGTTAACTTGGTTAATAAGATTTGTCAACTAATTTTTAATTGTTATACAATGAACATCATAACGTTGAGGTCGCAAGTGAAGAATAATAACGCACCACAAAATAAAGGAAGTTCATCGTTCCGAACAGACTCTTACTTTAACAAGCAATCGGAAGATTTAATGCACAGACAGCAGAACAGTGAAGTAAGATACCGATGCCTTTAAAAGCTGAAAAATGGAGGTTCAATTGAGAATATTGTTTTTTGTGGATTTTAATAGGATATTAAACATACCACAGCAAAACCTTCGACTGACGGAACATAGACACTCAGGAAGTCGAACGCTACACCTCTGTTACCATTCAATATAATCATTTGCAGTAATTTCTGCGTTGCTACAGACGTTTCATACCAGTTAGTATTGTACCTGCAATTATAGACATCGGTACACTGCTAAGTTGGACCAGGAACAGTACGACTTAGCAACAGTACGTAAAGTGCCAATTGAAAAAAATTCTTTTTAATGGTTTATTAACATTTGCAAATAAAATCTCTGGATGGATGATTAAAGAGTCTGTGACTCTAACATACCGTGATAAACGGTATATTGAATACTGAAATTTTATAGCACGTCCTATGCGATTAGAACAATAACAACAATGAAAACGATAAACTATGATAATAATGATAAAAATCAATGAAAATATATTTGCAGAAATGTAAAAAAAAATATAATATCATGAACAATTAATTGTTCTTAATTTTTGAGAGTTTACGTCAAGTTCGTTGAAATAGCTAAAAAAATATAAATGGCATTTTTTTTTAAACAGATTATCAATTGCTGTGACGTCTTTTGGGCATTTTTACTAATGCAGACTTATAATCGTTCATAATTAACATGTAGGTACTGGACGATCCATACGTTAAAAATTAGCAGCACTAATTTTATGGAAATAACATTCCAATACATTTACGTTGTTAGTGGTATGCTGCAAGCGCTGTCGATCATGTGTTCTGCTACAAGGTTCATCCAAAACATGTATCCCAATGTAGAACTGAGCAGCAACAAGGATAACATCGTCTCTGTGATGTCTGATAACCGGAGCACCGTTTGAGACAGCTTTAACAAACACAACAATTTCTAAATGCTTACTGTGGACATCTTTAACAAAGAGAATTATATACATGCCAAGTGATATAAAGTGGTACAATGTGAATTACTCACACAAAACAAATGAATGCTTAAGGCAATCACCCCAAATATAATGGTGAGAACGTACGATATGTTGCAGTGGTTGTTTAAGTCACGTACAAATCTTCAAAGATATACGTAATCAATAAGTAAAGTAATATCTTAAGGTGTACATAGAAAGTGGTTTAAACCAAAGGTCATGATAGGACCTCGCTATGCGTTGGGCATGACCTCCCACGGGTCGGTAAAATTATAAGGAGAATCATTCCACTTTAAAATGGACTTGAACATTTTCCATAAATAGACTGGCATAACTAAAATTTCATTGATTACAGGTACATTTTATTAATAACATTAATAATTAGGGATTTATTTATGTAAGACTATATCATGTAGTAAGTATGATATCATAAATTAAATATAGGGGAAAAAATGAACAAGTGATATTAAAAATGTAAGGACAATCAGCAATATTCATTTCAGATATATGTATTTTGCATGCAATAAGTGCAATGTAAAGACTAATTCGCAGGAACAGAATACAACGCAATTAAAATAATGCGAAGGACGCAAAACTAATTTGCCATCCGAAAATTTTATTAATATTCATTGCTTAATCGTCATTTTTAAGTAACTTTTGGACAATTATTTGTATTGCAATTATGCTGCATGTATATTATAGAAAAAAATGTAATGGTATCGATAAAGAAAACCACTCTTTACATAAGCGTTAATGCAAAGAAAATGCTGGTATAAACATTTAAATTACCGTAGACCAAAATAGGTAAGTACATATATAAAAGAAAAATACTCACTGAAGTGCCGTTCGATGTACAATAACACCACTAACTATGTAACTGATACTTTTACCATTTGCACAATCTAGTCGAACACACGACGCAGAGGATTCCGCAAGAACGGCTTTTTGGAAATGATAACTATCGACAATAAATTAGAGTATTATCAGAAACACAGAATAGTACAGGATAAAGAGAATACAAGATTAATTTGAACATATGGAGCGCTAATCAAAACAATTCACCCGTCTCGTACTTTTAGTTACATGAGGCAATGTTCAACACATATTTAAAAAAAAAATGTGTACGCAAAGTATACTTGTTACAAAACTAAATTCTATTGTGTGTTTTCAAATTCTGTGTTTAGGTGTGTTTCAGTTAACACTTCTGAAAATTGCATATTCGTTGTCTAGAAACTGATTTGAAGATATGCGTTAGATTGTACATCTGCTTATTTGGTGCATTCCAGCAATGCGTAATTACGTCTTTTTATTATGTTCATTAAACTCGCTAATGAAAAAGTAAAGAAGAAATTGTATAACCACGTAGTATTTAGAATGACTTGAAAAGCGGGGTCTAATTACTAAGAAGATTAAGCAAGTCGAATGTCATTGAATACGAACTATTCATAGAGTAAAATCAATCATATCACAAATGAAATGTTCTTTCATATTTTCTAAGATCATTTTGTATAGTGGTGGATAAAAGTTTTCGTACACTTGAAATATAGAGGTAAAAGCAACAATATTTTCTATATCATTAAGTATATTTAATCATATATAGCTGTATATTATACCTAACACTTACAGCAACAAATGACCCAAAACTGAAGGCAATAACATCATTATTGCCTTAGGTATAATATGCAGCTATATATGATTAAATATACGTAATGATATAGAAAATATTGTTGCTTCTATTTCTATATTTCAAGTGTACGAATACTTTTGTTCTCCACTGTAGATGGGTTGTGAATTTTATGAATAACATACATAGTTAATTTAAGACTCGGTTTTACCTAGCAACTTGAAATAAACCAGCAATATGCGAGCCGATCATAATTATTAGCGACTCCGTTCCAACAAATATGGTCACGTCCATTATCATCGCGAAATATATCAGAAGATTTTTGGCAGTTGGATGTTGTTCTTCGTCAATGAAGAATTCCGCATCAACTGGAAACTTTACTGTGCGAGATTCATTTAATGGTAAAATTTTGTCTAAAATAATAGGAGAAATGTGGTATAGTATTATCATGCCCGCGGAGGGGTAAATAAAGCCTGAAAAACATATTATGTATCACATTCACAGTTTCAAAGCATTCAAGATTTCTCTCACCTGCAAAAATTATTACTGAACGTTTTCCGTGAGTGGCGTTCACCCGCATGATTCGAAGTTGCGTCTCATTATTCGTCTTCCAATCAAGCCTGATTTGATCTAGAAATCCTTTTACCTGCATTTTACAGTAATATTTAGATAAATGTTCTGTTAACATGGATTCAGTATCCATACGAGCTTACATCATTCATTAGATACCATGTTATGTGGTATCTTGTACATGCGACCAGTGTCAACGTTAAAAACGATGCTAACCGTAGCAGATCAAACAGATTTCTCTCTATAGTGAAGAAAGCTAAAATCTGGAATATTAAAGCTGTCAAACGTTGTTTAAGAAATGTCAAAGCATGCAGAAAAGTTTCATGAATGTATCAATTAGTACTAGAAACGAACTTGATTATCCACACCTGAGCGGTTATAAAGAACCATGTAATGAGGCTGATGGTACCACTTTGCAAGATTCGAAGTTTCTTATTAGTGTACGGCCAAAGTCCTATCAACGACATAAAGAACATACACCAGTTGTAATAGCTATTCATTTTTGCCATCGTGTTGCAGTGGCTCTAGAAGTACTGTACTCCGGGACACTAATGCACCCTCCATTTCACCTCGCTCTTCGCAAATATTTCCTCTTCGAATAATTTTGAAGTGAAATATGAGAAAGATTCTTTCGATACCGCAGAGTGATTGACAGGTCGCACGACTGTGGAATTACTTATTCATACGAAGGTAGGGTGCGAGTAATGCGGTCGGCAGCTGCAGCGTAATATTATAGTAGTGTCATAAAGAAAATTATGGGGTAAATAAAAGGGCCAGAGAAGAAAATTTTCTGACAAAATTAAATTTTTATATTTCTATGCAATACGAGTTTACGAGGGAGGATACTGTTCGATTGCGCTCAGTTGGTTTACGTCCGCCGAGTAATATTGGTCTTTTATACTTCTATGAAATGTGAATCCACGGAGGAAGATATTCATCGATAATTCGCAGTTGAGTTGCTTTAACTACAATATACGTTGTTGTAGATTCATGTCTGCGATCTGGTGAAGTACGGACTTGAATTGGGCCTGCATTTTCGACCCCAGTGTGAACAAATGGGCGATCTACCTTTTCGACGCGAGGTGCAGGCAAGTCTTCCATAAGTTCCTGAGGTATAGCAGCTTTTTCATGTGCACACGCCACGCACCGACGCAGGACAATTTGAATTGTAGTCTTACTCCGAGGATCAAAAATTGGTTGAGGAGATAGGCGAGAATGAGTTAAAGGCCAGCGCGCGAGATTTCGGCGAGTACTTTCTATAAGGAGGGTTGGGCGCAGATGGGTCTTTAAAATAATCGGGGTTTTGGCTGTTTCAGGAAGTTCTGCGTTCATGAGTCGCCCCCTTGCGCGGATTAACTCTTCCGAGTCAAGGAAGAAATTCCAGGACTTCAGGCGACTCGACTTTGGAACGAATCTCTCTTCCTTGAGGGACTGCAATTCGCAGGAGAAATCCTTGTTTTGAACGAGTATCAACCAGAATAATGTGGAATTCTGAATCTCGATTGGATTATTCTTACAAGGGACATCACACAATTGTTACGCGCCGATTTTGATGTAATTTTTATGTTATGGAACTCGACAAAGTATTTGACATGTTTTTTTTTTACGTGCGAATATCCACTTTGAAGTGGTGAAAATAACCCTTAAAGTTGAGGCTGAAAAAGCTATTTTCACAAGCATCTCGGGAAATATTAGACATAGACAAAGAATTCAAAATTCAAATATTTCCGTTTTTCCGTTACGTCAATAATATAGCGTATGTGGATCTTTGAAAAATTTGTTTGTTTAAAAAATATGTTAAAAATTAACAGTATTTTGCAAATACTTTAATAAAAGGTTGAACTATTTTGATCGAATTTCTTATACGTGAACTATGGGTCCAATGAAAAAATACGGATAAATTTGAATTTTTAATTTGTCTCATGCAAAAGATATGGTTGGAATTATACGCACATTTTATACTTCCGTTCGGTGCACGACTGATTTCTATACATAATATTCTAGCAATTGTATTACATTATATTTTATATACTAACTTATTTAAAAAAAAAACTTGTAGGTCCATAGTTGCCCTTATAAAAACTGGCGCACGAGACAGGTATCTGTTTATCGCGCGTTATAAGCGCATACTGATGGTAGCACATATTCGATTTACAGAAGATCTAAAAGCGTGGATTGTACATGTGTGAAGTGTAATATCTTCATGATTAATTTAGATTATGTGCAATTAAATGAGTTGTATCTGTTCATTGAGAGCTGTTCCCAGTTTGTAAAAAATATAGCAAGTCTGAAAAGAGCTAGTTTTGCCAAAACTCT
Source organism: Megachile lagopoda (assembly GCA_036983795.1). Classification (NCBI taxonomy): domain Eukaryota; kingdom Metazoa; phylum Arthropoda; class Insecta; order Hymenoptera; family Megachilidae; genus Megachile; species Megachile lagopoda. The sequence continues at coordinate 3,600,058 of CM072788.1, read as the reverse complement.
GAAAGAACTAGATTTGCTGTAACTCTGAAAACATCTTATTTTTTATAATTTCGAGAACGGTGATTTTTATCTTGAAGTGGTATTCTACTGCAATGGTATTCACTGCAATGTAAATGCGTAAGTTAGTAAGCTCGAACGAATTACATTTTTTAAAGTTATAGTTTTGTAATTTTAAATTGTGCGCGTTTACGTTGTTGCTACAAGGTGTTACTTGACTCAATTTAGTTAGTTAGTAAGTAATGATATTATAAACAATAACTTTTAAAATATCACATCTAGTAAGTAAGGTACAGTCCCAAATTAATTTTTCCAAACACATTTCTCGGTAAAGAAGATTTCATAGCATCATAATCGCATTCGGCTGTACTTCCGAAAACCTCCATGCTCCAAATTGGCTGAAATTTTGGGAATGGGTTTCTTTTTAATAAAAATGATTATTCCGAGAAGAATTTTTGGCGACTCGAGAACAAATTTTGTATCAGTTGGGTGTCACTCCGTACTTTACTGACACAATTATTACCGGCAGGAATACTTATGGAAAATTTGAAGGCAATTCTGATGCTATGCAATCTGCTATTTTCAATTCTTTTTAAAAGGTATCAATGTATCAAGAGTAGTACTATATATACATATAATTAGGTTGGGTTAGGTTAGGTTAACTGTTGGAGTGGCCATTGTAGAAAGCGTAGATAACAGTAAATGCAAATACTACGCCGATAAAGTAGGCAGTGATACCCAAATGATACCAAATTTTTTCTGGAGTCGCCAAAAATCCTTCTCGGAATCATCATTTTTATTAAAAAGAAACCCATTCCCAAAATGTCAGCCAATTTGGAGCATGGAGGATTTCTGAAGTACAACCTAAAATTGATTTTTTTGACTTAATAATAAGTTCAAAAACGTAGCTTTAGTTAAAACTACGTTTCTGAACTAAAGATTCGTAGCTCTTAGCTCGATACCGCCTTCTAAAGCTAACAGAAAACTTAGAAAACGATATCGATTACCAGGTCACACCACGTGGAGGTTGCTACGATAGTGACCCACCCTAACTCCAAATCCCAACCACCCTCCAATTGCAACTACCTCATTTATCGGAAGGATAAATGAGTTCTGACTCTACTTAGCCCGTAAGCTAGCTTAAATATACAAGTCCTTTACTACAATATAGCAAAGAACTTGTATCGCACGCAAGTTTCTTAAAACTAACTTATAACACACCATACAATTCCAAACTTAACGCTCGCATTCTAAGATTGCACCCGTGTTATCTAAAACGGTGTAAAAAGCAAAGGGAGAAGGGAAGAAAGTTAGAAGAACTTTCTACTAAAAATAAAGAAAGTTAGAAGAACTTTCGCAAAAAGGTGGACCAGCATTCTTTATCGAGTGAACTTCGCCTTCATGGGTCAAATGGTAGTCAAATAGTGGCTTACGTGAACCACGAGACCGCATTGAACCAAAAATGACTGGTAAGAACGAGTGACACATCCGCGAAGGGTTTCCCATTTCTCCCCGCTCCCGTTGAAAGGGAGTCTGACCGCAGAGAGGAAACCCACGCCGTGAAGCGGCAGATCGAGATGGACCATCAATCAAAATGCCTCGCAGAGATGTGTCCCTGGCGCTACACCAGCATTTGCAGCCCAGTACTGCCGCGTGTTCACAGCACTACCAACCCCAAATGATCCACTCAGGTTCGGCACAATCGACAGAGAATTACTGACTAATACTACACTCTAACGCGCAAAAAATTTCACGTATTGTGAAAATGGGTGCAAGTTAGAATTGTAAGCGCTCAACTCACTTATAAACTTAATACTAATTTCGTGGGATCCCACATACTCTGTTATAAAATTGCACTCGGATTATGTAAAATGAAACGCTAAACGAGAGAGGAGGGGAAGAACACTATGATCTAACGCGGAAGAAGTTCGATAATTAAAATGAGTGCAATTTTAAACAGCAATCGCAGACGCACACACTTAACATACTTATTCTAAACGCCGCATATGTACCTCTTAGTCTAAGATTGCACTCGAATGATGTATAACGAAGTAAAAAAGCAAAGGGAAGGAAAGAAAGTTAGAAGAACTTTCTACTAAAAGGAAAGAAAGTTAGAAGAACTTTCGCAAAAGGGTGGACCAGCATTCTCTATCAAGTGAACTTCGCCTTCATGGGTCGAAGGGTAGTCGCATCGTGACTTACGTGAACCACGAGACCGAATTGAACCGAAAACACTGATAAGAACGAGTGACACATCCGCGAAGGGTTTCCCATTTCTCCCCGCTCCCGTTGAAAGGGAGTCTGACAGCAGAGAGGAAACCCACGCCGTGAGGCGGCAAATCGAGATGGACCATCAATCAAAATGCCTCGCAGAGATGTGTCCCTGGCGCTACACCAGCACTTGCAGCTCAAAACTGCCGCGTGTTCACTGCATTATGTACCCCCAATGATCCACTTGGGTTCGGACCAATTGACAAAAAATAACTGGGTATACTACAAACTAACGCGTAAAAAGTTCACCAATTGTGAAGATGAGCGCAAGGTAGAACAAGAGGCACTTACATTGACCCACCCACCCTCCCACGAGATTACAATTAACTTAAAACTAACGCACGCATCCCTTGATGATTTCTTGATACTCCCTCGATGATATCTTCAAGTTTCGTATATACGCATCTCACATATGCACTCATCCATACTACAGTGTATTACAATATTTTGTACGCAACTTAAAATTAACTTAAAATTAGCGGATCCATCGGCGAAATCTCTATGTGATAGTTCTGGATTATTACCTCTGCCGTAATAATCAAAAACGATATGCAAAGGAAGAAAATAGATGCAAAATTAGTAATATTATTTGATAAAACATTTGAAAAATAGAAATGTGAAATATTCAATTACTTACTTCAAATAAAAACCAGAAACATACAAATGCAATTAAGACAAGTATGAAACATTTAATTACTTACTTGAAATCAATACCTGAAACGGAGAAATATAATTAACATAGAAAATTGAGGGAGAAGGAATGAAACTTTCTTTCTTCCAAACAAAACTATTGAAAAATCAAAATTGCTGAGTTTGAGAACCACAAAATCCGAAAAAGAATCATAAAGAGATTCAGAAACCTCGAAACTGGAAATAAAATCACGATGAGGTTTGCAAACCTCAAGTCCGAAATAAAATCCTGCAGATATAAAACATCTCAAAAACAAATTAAAATTACGAGGAGATCAACCTTGAAACTCGAAATAAAATTCACGCATAAAATGAAAGTAAGAGCCTCTATAGAGTATCAATCAAAGAATAAAATAATGCAAAAAAAGAAATAAAATAGCGAAGATGCTTGAAATCTTCGGAGCTAGAAATAAAAATCTTTAGAGACATAAAAACTTTATGATCCCACGATGATATGAATCCTGTATCCTGTACTCACATTTCATTCACGCACTCACAAATACTACAATACAATACTTATTCTAAAAACTCTACATGTACCTTTTGTTCTAAAATTGCACTCGTATAATCTAAAACTTTGTAAAGAAAAGAAGGGAATAGGAAAGAAAGTTGGAAAAACTTTCTTTTAAGTTTAGAGCAATTAACAAAAAAATGTTAGGCTACTGTTACAGTCTAATATGCGAAAAGTTAAAAAATTGTGAGAAATATGAAAGAAGTCAAAAAATTGTCAAGAATATATGGGAAATTAAAACATTGTCACGAATATGAGTGCAAGTTAGAACAAAAGGCACTTACAATTTGCGTAAGCTTTTCGCCACGTTACGTGACGAAAAACTTACGCCCGAGCCCACCCTTCCTCCCACAAGCTCGGAATCAACATTAAACTAATGCACTAAATATGATAACTTACCAAAAATCAAAAGCTGAAACATACAAATCATTATTAACATAGGAAATTGTGGGAGAAGAGTGAAATTTTATTTTATTTCATACAAAACTTTGGAAACATAGAAAACGCAATGAAAATTTCGGATTTCAGAAGAGTGAACAATGTAATAACTTACCAAAAATCAAAAACTGAAACATACTAAACATTATTAACATACGAAATTATAGGAGAAGGAGTGAAATTTTTCTTTATTTAACACAAAATTTTTAAGGCACAGAAAACGCAATGAAAATTGCGGATTTCAGAAGAGTAAACGATATAATAACTTACCAAAATCAAAAACTGAAACACACAAAACATTATTAACATAAAATTATGGGAAGAAGAGTGAAATCTTACGTCATTTCAAACAAAACTCTCGAAAAATAGAAAATCCAATGAAAATTACGAATTTAAGAGCGAAGAACAATACCACAATTTATGAAAAATTAAACCCTGAAACAGAAAAATGTAATTAACATAGAAAATTGGGGGAATAGATATGAAATTCTTTTCTATTTCGAACAGAATTACCGAAAAAGGGGACTTGCAATGAAAATAAAATCGCGAACATAAAAATCTGAAATCCCGAAATAAAATCGCGAATCGATTATCGTGTGGTCGTCAAAATTCGAGCAAAACGCGTTCGACGATACTTCGTACCGTTTAAAAAACACATATAAAATACAAAAAAATAATTGCGAGCATAGTGACAAAATGACTCTCCATCCTAAGATGGACAGCCATTAATAGTTCCCCTCTTCTTTGGCAACTTTTGCCGGGGCTCTTCGGCATATAGCCTCTTCTTTCTTCGGCTCAGCCTCACAAAAATCACTCGCGAAATTTTACGATTGCTCGGACATTCTTAGTTTTCATATTAACTACATTTACTTTCAATTTTATTATCAATCTACAGAAACAGATAACAGACAATTTTATAGAAATAAAATTGCACCGCTATCCATTTATTTCGATCGATAACAAAATCGAAATTTTGTATAAGATATAAAATTACTTTAGTAAGAAAGAAAAAGAATTACCGAAAATAAAAAGGTGTACGACCAGCGATTCTCAGAATGCGCTGTTCGTACAAGAACATCCGAGCAGAATTTTTATTTAATTTCACTGCACTTCACTTCACTGCACTGTATACTTTATTTTTGCAATCGGGTCTAGTACCACGACTGCAACTTACAAACTAAAAGGCCTGGCCTTACGAACAATCGAGTTCAAGAGAATATTAAATAGAGTAAATTCAGATATAGATTTTCTCTTCTCGATTTTTCGTGTTTAACCCCCCAGATGCAAGCATCTCACGTGTGTTTTACCGGAGGACAGAGAAACATGAAAGCTTGCTCTGGCCCTACCTACTTAAAACTAACTCAATCACACCAGAAGTAAGCTACCTGCCTGCCTAACGCTATATTTAAAAAATGCAAAGTCCATTCTCACAAAAACACACTCCACGATTCTCACACACGCCACCCGGGTGCAAAAAAGCCTACTCCTAGGGAGTACGTCCCGGGACGTCTCCGTCACCCGAGTTCAATACAACATTCACACTCTAATTTCATACCTTTTTTGCTGAAATCGACCGAAAATTGACAGTGAACATTAATTGAACATATTTCATTTTTTTATTCTTTCGAATATTCAATGTAATATGTGCATATACAAATTTTGTAATTACTCTACTTGTATAATTTTGAAATTCAATCTTATTAGTTTTGTAATTCAATCTTTACTAATTTTGTATCCTTCGATAGAAATTTGCAAATTTTTCAAGTTTGTATAAAAAATTGATATAGTTTTTAATCGACACAAGGTCCACGACCTAACCACACACACACACGTGTAACTTGTGTCGATAATTCACTGTCAAATTGTCGATCGCCAAAACATCTTAAAACTAAAACCGTGTCCACCTGCCCTAACTCATGCGAGTAGCATCTAAGCACGCGTATGAGTTTAGAGCATAAAAATGAACACGGCCAACCATATTTTCACCTACCAGTTTTCTTCATGTGTGCTGAAAATCCTGAGCTAAGAAACATGATTAATAACATGCTAATAAAGTGTCTCTTCCAGAAAAGTTTACTCTAAAGTTTCAAAATGGAAAATGGAAGAACACTTTGCAAAAATCTAAGTATATCGTTTGTTTCATTCTCAACAGATTTTTAATATCAAAGTAAATTCACTAAATGATCAAAAACATTCATAATTAACTTTGATATCGAAATCTGTTCTTCGCGAAACTTTCTTGTACATATGTATTTGAAAATATTGAATAAATTGATAAAATTTTCGCACGTACAGAAAATCGATAATTGAATTACTATGAAATCGGAGGTTCATCCGACTTCTATGTAATTTTAAATTTGATCGATTCGTGAAAAAATGGAAATTATGTACAAGAAAACCCTAACCTGATCTAATAAATAAAATACACAGTTTGTACGAATATTACACGATCGTACAGTCGTGGTCACTATGCTCGCGAATAATAAAAATACAACCAGTTCCCGTGTCGTTTCGGACCATTCGTCCTGCGACATGATGGGAACCGGAGGAACCATAAAGCATGCGACTCACCGATCGCTGACTCGCACTACTCAACTCGTAAGGCGCCTTAGTCGATCGGCACTCGTATTGCGTCGTTAGAGATCTGTTGACTGCATCTCGATTGACTCGTCGGCTGCTTTCATCACAATTACTTCGGTTTGGCAAAGAAACGTCCTTCTGAAAACAGAAAATGTCACAGCATGTTAGCGATCTCTTTATCGATTCTTATTTCAAGTGCTTTCTCAATTCAAATTATATTAAACAAGTATATTTGCAAATAGGTAACATGCAAACAAATACAGGCATGCAAAACTATACAGAAATAAAATTCGTTCAAACATTTGCACAAATGCACTAAAACGTGTGGGTAACTATGCCGAAAACATCAGTACAGTATTTGAAAAAGTACGTTGAAATAGTTTGGTAAATATTCTTTAGAACTCGATAAAAAATTTGAAAAGGTATGTAAAAACACATAGCCACACCATAAAACCCGGTAAAAATTCAAAAATGTATGTAAAAACACATAGGTAGCAACACTACAAAACTAACTAAAACGTGCACTACAATATGTAAAAACACGTAAGTAGTCACACCGTAAAACCCACTAAATATTCACTGAAGTATGTCAAAACACATAGGTAATTACACCACAAAATCCGGTAAAAATTTAAAAATGTATGTAAAAACACATAGGTAACAAGACTATAAAACTGACTAAAACGTTCACTAAAATACGTCAAAACACATAAGTAGTTACACTATAAAACCCACTAAAATTTGTGCAAAACACTGGTAAAACGCTTAAATAACCACACCATAAAACACACTAATGTATCCGTATACACATGCACAATCACAAATTAAAACACACTATTAAGCACGTATGTATATGAGGAACCACACCATAAAACACATTAATACACCCCCGTATATACACTAAAAAACTTGATAAAACACACTAGACACTTGCACTAAAACACTAGATAACACAGCGATGAACACACGATCGGTTAATTAACACTTTGACTCGTACCGGTAGGAGATGTCATGGTTGATCCGAACACTTGGACAGCTTGAACAATACTGAACATCGGTGACACTTATCAAGTTAAGAATGATAGGTGAACCGCGGACCAATCAGCTGTCATGTCAATGCACCAATATCAGGCAGCTCGAACCATGCTGAACACCTATGACCTTTATCAAGTTAATAATGATAGGTAAACCCCGGACCAATCAGCTATCATGTAATCCACCAATACCGAGCAATTACGTCATTCGTACCTGTATTTGTAATATCGACATCTTTTATTTAAATTTCTAATGTTTTAATTGTTTATTTAACAAATTATTACTACAAATGTTAAAATTTATCATTTTTATTCATTTTTATGCGTGTATTTGTTATAAGATTTTATTTCATTATTACATTTTTATATAATATAAAATATAATTATAAATTATATATTCTTTTTAATATTATTTTTAATTTTTGAGTAATCATTAGTTCCCTCACACTGCCGCTAGATGGAACATGTATTGTTTTCGGTTTAATTAATATAGTTGATTTTATTAGCTTAACTGACTATAATATGAATCGAATTACATCGAAGTGCAAGATCAATTAACTTGAAATTGTTTTGACTTTACCAAACTATTATCAATTTTTAACGATTTTTTTGGCTAATCTACATTACTCTAAGGGTTTCTATAGGAATTGTCTTCCTATATTATAATTAATTAATTAAGAACTTCGTAAGAATAACTAATTTTATTGGAACTGATTCTGAATTTTATTTTAAATACATTTTGTTTTTAAAATAAAATTGAAAACGATTGCTTGACGATTGCTTTAAACATAAATCATTTCTTCACAAATTCAAACAGAACTCTTCCTAATCGAATGCTTTGATAACAGAACTCTTCTTGACCGGCGGCCCTGATGATCACCACAATTCTGTCTTATTTTCTAGCGGTAGAAGATGAGGACTAATTAAACTACAGTTTCAAAAGTGTGTAGTTCACCCTGTTCGGAGAGATGGTGCCACTTGCTCCATTTTCGTACAAATTCAATTAACATTGATTTTATTGATTAATATGCTATATATTTATTATGTATTTATTAATATTGATTTTATGCTGTTTGCAATATATTCCGTGGGTCCGAAGATGCGGATTATGTGTTCAGAACAGTTCGCACACTATACTGTATCTCGTCGATAATATAGGGAATAATGTTGGAATGGTAACAATTTTTGGCTGTACTTCTAAAAACCTCCATTCTTCAAATTGACTGAAACTTTGGGAATGGGTTTCTTTTTAATAAAAATTATGATTTCGAGAAGGATTTTTGGCAACCCGAGAAAAAATTGTGTATCATTTGGGTGTATCATTTGGGTTGTATTTCTATAAAACCTAGTATTTTTGACATATTGAAATTTATAAACCGTTCTACATCCATAATAAATTCCAAACAATAACATCGAAACTCATTTAAAAAGTAGTTATCATTGAAAATCATAGCAAATTGAAGTTCTTTTCAAGTGCTCCTTTTTAATTTTATTACTTTACTAAATATATTTTAGTGTCATTATTTGAATTTTAACAAATTAAAAGTCAGCTCTACATTTTATATAAAAAGTAAATTTAAAGCTGTGAGTACTTATACGTCACCGTAAAATCGCAACAGCATTTTAGTGCTCTGGCGGTCTTTTCAAAATAGGTACTAATATTTCAAAATAGATATTTTAATACCGAGCTTTGCAAGTAATTTCATCAGTGAAAGCTTACTTTGCATATGTTTGTCTTAAACGTGTAATTATAATAATTCGCATGTACAAAAATACGAAATTTTAAATTACACCATTAAAAATTAAATGATTAAATGATAATAATAAGGTAAATACTTGCTAATTAATTGGTAATGCAAATAATACTATTCTATATAAAAGTCTTTTATTGATAAGAGGTTGTATTTTTTGTGCACGTTTATAAAAACAAAAATTCAGTCTATGATGAAGTTCTTTGATCAATGGTTAAAATCATAGAGAACTGGAACATAACCTTAAAATGGTATTTTTAACCGTTTTCATAAATTAAAAGCCGACGGTGAAATTTCTGTGCTACTGAGTTGATAAATTAAGTCAGATCAAATTTGATTTACATTTGTACCTTATTAATAAACAAAATTTATATGAAATTTATAGGTATGTATTAATTTGTGTCATTGCTGTGATTGTTTTTGTTCATAAATACATCAATTTTGCATATTACAGCACAATAAAAATGTTGCAATTTAATACAGTCGTTTGTACTGCATCTGCAAAATTTACTTCTCGATTATGGTGGAAATTAAGTATACCATTGACAACAAATGCAGCAGTAGTTTCTGATACTGCTAGTAAGGTATAACTTTATCATTTTTACTACATACATATTTTTTTGTACGTAATTCTCTATTTACGAATATCTTTGTAGTAATAATATTTTTAGTTGATATGGAAAACATTAATGTATCAAAGCTTGATTGTTAGTTACAGCAAGTAAGAAAAAACATAGAAAATGAGACTCCTAAACCATGTACAAATTTTGAATGGTTGAAGACAAAAGTATGTAATTTTCTACATATGAAATCTGTAAATACAATTGATGTACAAAAGGCTAAAAATATAGAAGAAATTATAGAAATAACAAAGAGATCATTATTGTCTCCAGAAGATAATGCAACAATTAAAGAAATCATTGATACATGGGTGACAGATAATAATGCAATTGAAGAAATTATTAGTAGTAGTCAGAGTCCTTCAAATCAAGAATCTATAGGCATTACTAACGTGTTGTTTGATATAGATTCCAAGTATCGTTTTCTTTCCACATCTGGACTAATCACGGTAAGAGAACATTGTCATTTATTTTTACTTTTGTTACAAGTATATATTTATTTGTTATGCAGGAAATTACAAAGTTGTCAGAAAGCAAGAATAGAAATATACCAGTTTTAAGATATTTGTTTGACAATATTCTTAAATACAATAATATTTTACACTCAGGGCAATGTTCATGTTTAATGTATTGTATGAGTAGGTTGAATTTTTCAGACGAGGTAAAGTAATATTTATATATAAATGAAATTTAATGATTACAATATATATGTGCAATTTCAAATTTGTTATAGAGATTACTTAACAAAATTTGTTTTGATTTGGAACGGAATAAGTTTCCCAATAAACCACCACATATTCCAAAACTGATATCTATAATAACATCTATGGCAACTATCAGATATAAAAATAATGACTTTTTGGACAAGATGTGCTGCAAAATTAGAAACTATCAAAATGAGATTAGCTATGTACAGATAATCAAACTCTTACAGTCATTAGCAATATTAGGCTATGAATCAGGAGCAACAGACAGTATAATAGATGTATGTAACGTGAAAAGTATTTAAGATAATTACAAGCATAAATATTATTTGTACTCATTAATTTGTTTTACTATGTATCTTTAACTATGTTTAGACATTTTTGCCAAATCTAATTAGCTCAACAGACAGTTATAAGTATTTATACCTGGTATGGTCGTTAACTATATTTAATAAAGCAAATAGTAAGTGTGTTAGCAAACTATTTCATAATGATTTTATTACAAAACTTATTTCTGCAGGTTAGTATATTTGATATTATATAATTTATCACTGAACAGTATTTGTTATATATCACTGGCAGATTAATATTCAATCTTTTCATTTAGAAAATTGCTTTGAATCAGACAAATTAAAATTATTGAATGTCAATGCATATGCAAAATATATATTGAAAAATTATTCAGGTAAAATAGATTATATATTTAACACCTCGAAAGAAATTATAACATAGCTTACATATATTTTAATAAACGGTATTTTTAGGACCATTTTTAAGTGATATTGTGAAGCCTATAACAAAGGAACCTTCAAGACAAAAGAAATTATACATTGAGATGCTTGAAGATACGTTGAAAAACATAGTACCATCTCCAGCTTATTACAAAATGAATGTAAATACGAATATGGGCTTTCTTTTAGGTATTCAAACTGTTTAATTTATACATTATTTATTAAAAAGCATATAATAATTAAGCAAAATTCAGAAATGTGTTTTATTTTCGATATAGTATGATAAAGTAATAATCTCCATATTTTAGATGCAGAATTATATTTAGACTCTAACAGTAGACCTGTTTGTGCAGATAATGTTAAAGGTGATTGCAAGAAGTATGTATATTAAAGAAGTTTAACAAATGTTTAAACAATGTTATTTTATTTGAATTAATTATATAACCAACTATAATAATATGTGTAAATATATAAAATTATATATATTTCTCGATTTCAGGATAGGCATAATGATATTTGATTATTATGACTTGAGTTTAGGATCTTTAGAGCCACTTGGATTATCTAAACTTTATACACGTTTATTAGAAGCCTGTCAATATAATGTTTTATATGTTCCGTACCATCATTTTGGTATAGAAGATAAAACGGAGAAACGTGTAATGTACTTGAGAAATCGATTATGGAATAGATATGAAAATGACTTATTTAAAATATGTAAAAAATAATAGCCATTGGGAAAGTAAATTTTTATTACGTGTAATATTTCGTAAATACAAATACGTATAAAATGTTAGTAAATCACATATATAAATCATATCTCCTTTACACATTAGTTGTAAAAATATTTTCGCTTCATTATTCATAGATGTTATGTGTAACCATGAAAAATGAATTGAACATAATGTATTCTTAATATTATAAAAAAATATTTATTTTTATGAAATTGCATTATTTAATTTTAAAAAATAAAAGTTCTTAAAACATTTTACCGTTCCTCATATTGAAATAAATTATATTTTATATAATATTTTTCATTGCATTTAATTTTACAATGTGTTCAATACATGTATTTAATTATTATTTTATGTTACATTTTTAAAACATCGCGTATATGCAATAGCTTTATGCGTATTACAAACTAAATTTAAACTAAAGGAGTAAATTCTTTGTTCATTTCTGAATATACTTAATGTACATACTCGCTTTCAAGAAAAAGAAAAACTAAAAGGAAAGAAAGAAAAGGAAAAACTAAAAATAATAAGTAAATTATAAGTTGAATTTTTAATTTTTTTTTAATTTTATTACAAGAATGTTCATAACATTCTTCATCAAAATAATTTATTCTCAAAACTAACCCGCTTCTAGTTTTAAATTGTAACTTATCTCTTATTATCTTTTAAAGTAATATATAATATAAATATATATAAAATGTCATATAAATGTATAAAAACTTAATATCAGTAATGGTATAAATTAATTTTTGTACTCGAGGGCTCCGGAACGGTGCCATTAAAACTTTGTCTTCAAACTCGAGGGCTCTGCTATGAAGACAATGCAAATAATTTTCAGTTCATAATATAGGGACAAATGGATCTAAGAACAATGATTTTTTTTTTAATGCGCATATTATTTACTTATATGTGAATATGATTTTTCTACTGAAAATGCTTCGAGTTGCTGGTAATGCGAACAAATAAAAACTTCGAGTGCAAAGAGTTAAATTGATATTTTCGAATTTTTACTAAGAGCTATCGATGGAACACTAATGAATACAGTTAAAGTGAACCGCTCCTAAGACGCCACCTTGCCGATCACGATCGTGATTGAAGGTTTTATCACGATCATGATCATAATTTTGTAATTTCTGCGATAAATTGTTGTCAGTGACTTTGCACGCCATTTCTATGGCCAGAGTCGTGTCTGACCTCGTTCTATGCAATCTTTTGTATATGTCACGACAAATCCCTGCTATATTACTTATTGTGTTTTTTGTATAATACATTGACTTTGAAGAGTTTTACAACTTTACTATATTGTGGTGGAAACTATATTATTTTAAGTACAATTTATTTTTGTTTGCATCGTTCGCATCAACGCCACCTATCGAAATATTGGAACTGAACCTATCGAATCTTTGATGAGTGCATACAAGAATTGGAATAATTTTTTACATTGTGATTGAAAAGTGTTGTGATTAATTTTATAACTCGTTTAGAAAAAGGTTATTTAAAAATGGTAAATGTTTATTATTTTATCTTGATAAGCTGAAAATTTAGAAGAAATTATGTAAATAATATAGAAATATTTATGTGCAAAATTGGTTAAATTTTAGATGCAATTTATGTTACTGTTCAGTCGTCAAGGAAAATTACGTTTACAAAAATGGTACGTGGCCCACCCCGATAAATTAAAAAAGAAAATTACACGAGAATTGATCACCACAATATTGGCCCGAAAACCTAAAATGTCAAGCTTTTTAGAATGGAAAGATGTTAAAGTTGTCTATAAAAGGTATAACTGTATTACCTTTATATATATCAAATATTAATGCAGTAGTAATAATTATAATTTTATTTTGCTGATACTTATAGCATTTAATTAACAAACTATTTTACAGTCAATTTTTTTGTTTTGCAGATATGCAAGCTTGTATTTTTGTTGTGCAATAGAACAAAATGATAATGAATTATTGACTTTAGAAATTATACATCGTTATGTTGAATTGTTAGACAAATATTTTGGAAGTGTGAGTACAAATTTAATTTCATTTGTTATAAAATTTTATGATTAACACATGTTAGATGCATTATCTCTTTCATGGATGTACAAATAAGGAGTCCTTTTTTGACTCGGACAGTGAAATAATTAATGCGAATTTAGAATAACAGAAACTTACATACATTGAATATGTATTTTATTAAAAATTGATTATAAATTTATTAACGAGTTTACTATAACAAATATTGATCACTATAAGTCTTTATAACTATTAGGGTATTAATTCATAACTATTAACTAAATGTTTACTTATATGAAGAAAATGAATAATTATTGATATTAATTTGACTTTATCAGGTATGTGAATTAGATATAATTTTCAACTTTGAGAAAGCATACTTCATCTTAGATGAGTTATTGGTTGGCGGTGAAATTCAAGAAACCAGCAAAAAGAATGTTTTAAAAGCCATTGCAGCTCAGGATTTACTACAGGAGGTTAGTTATGGGGATGTACCCATTGAATTGTGATTTGTCCTTTTTAATGATACTTGGCAATATAATTGAATCATTTTAACATGTACAGTATTCATTTTGTTGGCTTTTGGTTTAGAAAGAAAGAAACTATCATGTTATAACTTTTTTAACATATCCACATAATGTTAAACTATATTATCTATATCTGGAAAATTGTTAAAATGGTTCGCATAATATATTTAACCTTTAATGGTTGGTGTATAACATCTTTATCAAAGTAATCAAATTCTATATTGATCAAGAGGTAACATCAAAAATATCAGACCTCTTGTATGGTTTATGTGTGTGGCATGTTTGTAGCCTGTTTATTCTGGGTAAAGTAATGTGGTGATAATATGTAATATAATCTACTTAGATTGAATGATTGTATTAATTCTGATGATAAGTTTAATTCATAATATATTACCATACATGTATATATGGTTATATGTACCTTTCCTTTATATAAAGAAAGTGGTGTACAATTACATATTGAAACTAATATATAAATTTATATGAAAGCATAATTGTTTAGTTAAAATATATAAATTTATAACAGTACACACAATATTTATTAAGATATTTAGAGATAAAATATCCTTATTTGAGTCTGTATACTTCTTGGAAAAATGTAAAAATAGTTTGTTCTACTATAATGGTAGTCACCATATTATTTTGTTGCCTGGTAAAAATGGGTTGTATTGATATTTTATCGTTCATTAACAGTGTAATACCTAAATTGCATGATGGAATGTCACTCTTTTGATTTCAAATATTAATGTGTTATCTTCTTTTTTGATTTGATATTTTTTCATGTGCTGTATATATTATATATTTTATAGTCTGATAATATTTTTGTACTTTTATGTAGTCCTATTAGTAAGTATTTAAAATTTTGATTAATGTCTCATGTGTAATGTATGTGATTATTGTTGTAGTGCCTAATTTAAAAATCAATGTTATAAATTCTGTTATAGATATAATTAATATATATACATATATATGCAATGGTTAATAACATTAATTATTACTCTTATTATGGATCATAAGTATGATTCATTTTCTTTCAATATGATTTAATTACGAAATCATATTGATAGATAGTTAGATAAAATACCATATAGTCAGGAAAGCATAAATAATGTCTACACATTCTTTTCAATAATATTTTTGTAAAACATCACATATAGACAAGTGTAGATATAATCTATGTCTAAAATTATTGTAACTTCTTATTTTCCTTGTAGCTAATGCTGTGTGAATAGAATGCTTATATGCTTATTCTTTTATTAATGTAAGTGGGCTTACATATGTTATCAATTTTTATTTATAATGTACGCAGCAGCATATCTATAGCAACAAAATTTAATATACATTTTAATATAAATTAAATCCTGTTGCCATAATATCTTGTCATTAATGTAGCATTGTATTCATTACTGTGGTTCAATTAATGACAGGATCATATTATTTCTATCTTAAAGTTCCTTTATAATAATATTTCTTTAATCGAGGCCAATTAATTAAATCAATAAAAAGTTTTATGATAAATAGGTATTATAGCAATATAAATATTTCTTGCAATTATTTACAATAAAATTAATTTTAAATATTCCTAGAAGTATTAATAATGCATAATATTAATAAAGTACGTTTTTGTAGTAATAGAATATATATTTTGAACTCTGTTATCTTAGAAGCAGTATTTTACTATTTTGAAATATCTTTTTAATACTTATATACCAGTGTAAGATCTGTGAAAAATAATTTCTGAAAATATAAAGTACAATTCTTAGTTTTGCAAGATGAATATGAAAATAACTGGATAAGTATTTTTCTAGTTAGTATGCTTATACAATGAGTTATGTATATTAGAATTTTATAATATTCAAAATATCATAAAGAATATAAAGAACAATGCCAAAAGTAATTCAGAAACTGCAGCATTCAAATAGACTTACAATACTGACATTTATATACTTGTAGATTACATCTAGTCCTTAATGATGTTTATATTTGTAAATTGTTACATAAGTAGTGAGATAGATATTTGTTTAAAGTAATGTAATAATTAATGCCTTTACATAATCAAGTATTATTTATATAAATTTGATATGCATAATAATAGTTACATCATAAATATTCCTAATAATAAGTACATTATATATTCCTTATGAAGAAAATACTAATCATTTATATGGCGAAAGAAACTATATAACAGATTTTACTATTATTTACTTAAAATGAATTTCTTAACATTGTTTCAAAATTAAATATACGTTTGAACTATCATATTTCTTTGACTATATTCTTGACTGAGAGAAATGAGAAATATTTAGAAAAAACAATTAAATGTATTTTACCTATTCTTTGTATTTTAATCAAAATATCAGGAAATGCTACTTTCCACAAAGAAGTAATGTAACT
Source organism: Megachile lagopoda (assembly GCA_036983795.1). Classification (NCBI taxonomy): domain Eukaryota; kingdom Metazoa; phylum Arthropoda; class Insecta; order Hymenoptera; family Megachilidae; genus Megachile; species Megachile lagopoda. The sequence goes on along the minus strand of CM072788.1, from coordinate 3,583,070 downwards.
TTATTCAAGGTTATTTTAAAAAGACAATGCTATGGAAATGCTGTTGTAATTAGTTAGCTACTTATCAAAATGTATGTATATATTTATCAAACTACAATAAATATTAATCGTTGCCAATTATGTTGATAATTTTATGTAATGTTATTAATTGTAATCCACATAATATTTTAAATAATGTTTACATATATGAAGTTCGTTTATTGTGTAAGAATGATTGTGTGTTATTTTATTTGCATAATTTACAAAATGATCTTTTTATAGACTTATAGTATTTATTTGTAATATTTCAGTGAGACACTATTTTATACGCAACTTCAAAGCATTGAATGTCCTTACTTTATAGCCTGATAGAAATAATTTTTGATAAATTTTTTAAGTATACATTTAATTATATCAAATAATTTGGCATTAGGAACATTTCCGTATTTGCATTAACATTTTTCAAGTAGTTTTGTAAAAATTCTTTCAGATATTTCATGTGTTATTAGTGTAGTTTCAATATATTTATAATTTGAAGTATAATTATACATATTACTTCAAATAACTATTATAATTCCTTTACATAAGACATTTCTAGATTGGAGAATCATAATTTTTGGTTTTGTATAAATCATATATATTATGCTATTCATAAATTGGGCTAATGCCAAATTCTGATATAACAAAATATATCTAAAAAATTAGGTATGTGAATTCTTGCCAGCAGTATTAAAATGCATGTTTGCTTGATCAATACATCTTTCTTTAATACATTTCATAAATTTGACTTTTTTCGTATTGATCCAAGTAAAATAATAGCATTTTGTATCAGAGGGAATGAATTTAACTTAAATGAAAATTTATTATATAAACTTTTGTACACCATATTTGCATAATCTTTATAATGTATTTACATAAAATACTATACCTACATAAATACATTTAATAACAAAATTTAATAGTAAAATTTAGCTTTTAGCTCATCATTATTGTTCCGTTACTAAGGACACATTTAGAAATACACTAAACATTAGCTAGAATATTTGTTTGTTTGTGGAAGGATGAAGCTGTGGAAGGTGCTCTGCGGGAGATAGGGCTTTTGTAGGTGCTGCATTCTTGCATGCCCTCCATGGCCAATCTGACAGCCCACATGAATCAAGACCCTGGAGCAGGCTCACCCGCTGCATGATGCCATCATACATCTCTACTTTTTATAGATATTGAACATCAATTTTTTACTTACCATTGATAATCTTTACAAAATTAGTGTAGGAATTGTTAGCATATTTTTATATAGAAAAATGCTATTAACACAAAATGAGCAGAGTAATATATACGTATATATGTATATCATATATTACTCTGTTATACATATATTGAACGAAATGTCCTCTTAGCTGCATAATTACTTGCCCTTTTATAACTTAGTAAACAATAGCTTTAATCTAATTAGTCCCGTGCTATAGCAATAAAGTTACACAAACTTAGAAAATTATTATTTCTTTAAGTATGTAGATAAAAAAGTATTGAAGTACTATCTATAATATTTTTAATCACGTAACATTTTGTATAGTACTTTTCATGTTTGTCTACTTAAAAATATTTATTTTAGTATTTAAATTAGAAAAAACATTTGAAGGTGTCATTTTTATATGTGCATATGTGTATATACATAAACAGTGTCAATTTTTAATATTATAATTTTAACACAATTTACAATAAATGTATACAAAGGAATTTTTTATATAATTGTACACGAGATTATATAAAACCTTTTCCATGTAATTAACCCGTTTATGTAATTGTTATTGTATTTACCATTTCAGGTTTTATTAAGATATTTTATGTCCCTCTATTTAAAATAAAAACATCACTAGAATTGTTATTTATTCGTTATTCGTTAGGAAGGTTCTTTTTTTTGTTAAAATTCGTAAATTTTGACAATATGTATACTTATTTAACTATACGTGCAGAGATATTCTGTATGCAGCATGCAATACAGACATTTCTTTTGATCAGTGCTTAAGCATTTTAAACGAGGCAATAAATCAACATGTGCTTTGTGCAGCTTTGTGTATCCATACAAGTATATACTCAGTTATATGAAAAGGGTTCAGTTCACCATTTGAGGCTGCATCAAGGAGATTACTTAATTGCAAACTAGGTACGTGTTTGTTTATATATTTTCATTATTGTATATTTGCCTTGTATGATAAAGTGCAGCATCAAAGAAATTGATCCCTCTTCATATCCTTAAGCATATATTTTATGTGTACTTTAATTTAACACCATCATTTGTGTGTTTCAGGAGGAAACTCCACAGGGATTCTTTGAAGATCATGGTTTGGGATAATATTTTCTAAACAATGTATCCAGTTTAATGTAAGTGATCCACTCTTGCATCACTGCTTCAACATTCCAGGATTATATCTACTATAAGCTTTATCAGTTATGTTTAAAAAAATGGTTCTACATAGATCTTGATAATTTGAAATATAAGTTTTTCAAACGAAATTACATTCTTCTCATAAGTCAAACTTGAATTATATTATGCTCTTTGAACGTATAAGTTTATGTACGTATAATACAATATTATTAATTTTAGTTAATGAGTACTAGTTGCTTTATTTTGGAAAAAGTCGTTTCTTCACTTTACAAAAGTAAGAGTAGTATTATACTATATACATGTTAATATTATTTAACCCTCTGTGTTTTGTTTATGTATAAAACTATATTTGCATCATTTACTTTGCACCTTTTATAATTTAATGTCAAGAATTCTGAATGCGTGAAATCAATTATTAAAAAAGCTTCTATGTCACTAAATGATTGAATTCAGGATACTGATGCCATTAGAATTCTGTTAAACTAGTTTAAATATACATAAGAATGAAATAACAATAATAATTCTGCATATATATATATATATATATATATATATATAGAACGTTATTCAGTATTTGAAAAAGTAAAGATTTATTAGAAGATATATAAGTAAAAGAGTTTGCAATTCATACTTGACTTGTTGAGATATTACCATAAGTGACACTGCAGTTTAAGAGTTAAACTTTTCCTAAAGACTATATCTGTATTTTATGTATTTGTCGTTTCACATTTTAGTACGGATGATGGTATTAGTACATAGAGGGTTAAATAGTTAATAAATATTCATAGCGAGGTGCTTGTCGAAATTCGACTTAATTACTTTAATTACTTTGTTAAATCGAATTAGACATATACATTAATATGTTCCAGAATATTGATCATATTTTATTGATCTCTAATCGGTAGTGATACTGTTGCATTTTCTGTATGAGTAAAAAGTAGCTCATGAATTTTATTCCTTGTTTAAGCGTATTCTTTCAAAAGCGAAAGCAGCTCCTTCGTTTTATGCCAGTAAATAAAAATGAGTAAAAAAAGTAGCATTTCAAAAACTATTGAGGAGATTGGTAAAATGTTTGAAACACAAAGAATTAATTTTTAATGACTTGAATTATTATGATTTCGATGCTGAATCGAAATACATAAATAATTTTTTTTGTAAAATTACTTTTTTGTTATAAATATTTGACGTACGAAGAAAATTCGCATCTTCGTAGAACTCTTATAGTGGTAACAATTTTGTATAATCAATAATAGTAATTTTTGTTTTTAAACAGTTGCCTTTGTTGTTATATCGTCAACTTGTTTCTATACAGGATAATTATATCAATTAAATATTGATGCGTTTATATCGATTAACTATATCGAAAGATTTATAGAAACATTTGTAGCTGTTGACGATTAATTACATTATACAATATATACAAATTTTTCATTATTAGTTAGTAAATAAATTAATTTAACTTGATTGTTCATATGGAAAATATATATCAGTATGTTCGGTTTAAACGTGTATACTTATTCTTTTTAATTGTTAAATAAATAAAACGATTATTTTAATCAAACAATGAGGTCGATAATGGAATTGAATTTCTTTCTTTTTAATCTAAAGATTTCGGAATTGCTTTCATTATTATTATTGTTATTTCTACCGAATGTTTCATTTTGATTAAAAATGATATGAAATACAATAATTACAAACATTAACTTATATAATAATTTGAAATTTCTGTTTATAGAAATATAACATATAACAAGGAAAAGTTAAAATACGACACGAATGAAGAAAACGTGTCAAAGAAATATAAATAATTCTACTTTTATTTTTAATAACAATTTATGAAAGAAAATAATTACAAAATTTATTGTTTTTTATTGAACAAAACTTCATTATCTATTATTTTTTAAATAATTGCAAAATTCTGCTATCTATGCAAATAAAAAATATGAGAATATGTTAAATTACCGAACCTATATTTGACTATTTATATTCAATTGTATAAAATGAATAAAGTAACTAAAATAAAAAGGTGTAGGTAATTTCAAAGTTTCTTTAAGTAATAGCAAATCAATATTTTATTTCTTACAAGAAATAATAATTTCATGTGTACATTTAAATTGAACATGCTGTACAAATTTTTATCAATCTGTTCATTGTAGAAGAAGTATGAAACATGTTTCATAACGGGCTGCAATAATAACTTCCGTTAAACAATTGCGAATTATGAAAATGAATTATTTTTAAAAGTACGTTGAATTACAAAAAACAACATGAATTTATCAGAATTTCGTGGTTTGTTCCTGAAAGAGTTAAATAAAAAACGAAAGGATTTAAGAATTGTTTAATTTCTAAGCGTGAAATTTTCCAAATTTTCAAATTTGATAGTTTATAAGTTCCGAAATTTTTCAATATGAAAATTTAAAAGCTTGTAAATTTGAGAATACTGAAATCTCTGAATTCGAAAGCTTTACAAGATAATAGAAGATTATATAATTATAAAAGTTACCAAACAAATTATACTTAAAGATCAACAAGGAATTAAAATATAATTAAAAGATGTACATGATCTTTTCGATCTTCATAATCCCGAGATGTGTAAATCTGGTGATTAAAAGAGGATGAGAATTTAATTGAAAGAAAATTTTCGGTTGAATATTACGCTAGTAACGTAAAATTAAATGATAAAATTAAATTGTCACATTTTCGATAAACCTTATCGAAATCATCTGTACTAGATAGCTTTTATCGTGTCAATCGTAATACAACGTACTTTTCTAAATAAATCAGTGCATAAGTAAAAATCGATCAGACAGTATATCGGAAAATGGCCGACGCGACGATAGTATCGATTTCGATCAGATAATCCAAAATGATTTTTTTTTAAGTACAGTCTGTCAGAAAATTTTCGTGTTCCTGGTCATTATTATCGAGATATTTTTCAGAGATTCAATCAGTGATCTTTCCCTATCAGAGAAAACGAACGAGATCGATATTACAAGCAAGATTCATAGGCGCACGAGTTAGTATCGTTAGTATAGCCTAGTTATTACCGAATGGAAATATTTTACGAGTCGTTTCATGGAAACGCCAACAAGCGATCGTGTAATATCTCTGTCGAACACTTTGGAGAGTTTGCATAAGGACAATAAGTTTTAAGCGTTGCTCGTTGAATGTTCGTTCGGTGTTCATGATATTGATATAAGCCAATACGAAGGCACGTGTTATACATATCTGAAATTTATATACTTGTCCCGTATTTTTCCCCTATTAATTTGAAACATTTTACAGGTAGGGCTAACTGTAAGTCTGATGCGCTGTGGCGCACATATGTTCATGAACGATATTATCGAAGGCAGTAGGACTACATTTATTTGAACTTTAAACAAATTTCTAATTAATTTCATTTACTACGGACTTCGCACTGTCAAAATTATTCTTGAAATTAGGTTTAAACTTTCTTTACTCGAATATCAGTTTAAATCGAGGAATAAAGCTGCTGATAAAAATCTTGAAATCTAAGAAGTCTTTTACAGTTTGCTGACAAGTTTGAGTTGTGTGAATATAAAGTTTAAAGTACGATGAAAATAACTATACAAACTTTTCTTTATTACTATTATTATTTTGGGGGGATTTTTATAAAGATTTCTTAATTTCCAAATTTTTTAATTCTTGAATTTCTTAGTTATGAAACATTTTAAGAAACAGATTTCGAAATCCACGAATTTTCAAATTTTTACACAAACTGTATTTCTAAACTCTTAGGTTTACAAATTCATATGTCTTTAAATTCCTGTGTTTTAAAATTCTGACCTTTTCAGACTTCTACGTTTCCAAATTTCTGTTTTAAAATTTTTATATTTTCAAATTCCTATACTTGAAAATTTTCAAATTTCTAAATTCCAGAATTTTCAGATTTTCATAGTTAAAAATTCCTGAACTTTGAAATTCCTAAATTCCAAATTTCTAATCTTTTAAATTCCCAAATTTCTGAATTTCCAAACTTTCAAATCCTCAGATCCTCTTATTTCTACCACATTCTCCAATTTATTAAAACTTTCAATGACAATACTTTAATCAGATTTTCAGTTCTCCATAAATAGCACAACATCATAAATTTTGATTAAGTTTGTTTTTAATTATTTGTTAATACTAATGTCGTGGTGTCATTAATGGCCGACATGATAAAGACAGTATTAACATTTTCACTATATTATTATCAATTATTGCTATCAATTTGCAAATATTTTTTCTACCATTCGGTTCAAATAAATGAAGTCTTACTGTACATCTATCTTATTTTTCGTTCGATCGTGTCATTTTGTAATTTTATAAAATTTCTCTTTCGAGAAAACAAGTTTTTTCCAACAGAATTTTCATGATTAACTAAAAGTACGGATTCGAAAATGTTTATTAGAAAATTACTAGGCAATATGGAATTTTATTGCAAATTAAATTCGTACAAAACGAAGAGTTATCTGGAGGACGTGAATTTCAACGATTTCTTGAAAGAGGAACCATATTGTCTAGGCTTTTTGGTTCATTTTCTTTAAAACCTAACGTTGGCAAACGATTTAACCAAATTAAGTATAAATAGTTATAAGTCAAGCGACAAATGGCTATGTTTAGATAAAGCGAAATCTTATATTTTCGTTTAAGTATTTAGTTCACTATGGTGCACGTCGAATGGAATTACTGCGTTATTTTTTGTTCTGTATTACACGTTACTTCCAGTACGTGCATGATTTATGTACTTACACGCAAGGGTTGGACAAAATAATGTTAACGTAAGAAACTATTAAGGCAGCTCGCAACTAATATTAATTTCAATCGTAACATATTTTTCATTTAATCTTGCATTATATTTTAATTCCAATTTTCTCTCATTCTAAACTCATATAGGTTTCATTATTTTTCCCCGAAAATAGTTTTAAACTACACTAATTGGAAAATGTTGCTATTCATTTTCATTTCCATCTTCAAGTCAGATCAGACTAATTTAGTGATTTGAAATTTTTGTATTAAAAATTTTGTTATTGATCTTAAATTTCTGTCTTGTCTCGAGATACAAAATGGTTGTACATGTTAGTTGATGCATTTATTTTCAGTTTAAAAGTTCAATAAAAGCATTTAACGTAGTTCGAAATAATACTAGAAAAACTGGTACATTGAAAAGTAAATGAACTTAAAATTGATCGTTTTCATTATTTTGTCCATCTTTTGTACGTCCATATAGAATTTATCAGGTTCTTGTTAATTTTAACAGTATACTCGCGATAAAAGCGAATTGTTTCTTTTTGACAATGTCGCGCAGTTTATTATACGTAACCAAATCAAAAATAGCGGTTAAGTATTCGAATTTATTAGAAAGTCAGGTATACGCAGGATTAATGGTTAAGCAAAATTGAGGATGATAGGAACCAATGTTAAGTATTTGAACGTGTATTATGATAAGTATGTATATGAATATTGTATTGAAAAGACGATGCTTTGTGCTCCGTCCATAATAAAGTATGTGATGTCAAAAATATTGATTTTCCTTTCAGAAGTTTCCGCCTTATTGCCGGGCTTTTTATTGGTGTTCTTGTAAGTATAAATTATAGGTGTGCTTATAAGCAGCGGTTCTCAAACTAGTTACGAGGTGTATCGCGAAGTAGTATAATACTATTATAGTAGTATAATAGAGATTCTCAGAGTGTGGAGTTTTCAGTACGTTGATTTTGTATTTTGCGATTTTGGAATTTTTGAAGTTTGCAATTTTGGAATGTTGGAATTAAGTTTTTGAACTTTGGGATTTTGAGACGAAATTTCTGAGCTGAAACTTTGGAATGTTAGAATTTGGGAATCGTTAAGAATTAGAACTTCACACTTTTCGAATTGGAGCATTTTTAAATATTAAAATTTTAGAATTTGAGAAATTTCAAATATTGAGATTTTGGAATTTCGACACTTTGGAACTTTCGGATTTTGGGATTTTGAAATTTTCGAATTGTGGAATCTGATCATTCCGAAATAATAGAATTTTCGAAATTTTTAACATTGGAACTTTGAACTTTTTGGGTTTTGGAATTTTGGAATTAAAAAATTTTTAGGTATTAGAACTTCAGAATTTTTTTGCTCTAGAATTTTGGAATATTAGAATTTTTAAATAGTGGAATTTTGAAATTTTTCAACTCTGAAATTTTTGCATTTGTGAATTTTTAAATATTGGAATTTGGGAATTTTTAAACTTTGGAATTTTTTAATTCTTGAACTTTGGAATAGTAGATTTGTTAAGTGTTAGTACTTTGGAATTTTTTAACATTGAAATTTTGGAATTTTTAAGTATTGCAGTTTTAGAATTTTTCAACTCTGGAATTTTGGAATTTGAGTATTATTAAATATTGTAATTTTGGAATTTTTCAAGTCTGGAATTTTGGAAATGTAAAATTTCAGACCTCGAAAAGCTTGAAACATCAAAATTTTGGAATTTCAGAATATGGTAACTTCAGAGCAATGAAATATTCAAATTAAGAATGTTGAGTTGTTGAAATTCTAAAATTCACGAATTTTGGAACTTCGACATGTAGAGATGTCAATATCAAATTTCAAAATTAGAGAAGTTTAGAATTTCTTAATTTTTAATGTTTGGAGCACTAAATCATTAAGATTTGCAAATTTAAAAATTTGTTTACTTTTAAACTTTGATTTTACATTTTGAATATTGAGCTGTTTTGAATATCAATTTCTCAAATTTTGAAATGTAAAAATGTAGAAATATTAGGTTTTTAACCATGATATTTTTAAATTTTCGCTTCTAAAAATTGAGATATATAGAAATAGTCTACTGAAAATATAAAATACAATTTTTTTATTCCACTTCATTTTCGAAAAGTCTGAGTTTTGAAGTATTTATAAAAAGAATTAATTGATGGCACATAAAATGATAAATGCCACAACTGTTCATTGCTTTAAGAATTAATGAATGTTATTAAAGAAATAAATTTAATCATGAATACTACTAAAGTTCGTTCTGAGTCATTCTTCATAACATTGTTAATGTAGATACTAATTTTTAGTGCGATGAATTCAGTCGATGACAAGAACACATAAGCAACAAACCTATATAAAGTAGTAAATAGTAATATAATAATAAATAGCAACTAGTATAAAGTCGTAAATCTATTTTAGCGATATTAATAATATCTGTTGATTTATAATATTTGTTTACTATTGTATTAAGAAATAATTTATCGATTCCATCATTTTTTATACTGCGAACACTTTCTTACAAATATTTAAAAAATGTCCAAATTCAATTTTCTTGAAAATAAGCTATGAACGTTCCATATTTTTTACCAATTTTTCCACGTTGATGCACCCATTTTTCGATTTTATCGCTATTTCGAAAACTATGTAAAACATTCGTATAACTATTGAAAACATCCTGTATAAATATAAGTATTTCGATAAAAACACCGCAACAAAATGTTATAAGATGTGGAAGCAGTGACCGGTTGATAGTTCTAGTGTTAAAACACGTGAACAATAAATGCGAGAATAAGGGAACAGCCCTTCCGTCTTGAATGATTTGAATTAGCATTTTCTATTTCGCGTTTCTGAATAATGCAACATTGTCGTTGCTGACACTATTGTCGTCCATGATCGATTTACTGTTGCGTGAATCCTTGAAATACATGGCCGACAATGCACGCCGCAGACGTCTATGATGAAAATCTCGACAGCGGTGTATATAGGATTTTTCAATGCCGGAAGTGGGCGAGGAAACGCGTTCACGTTGTACTTGTTTTCATTATTCAGCAGTTTAATGTACATCCAGACGGCAACTTTGTTTGGAAAATTAAATATATGGGACACTCGTATCGATTAATCATGCATGCGACGCCTTATCAAGCGTACAACTTTCAAAGGAATTGTTGGTGGAACACGGAAACTCGGCTTTTCCATTATCAAATCATTTATGAAAGAAAATTTCTTCTTTGTTTGCATTTCTTACGTTTCTTTTTATTTTCGTATTGTTGTTAATTTTGTGCAGTTTTGTTACGTTTGTGTAGAAATATTAGCAGATTTTTGTATAGAAAATTTAATGTATGTGCTAGGGATTTTAAGGACGGTGTAATAATTGTATACGTATTCTTAATTACTTTAGAAATTCTTATTGAAAGAAAATTTCTTCCTTGTTTGCATTTTTTACGTTTCTTTTTAATTTCGTATTGTCAAATTGTGCAGTTTTGTTACGTTCATAGAAATATTAGCAAATTTTTGTATGGAAAATTTAATATTTGTGCTAGGGATTTTAAAGAGGATGTAAGGGATAATTTGATAGGTACTTTTAATTACTTCAGAAATTCTTACTGAAAGTAACTTTCACAAAATTTCCAAATTTCATAATTTTCAAATTTACAAATTTCGGAATATCAACATTTTCCAAATTTCTAGTATTCTTAAATGTCTCAACTGTTAAATTTTAAAATTTACAAATTTGGAATTTCTCAAATTGCGAAATTATAAAATTTCCCAAGCTTCCAAAATCTCAAATGTCAAAATTATTAAATTTCCGAATTTCAAAACTTTCCAAATTTGAAAAAATCCTAAACCTCCACATTTCCAAACTTCCAAATTTGGAATTTCTCAAATTTCCAAATTCCAAAATTTCTAAATTTCCCAAGCTCTAAACTCTCAAATGTCCAAATTGTTAAACTTTCAAATTTCTAAATTTCCCAAATTCGTAAAAATTCCAAATTCCTAAAATCTTAAATTTCTAAATTCCCAAAATCCCAAATTCCTAAATTCTCAAATTTCCTAAGCTTCTAAACTCTCAAATGTCCAAATTGTTAAACTTTCAAATTTCAAAATTTCCCAAATTCGTAAAAATTCCAAATTCCTAAATTCTCAAATTTCCAAACTTCCAAATTTGGAAATTCTTAAATTTCCAAATTCCAAAATTTCTAAAGCTTCTAAAATTCTCAAATGTTTAAATTGTTCAATTTCTCAAATTTCCAAATTCTCAAATTCCCAAATTCCTAAATTTCTAAATTCCCAAAATCCCAAATTCCTAAATTCTCAAATTTTCAAACTTCTAAATTTGGAAATTCTTAAATTTCCAAATTCCAAAATTTCTAAAGCTTCTAAAATTCTCAAATGTTTAAATTGTTAAATTTCTCACATTTCCAAATTCTCAAATTCCCAAATTCCTAAATTTCTAAATTCCCAAAATCCCAAATACCTAAATTCTCAAATTTTCAAACTTCTAAATTTGGAAATTCTTAAATTTCCAAATTCCAAAATTTCTAAAGCTTCTAAAATTCTCAAATGTTTAAATTGTTCAATTTCTCAAAAATCCCTCAAATTAGAATTACTTAAACTTAATAGTAATTAATTTAAACACATCGATTAAACAAAAGACTTTAATTTCAGATTGATTTAATACGAATAATTGAGAGACATTTAGCCTTTATAAAGAACATCTCCTTGTGTAAAGAAATTATTGGTTAATACGCATTTGTTTTCGTTTTAATATTCACATACTACTTCACCGTCGATGTAGCAATTCTAAAATGTAATAACGAGTTAAATTTATTAAGTTCATTTTATATTCCTCCTCCTTTATACCCTCTTAATTTTCTCGTAATGAAAACGTTATAGGAAAATTCATTAATACCAATCATATTTCATTCAATTTATTGATACTTTAACATTGATATTACGTTGTAATAATATTCTGGCATTTTGACAAATCTTCGTCAAAGATTAAATAATCGGATTAAACTTGTCAGACCTGATGTCAAAATTTAAAAACAAAATCACGAAACAAACAAATTTCTTTATAGAAAAGAATGAATATTTTATGAAATAAAATGTTGTATCTTTAAAGAAGAATTATTATTTATTTCCGAGTTTTATTAATGTTTATTTGAACAATTGAAGTGGGAGGTAAGTGACTGATTATTTAGTTATATTTCTTTAATAGTATCTGTTTAACTTTGTATCATTTATTAGTTTATTTATGAATCTTTTTAACCTTAAAACATTTTAGATTTTAAAAATAGAGAAATTTTAAGTAATTGTACATTTGAATAATTGAATTTTTAATCATTTTTAGTTTAATTTTAATTTTCATATTACAATATTTGAGTAATTGAATTATATAATTTTTTCAGATTTTCAGATGAAATTTTAATCTATTAACATATTGGAAATTTATTTTTTCTATAATGTTTTTGCAAAACGAACACATTTTGTGGTGAATGTTGTACTTCACGATCCAATTTTTTATACTAAAATAAATAAATTTACAGATTCCTACATTCCCAGACTGTCACATCCTAGATATATTTTCTAAGTTTCCAAATCCAGAAATTTGTCAAATTCCCAAATTTGCTTAATGGTACACATCAGTTGTAAAACCCTATTACACAAATTTGCCACTGACCTAGTTAGGTCATTTATCGAATGTGATCTATGGTAGTAGGTCGTGGGAAAAGTATCGCCCATTGCCAATCCTTCACAGGTAAAACACGGTCCTGAGTTTCCACGTACCATACATATAATATTTACATCAAAATACAACGAAGGGTTAACGAATTCCATAACATAATACAAGAAATCAAAAGTCCATCTATTCTCCATATACCCCTATCAGAAACATCGAAAACCAAAGGAAAATATGCGAAAGAGGTAAAAAAGAAACGAGCGAGCGACGTTCGAAGATACAAGGTTGCTCGACGAGTAATTCGACGCGGAATAGTCCGTGCACGCATGAAACGTAAGCGCGTTGCGCGCGAGGACCGCAGCGTACTCGCGTCGGCGCGCTCGCCGAGGCATCGTCGACGTCTGTTCGTCACTTTGACGTCGTCGAGGCGAGTCAAGAGAGTTTTCCCGAAGCCGTGTATCGCGCTGCAAGTAATCCTGTTCGTACACGCGCGATCGTAACCGCGGCTGCAGAGGCCGCGTCGCAAAGGTGATTCTAAGTCGCGTGCTACGGCTCGCTATCTCGATCAGCGGTGTGTCGTACGCACGTACGAAAACGGAAACGTGTACTCTCCGCGAGTTGTGTCGGTCGATAAGGTACAGTGGGGTGGAGCGGCGCCGTCGCTGCGGCCGAACACAGCTCTTCGAGACCACGGGAGGTCGCGAGGCGACGCGCGCCGTCCCGACGTCTCTGACGGAGCCGATAACGCCGGATCGCGATAGCCCAGTGCCCCAGACTTCTCGCAGGGACGGCTCAAAATGTGATTCAACGTACGACGTACCACAACAGTGTTTGCTCCAGCATCGTCGAATGTGAACTATGTCATCATGTTACCTCGAGAGACTTGATCGAATAGTTGGTCGGTTGCTGGAATAGTTAGACAAGAGGTAACTAGAATAGTTGGGCGGTACGGGGTTCCTTGAGAACTTGAAGAGGTTCGTGAAGGATTTCGAGGTTCGAAGAGGATCAAAGAGGGAGGGTCAAAGAGGAGTCCCCGTGAAAACGGGGCTCCCGCGTGGAAGCCCCAGCTGGCCCGTGGATGCCTCCGGCACTGCACGTCGGTGGTGACGAAGGGGCTGATGTCAGTGCGGCCACTCGACGCCCGTTCCGTGGCTGGGATGCGCGAACGCGACACCCGCATCGTCCTCTAACCGCGAGTGAAGCTCCCGGCCGAGGCAGAGGCGGCGGTAGCAACGGCCGATGACGGTGATGGTCAGCCGCGAAACAGTGGTGATTGCTGACTGGTGTACGATCAAACGCAATCTCTGTGTCGCGTACGGTGCTGTGCCGGTCGTTCGGTCGGTCCTGGGGGCGCAGCTTCGGGAATAATGCGTGTTAGCCACGTTACGCGGCGACAGGACGACGCGAGGGACCCGAGCAGCCAGCCGCGGCTGCACCTGCAGCTACGCAATTATGTACGCGTACGGTTTCGAGATCACGTAGTGGCTGCCGTGTAATATCATCGCCGTGCGGCGCGCCCTGTCAAGCTTCAAGAACGGGGAACATGGCGGCGTCGGTCTCGGACGAGGTACTCAGCAACCATGGGCACACCTTCAGCAAGAAGATGTTCCACAAGCCGACGTACTGCCATAGCTGCACTGACATGCTCTGGGGACTCATACAGATGGGGAACATCTGCGAAGGTACGCGTACATACGCAACGTATTCGTACATACATTGCTAGACATCGATACATCCTCCATAGGTAGACATCTATAGATACATCCTCCATAGGTAGACATCTATAGATATATCCTCCATAGGTTGAAATCTATAGGTTCCTTCATTGCTAGACATTTATAGCCATTTTTTTCATAGGTAGGCAGCTGATACCTTCATAAGTAGATATCTACAGGTATTTCCATAGGTAGATACCTGCAGGTCTATTGCTAGATACCTATAAATACCTTGTTCACTACTACATACCAACAGATATTTTCTCCATGGGTAGACACCTATAGACACCTTCTCCATAAGAAGACACCTATAGATACCTCCTCCATAGGTAGACACCTACAGATATATAGGATACACTGATACATAGGGAGACATCTATAGATATCTTCATAGATACAATTATAGGTACGGTCATAGGTAGACACCTCCAGATGTCTTCGTAGGTAGACATTTAATAAATACTCCCATATGTAGATATTTAGAAGATACCTCCCATGTTGGACATCTAATAGATACCTCCATAAGTAGACATCTATAGATACCTTCATAGGTAGAGATTTATATAGATGCTTTCGTAGGTAGAGACCTACATAGATACCGTAGGAGAAGGTACAACTACAGATATATCCATGGATAGACACATACGATCATAGATACAAGCACAGTTATCTATGAGAAATATGCACATACGTATAGGGAATACAGATCTATAACACTGATACATATACCCGTGAGGAACATATCAATATATATCTATAGGGAACGCATAGATGTGTCTACCTATAAGGAACGTAGAGATACGTATACCTATAACGAACACAGGCATTTTTATCTATGAGGAACATAGATAGGCATACTTACAAGGCACATAAATACGTAAGACCTATAAGGAACGTAGACATACGTATATCTATAAGGAACATAGACATTACTATGGAGAGTACAGAATAATAAGTAACATAAGTATGTATAACCATAAAGATAGGGATATGTTTGCCTTTAAGGAACATAGACATGCCTATGGGAAACATAGGCACATATACCTATAAGAAACATAGACGTTTATACCTATGGAGCACATAGATACGTATAGTTAAAAGAAACGTAGACGTATATACCTATGAGGAACATAGGTACGTATAAGAAACGTAGACATATATTCCTATGGGGAGCATAGATACTTCTAAGGAACATATATGTATACCTGTACAGAACATAGACATATGAACCTACTGGAACACTCAGACATGTACACATATGAGGAACATATATATATGTTAAAATTATAGATATATCTACTAAAAACATAGATACGTATGCTTATCCAGAATATAGCTTATGTCCAATTAACATGTCCTAAAGAAACAAAGTTGTGGTCAGTGTTTGCTAATGTAGTAGGCTCATCTTTAGGTATAACCTGATCATCGTTCTGATTGAATACGATGGTTGATTCGGAAATGTTTGGTGAAAAGTTGATGGTGATTTTTAAATAAGGGGCAAGTGTTGGAGAAACAGGAAAGCAGAGGGCGGATCGATATGAGCGCGTTCGGTAACGAAATCGAATACGCGGCGCGTTGCCGCGGGAGTACGCTCGTCCCGCCTTTTCACGGGCTCCGAAACCTTGGTCGGCGTGCGAAGTTGAAGCTGGCTGACCTCCAAGAATGATGAATGGCAAGTGCCCATTCACCGTGTGTGCGGAGGGTAGTTCGTACAGAAGACTGTTCGATGCTAATTCCTTTTCATTCTAACTATACCCAACTGTATCTTCGATTAGGTTTAACTGGGACTTCAAACTCCGGCAAATACACATGCACAATTCTTCAAATTACAAGACCAAGTCTTACTTCTGACTCTAACTCAGTTGCTGATCTTCAGGTATCAGTGTCATTCGTTGCGACTGTCGCATATGTTGCATCCTCCGGGCTGCAGAATTGGGTCATCCTAAACAATCTCTAAGCTACTCAATTACTCAACTTTGTAAAGTAAAGACTACAGGCCGTTCTTCAGCATCAATACTCTAAAGTATAGAATGCTATACTTAGTCCTGTCATTCAATTTACCTTGATTACAACATATCCTTATCCAAACATTCCCGTCCCACAAACTTCCATGCATATAAATTTTTCTAAAAATTATAGCATTTTCTTCGATGGTCTTTGGCGAAACTAGTTGAAATCTGGTGAAAGCGCATAATTACGTCCTCGTGTACGATTTTCGCTGGGTACAGTCCCACCATCTTTGGATTCCGAGGACGGGGCGCCACATTTCCCACCCCGTGGTCGTTTGCGCACACTCGCGTTCGAGTGTTTACCCCTTGCAGCAGGGTAAAAATGCTCACAGGAAGACAATGTCGAGAACCGGGTGCTCATTGTCAGCGGAACTAGTTGGCCTGGCTCTGTGCAGCTGGCTGAAGAACGTCAGAAGTGGCTCCTTCGGGATAGCCCGTGGAAATTTCAACAGGCTGAAGAGTGGAGGGAAAGTCGAGCTGGCATTAACGGCGGTTCGTGGCGAGGGCGCGCGCATCGAGCCTTTTCACAAGCATTGATCGTGGAGGGTGGTGTGGGATAGCTGATAGACTCTGGAAAGAGCAGGAGGAAGGGGTCCCTGGTGAGAGGGTTAGCTTAGGGACACAGGGTGGGGGCGTGTACGAGAGAAAGAGCTCGTTGACGAGCGGAGCCCGTAAAGGGTAAGCATCCACGGTGGATACTTTGGAACTTTGTATTGTTTAATCGAACAATCGACTCGATTCATGAACGCTCGGGCTCGACCTGGAATCTCGGGCATGCGGGCAAACGGAGGGCGGATGTTGCGTTACCCGCACTGAAATTAACTCGTTTCCGATTTGTAGAAGGAAAATTTTACGATACACTCGGTAGAGTACATATGACACAGTTTTTGTGTCTCACACAGTGAATTTTTTTTCGGAATATGCACTTTCTTGTGAAATGATATTTTTGTAAGCTAATGTTTACTGTAATAGAAATTTTTACAGATTTTTTATTCTTTTGAGCTCCATGTTTTTGAGCCTAAATTCCTATATTAAACTAAACTAAGTTCCTATAATCCACAGTTTAAAAAATTTTCAAAATGTCTGCATTTCCAAAATTCTATGTTGCACAGTTGCTATATTCCTCGAATCTCTATATTCTCAAGTCTCCATGAGATATGCTTGTAACAAGCTTTAAAAATTTGTGGGAGTTAAAGTACGAAAATCGAATCATGGTTTCGTAATTTAAAATAGATCTAATTAGTTAACACTATAGCGTTCTAATGACCTTTTTCTATGTACGACTTAATGGCTAAATGAGCGATTTTTGTAATATAAACCAATGGTTTCCTTGTACATAATAAGAATTTTCTATTAAAGTTGTATTATATTTTACTAGCAACACGATGACGTATATAAGTTGTTCATGTTTGCGTAATTTTTTGAGAAACGAAAGTAATTTTTAATTGTTTAATGGCATATATGCCATATATTTTTAGTGTCGTGTCGAGTTTAGTGTATGACTATCATCGTCAAGGTCATGCAAGGGTAGAAATGAAAAGAATAAATTAAATAATTTATAATATTGTTTATAATATTCTATGCGTATAATATTGTCTATAGTATCCTATATATATAAATATTGTCTATAATGTTCTATATATGTAATAATATCTGTAATATTTTTTCATAATATTGGTTACTAATACAAATTAATAGAACTACATATTCTATATTCTAATACATTGCTGGTATAAATTAACAGGTCTACGTATTACAATTTAAAAAGAAATTTCGAGTTACAATTTAAAACAAATTCTGGTGTGAAATTATTAATAGTACAATACATACTTTCACACTAACACTTTGAATGGTTACAATTTTTAAATACTTAATTTAAAAATTATTGGAAATCACTGTTTCTTATACAAGATTTGTATGACCATCACAACAGGGCCGCCTCACATAATTATAGAACGATAACAAGTTCTTTAACGAATATATTTAATAAAAAATGTTCTGCAAGATGCCTCAATAAAAAATCCTTTTATATTATATTAAAAATATTGTTTATACGACAGATCTAAACCATTTAAAAAGTGAGATAGAAGAAGCATATGTATCCAGTGCAACATTAGCACAAAATAGAAAAATCAATATAACTCAGAAATGCATTTTTGTCAATAGAAGTCGCATTGACCATATGTAGTCTTATCAATTTGTTGTGACAACATACAGAATGTTCAATTTGTTCTATCATTTCTGTTTTTGCATGACCTTCAAGGTAACAGTCATGCCCGTGAAAGAATTCGTTTTGATATAACATTTAAAAACATGTAGCATTTCGTTTAAAAAATTGAAGATCACTCGAAAAATAATGCATACAACAATTGATATTATTGTGCTGCTAGTGAAACTTAGTACATTCTCCTTCATCTTCTTGAAGTCATTACTGTTACACGAAAAAAACGCTTCATATCGCGAACACTGTGTACATCGTTTAGAAAAACAAAGTTGATCTTTTCTTTGCGGGCATAAAGAAGATAATTTCAGATGATCGGAAATCATGTAACTTTTGTCCGAAATATTTATATGAATATGTCGTATATTTTACATTACATGCATTTTCATTTCAAATGTAGGCATTTGGACATATAGGGATTTGGGGATGTAGAGATTTGGTGATATAGGGATTTAGGCATGTGGAGATTTCGGGATGTAGAGATTTGTGATATAGGGATTTGGGAATGTAGGGATTTGGGGATGTACGGATTTGGGGATGTAGGGATTTGGAGATGTAGGGATTTGGAGATGTAGGGATTTGGGGACGCAGGGATTGGGGGATGTAGAGATTTGGGGATGTAGGGATTTGGGGATGTAGGGATTTGCGAATGTGGGGATTTGGCGATGTAGAGATTTGGTGATATAGGGATTTGGGGATGTAGGGATTTGGGGATGTAGGGATTTGGGGATGTAGGGATTTGGGGATGTAGGGATTTGGGGATGTAGAAATTTGGTGATATAGGGATTTGGAGATGTAGGAATTTGGGGATGTAGACATTTGGGGATGTGGAGATTTGGTGATATAGGGATTTGGGGATGTAGTAATTTGGGAATGTAGGGATTTGGTCATGTAGAGATTTGGCGATATAGGGATTTGGGGATGTAGGGATTTGGGGATGTAGAGACTTGGTCATATAGGGATTTGGAGATGTAAGAATTTGGGCATGTAGAGATTTGGGGATGTACGAATTTAGGGATGCAGGAATTTGGGGATGTATAGATTTGGATATGTAGAGATGTGGTCATATAGAGATTTGGGGATGTAGGAATTTTGGCATGTATAGATTTGGGTATGTAGAGACGTAGTGACATAGGACTTTGGGTATGTAGAAATTTGGGGATTTGGGAAAGGAATCATTTTTTAAGGGATTTTTGAGATTGTCAGAATTTGGAGGTGTGGAAATTTATTCCAGGGATTCAGGAACTTGGCAATCTAGCGATTTGGAGATTTAGGTATATGGTAATCCATCGATTTGGAGGTCTAGGAATTTGAGGACTTGTAGACTTAGTTATTTTAGGACTTAGGAATTTGGGAATCTAGACATTTTGGAAAGTAGTGATTTCATAATTTAGGAATTTTGATACCTGTGAATTTGGGAATTCAGATATTTAGGGTCTAGACATTTGAGGATGAAGGTATTCCCGGATTTAGGAATTTTGGACTTTAGCTATTTGGGGGTCCAGAAATTTAGGGATGTATAAATTTTGGAACGAAAATGATTTCTCTCCTTTCTTGTCTTCTCTTTCCAATGACAGACTTGATAGGTCTCTCAGGCAATATCTTCAGGTAGGTCTATCAAGCGAAAAACGCAAAAATTCGACTTCCTACTGGCAAACCTAGCAGCACCAGTTACTCACATAATATGGACGCTCCCTAAAAAAGGCACGTTTATGTGACATAAAATAGAAGGGAAAGTTCGAACAGGTGAAACTCAGGAAACAAGGGATGGCTTGATAAAGAAAGTCAGCTTGTTCAATTCCAACAGAGCTTACTAAAAAGAGTGTAGCTGCGATTAATTGAGTCAAAAAATATATTTGAAGCTTCGTACACATTTTCAACGCCCGTGAATAATTTGTTACATCGATCATTTACACCAGGTGGATCGGAAAATAAAGAAAGTAGACGTATTTCTCTTAATTCGTAGAGCTCATCTTGTGGCGCGTGTACGGTACCTTTTCCATCAACACGTTGAATAACCGTGTGCATCGAGTAAACTCGCGAACGGAACTGTTCGCTGGAAATCTTTGGTCCGTGTGGGATCCACGAATATTTTCGATACTTTGAACTCGATATCTTAATTTTAGCTTTCGCGGGATTTTCAGGGGCGATCGATTCGACGCGACGATTCCACGGATCTCAATGAACACCGAGGTTCACTGGCTGAATCGTAACTTTGCTATGTTTCGATGTAAAGATTATATTTTTATTCGGAGCTTATTGTGATTTACGTTATCTCTGTAAACCCTTACAGATCTGACTTTTTGCCACAACAGAAAAGACATACTAAACTGTTCGTGTAACAGATTAATTATTTTATTTTAGTTTATATTATTTAGGTTTTTCTAATTTAATTTTAATTCAATCATTTATACTTTAATTTTATTTTTTTTTATTTAATTTTTGTTTAGCTTTTTGTACTTATATTTTAGTTTCATTTTTTCTAATTTATTTCTAATTTTACATTTTGTAGTGCAATTTTAATTTAATTTTTATTTCAATTTTTGAAACTTAATTTTAATTTAATTTTAATTCAATCATTTATACTTTAATTTTATTTTGTTCTGATTTAATGTTTGTTTAGCTTTTTGTACTTTAATTTTAGTTTCATTTTTTGTAATTTAATTCTAATTTTACATTTTGTAGTGTAATTTTAATTTAATTTTTATTTCAATTTTTGAAACTTAATTTTAATTTAATTTTAATTCAATCATTTATACTTTAATTTTATTTTGTTCTGATTTAATTTTTGTTTAGCTTTTTGTACTTTAATTTTAGTTTCATTTTATGTAATTTAATTCTAATTTTACATTTTGTAGTGTAATTTTAATTTGATTTTTATTTCAATTTTTGAAATTTAACTTTAATTTAATTTTAATTAAATTTTAATTTAATTTTTCGTACTTTAATTTTAATTTCATGAGCTTGAATAAAGGAGGGAGTATCTAAGACTTCTAAATAAAAAAATATTAAATTTTTTAGTAAAGAACTTGTTATAGTACACCAACATGTCTTGATTACAGAAGTGCATTTTCATATTTTTATGTTACAATAATAAGTTTTGTTATATGTTTCTGAATTTGAAACAAAATAAATGTGATATAGTTTGCTATGAAATTTGCAAGTTTGTTTAATTAAAAACGTGAAAATTTGCAAATTTGTATAAACAAATATTTACAAATTCGTAAATTTGAATAATTAAAAATTTGAAAATTAAAATATAAATAATATATAAAAATTAAAATAAATTAATCTATTTGAAAACAAAAATTGAAAATTTGAAAATTTCTAAATTTCCAACCCAAGAAGTTTGTAAATTTAAAATTTAATAGACAACTACCAACAGCTGGTAGACTTTCTTCCTTACACTGTCATTCTCTCTGAGAAAGTCTACGATTTTCATCAGCACTGTAGTATCTCCTTATATTGCCACCGACAGAACTGTAAAAGTAAAAAATGATTAAAATTCGCAATGTAACAGTTCAAAGTTTTTTTTTTAATATTGTTGATTGTTTTTTAATACTGTGATTTTTATGTGTATGACATTAGTGTGAAAGTTTGTATGAAACCAGTAATATAGCGAGAGTCTACTGTATTATACGTCAAATCCACGAATCACTTAATGGCAATACATATTTGATCTGACAAATAATAAATATATTTTTAAAAACATATACCATCCGATTAATTTTGTCACAAGATTACTTTTAAAAATTTGGTAAATAAAAATATGTGATACAATAAAATTTGTTATTTTTAAAAATTCTTTTTTCAACTTTTTTAAAAAAAAATTTCTAATAAATTTTGTAGGAAAAATAAGAAATTGCATGCTAGAACATTTGATGTCAGTAATCTCTATATTTTTAGTAACCTTTTGATCTGCAACAGAATTTTGGTATTTTTTAAACAGGATTTTAAAAGATAAGGTCAGAGGTTAATTACTTATTTAATAATGCAGCGTTTTACATTCACTTTTAATATTTAGTGATTAAGATGCGAAGAAAGAACAAAGACACGAAACACTTAATGGAAGTTTGGATCAGAACGGGAAAATTTCAGGTTCAAAATTATACTGTTAGAATTTTCTATTATCTCTCAGCGTCTGGGATAATCCTTTTAATTAGTGAAATATTAAAGAAGGAAAATGAGAAAATTTTTAATCGAAAAATTACATCGTAACACGGAGTTCGTATCTTCCATTATCTTGAAAATAGCCAATCATTCTGATAAACGAAATTAAAGCACTAATGAAGAGCGTGGAATAAAAAGAAATACAGAGCACTCGGAAATTATAAATAAAATGAAAAAGTTGTAGGTGAACGTCAAATAGTAAATTTATCAATGCACAATTTAATATTTATTTTACATTAATAATTACGTTTGCTTTAAATTAAAAATTATGTTGATTTTAAATTGGATATTACGTTTATTTCAAATTGAAAATTACCTTCATTTTATATAAAAAATCACTTTTATTTTAAATTCAAAATAAAGCGAAATACATAAATTAGTGGATAGATGTAAAGTAATGCACAATATTTTGTCCCATTAAAAATTAAAAAAAAAAATGATTTAAAAAAATTAACGTACATTTAACTTTTTAGTAAAGTTAACAATTATATAAATAAATACTAAGATACTTTGTAATACACAAAAGCAATGATATCCACATGACCTTTGGTTGAAAAACAAACAAAACCACGTGTAAGTATTCTTGAAGTGGTTAACAAATTCCTTAAAACTAAATAAGAAACCTGAAATTATTTGACCGATTTGATAGTTATAGAACTTTAAGAAGATGAAGAGAAATTACGCTTTTTGATGGGGTTTGGAAAGTAATTTTTTAGCAGAGGTTCCGTAGGTTTGAAGAATTTCGAGCGGTGTCGTTCAACTTATTAATAGTTGTTCACCTCGTGGCCGTTGAAAGAAATTTATGATGGAAACTTATGAAGAAAACTGTGGAATAACAGAACGTGTCTTCAAGGCTGGCTTCTATATTTAGCAAACCGGAAAATATAGCGTACGGTACTGGACCTATGCGCGTTACACCTCATTATGTCACTTTACCTGTCTCCTTAATCGTTAAACAGTATCTTATGGTTTCAAATTCGCCAATGAAATTGGTGTTTAATTCGTTTAATTCTGAACGGAACTTTTTTCCCGATGGAAAATCGACGAGACGGCGTTCTTTATATTAACGTGGCCATTTAAAAATAACTCGAATTCGCGTCACAGTTAAACCTCGCAATTTTCCAAGAAAAGAAGTTCTTTCTTCATAAAACGTGGAATTCCTATATGAAACCATAACGATATTCTGGAGGATTAAAATGTCGAAACACTTTGTTGCGTGAGTTTTTCGATTTTGTGTAGAGACACATTTTTCAATTTCTGGAGGTGGTAATATATTAACCCTTTGCACTCCTTAATTTACCAACTCTTTAATTTACAAAATAGATCAAGAAAGAGGTTCTTGATAAAGAGACATTTTTCAATTTTTGGAGGTGGTAATATATTAACCCTTTGCACTCCTTAATTTACCAACTCTTTAATTTACAAAATAGATCAAGAAAGAGGTTCTCGATAAAGAGACATTTTTCAATTTTTAGAGGTAGTAATATATTAACCCTTTGCACTCCTTAATTTACCAACTCTTTAATTTACAAAATAGATCAAGAAAGAGGTTCTCGATAAAGAGACATTTTTCAATTTTTGGAGGTAGTAATATATTAACCCTTTGCACTCCTTAATTTACCAACTCTTTAATTTACAAAATAGATCAAGAAAGAGGTTCTCGATAAAGAGACATTTTTCAATTTTTGGAGGTAGTAATATATTAACCCTTTGCACTCCTTAATTTACCAACTCTTTAATTTACAAAATAGATCAAGAAAGAGGTTCTCGATAAAGAGACATTTTTCAATTTTTGGAGGTAGTAATATATTAACCCTTTGCACTCCTTAATTTACCAACTCTTTAATTTACAAAATAGATCAAGAAAGAGGTTCTCGATAAAGAGACATTTTTCAATTTTTGGAGGTAGTAATATATTAACCCTTTGCACTCCTTAATTTACCAACTCTTTAATTTACAAAATAGATCAAGAAAGAGGTTCTCGATAAAGAGACATTTTTCAATTTTTGGAGGTAGTAATATATTAACCCTTTGCACTCCTTAATTTACCAACTCTTTAATTTACAAAATAGATCAAGAAAGAGGTTCTCGATAAAGAGACATTTTTCAATTTTTGGAGGTAGTAATATATTAACCCTTTGCACTCCTTAATTTACCAACTCTTCAATTTACAAAATAGATCAAGAAAGGGGTTTTCGATAAAATGTATTGCGTAGTATGACAAATACATTTCTTATTTATTATAAGTAGTAAATAAATGAAAATATATATATTCAACCAATCTATTTATCTGGATTATTTATAAGATCCAAAAGAAATTTAATTTCGAGCCACACTCGACACAGGAGTGCTAAGGGTTAATATGAAAGTAACATTAAATATCTTCTGTATTACTTTATTTAAAGAATAATTGTAAAAGATACATTTTTCAATTTCTGGAAGAAATATGGTGATAAGAAAATAAATAAATATTTTGTATATTAGAAATTTATTTAAAGAGTAATTGCAGAAAGATACATTCTTCAATTCTTGGAAGTAATAATGTAATAATAAGAAAATAACAATGAAATATTTTCTATGTTAAAAATTTATTTCAAGATAATTGTATGGTATTATAAATTTGCAATATTATGTTAAGTTGAAATGGTAATACAGTTCATTTTTGTTTGACAAGCTATCAGAATTGTTGTAAATAGAAATTTGAGAAAATCTTATTTATATTTCAATTATTAAAAATTAAATTATAGTAATGACTCCTTATTTAAAATTGTATTATTATAGGTAATTGCAGGTATCATAATATAAGAGCATGTCATTTTTAACATAATTAATATATAATTATAAATAGTTATCTTCTAAAGTTATACTTATTTAACATTAGTTATTATTGGTCAATAATGATTAAACTATAAAATTGATACTAAATCATACATTTATATTATTACAACATTGTAGCATATTATATTATCGCTATACTATGACGTAATTCGCGTACTTATATGCTGTAATTTAATTATTAATTATATTATATAATTTATTTTTACGTAAGTAAGTAAAAATTGTAGTACATTAAATAACGAAATTTGTATAATTGTATTATATTTATTATACTATGCATACATTACTTGGTCAATAAAAGTTGAGAGCAATCAATATTTCAATTACAATAATAAAAATTTTCAAAATCAATCAACAGCAACGTAATTAATTATACCATATTAAATATTACTATCTAAGAAATAAGGTAAAAAGAGTTAATAGAAACGAAAGAAACTAAATAACAAATAATTATTAAAATATAATTTAACTTACTACTGGTGAATTAAAAAGCTGAAAGCACCGATCAAATAAATTACTATTACCACAGATAACACTGATACATTTGAAACTGTCATCTGTTATTAAATAGTTATTACCTTAAACAATTATCTAATAATAGTTTCACAGTAAGATCATTAAAGAAAGAGCAAAGACCGTGATGGCAATTATTTCAGTCTCGCCTGTTCCTTTTTGCCCAAGTGTTGTGTTATGAAAAGTGCTCGCGTATGGGCACATTTCCTGAATGCATTCGACGGCTCGTTATTGTCGAGAGAAGATAACAAACAAATCGTAAAGTTCACAATTGAATGGAAACACCGAAAGCCGGGGTGCAAGGAATGCAAATTTCATGTTGACTACTCTTTCAACAATTTTTGATCGATCGTCAAATCGCACGTAAATTCCATTCAGTTCAGAAATGATCAAACAATATTCAAAATCTTTTTTCACAATTTTCAATTCTTAATTATATCTTCAATTCTTCTACATATATGTATGATAAGTTGTACCTCCACTTCTTCTACACATATTCTACATATACGATAAATTTTAAGTATAATAATTGGCATCTTGAGTCAAAACTCTATTTTACAGGTTCAGATTTATTTAATATGCACCTCTATTAAATTCTACTTTAGTTTCAAATAAATTCCACTATTTTTACGATTAACTTACATGGACCTGAGTATTGTCACATTACTAATAAATATGGTGAAACATAGTTTCAAATAAATTAAAATATCTTCACAATTTACATGTATTTAAACATTGTTAGTTAACAGCTAACATAATTGCAGGTCATTTATTATTAACTCTTTTAGAAAATTTTATTTCTGTTTATTCATCAATTACTCCATTTTTAATAATTATAATTGTAATTCAAAATATACTTTTTATTTTTGAAATTTCAGTTGCGATACATATTTAAAAAAATAATGTTTTTAAAAATCTTTTTAAGAATGTTTTAAAATATTTTTAAGAAGTTTTACAAAATTTTGTTGCTATATGTTTAACATCGGTGCTATCAAACATTTTAGAAATCGAATTTGATCGATCTTTTAGATTTCAGATTGATTGATTTAGGTGATCTTGCATCTGAGCCAAATGTAAACAGTATTTTTAGGATACCTAACCAGTGCGGAACGGATGACGTATTATTACGTCATTTTGGCCATTTCTAGGTATGACGTATTGGTACGTCAAACCCGTACCGGTCATTTGCACGCATGACGTAAATGCTAACGTCAAAGATGTTACGAAATTCGTTATGAACAAATGTGTAACAAAAAGTAGAAATAAAAAATGAATAAATCGGTTATGTAAGTTATGAATTTATTTTTATTATTTGTAGCAAAATTTTCTTTACATTTTATAGCAACATGTGTTATTTTACACGATATTTCCACAATAATTAATATAAACATAAATGTTCCATAACAATAAATATTTCATCGAATTAATTTTTTTGTAAAATTACATTTCTGTATGTTTTAAAATTTACGTATGGATGGGATCGGTTACACGTTCTACAAGGTTTTGCAACTTGTATTTGCTATTAATATTAGTGGAAACTAAAGGGTTCGTAAATAACATATTAAGGGTCAATAAATCGATATTCGTGTCAGAAATAACGGCAAAGTGGAGGCAACGATAAAGTTAACAATAACTCGGATGAACGTCGAGTACAAAGCACTTGAAAATTTATGGATTATATGCGAGAATATTAAGAAATGAGTGGTATATAAAAATACAGAAATTACGTACTTTTGTATATTGTAAAATAAATGCATAGTATATTCGAATATGTTATAATATATGATATATTATAATGAAAATACAAAATACGTAGTAAGAAATAAATATAATGAATGTAGTGATTTCTAGTGATAATAAACAGTATCGAGGCTACCGTTGGTTAAATGCAATATATAAATTTAAAAATTTTGTTAGTTTTTATGTCAATAAATTTTCAATATGAAAATTTTTTAAATTTATAAATTTTCAAATTTACTAATCTTTTAATGTGCAAATTAAACTTACTAACTCTCTAATTTATAAGTTTTCGAATTTATTAACTCTCTAATTTATAAGTTTTCGAATTTATTAACTTTCTAATTTACAAATTTTCAAACCTTCTAACTTTTTAATTTACAAATTTTCAAACTTGCTAACTAATTCACAAATTGACGAACTTACCAACTTTCTAATTTGCAAATTTTTTAAATTAAATATTTTTTAATGAGAAAATTTTCAAATTTACAAATTTATAAATTTTCAAATCTCGTGATTAAAAAATCTTTAAAAATGTACAACTCAGCTTTACAAATCCACCAAAATTAATAAATTTACGGGTATGTGAATTCAAAAATATTCAAATTTTTTAAATTAATTGTTAAATGTATAAATTCTCAAATAGATAAATCCGTATACTTTAAAATTTACAAACTTCTCAAACTTCAGAAACCTGTAACAATTTACAAATGTATAAATTCAGAAATGCAAAAACTACAAATTTTTCAAGTTTTCAATATCACACATTTTCAAATTTAAAACCTGTAAAATTATTTGTAAAAGTTGCAAATATTCCAATTTATAAATTCACGTATTTTAAATGTTATAAATTTATAACCTTCCAATATCCATAATTGGTGCTGCGAATAAATGCTCATAAGGTTACCATTTTATTTGACATTATACTTTGTATGCCGATATTTAACTATTTAGTGTATTTATATTCTTAGTCCCCGTTCGGTTTAAAAGCGGCACAAAATTTCACGCTCTGATTCAAGGGTTTGAAACGAGTAAAATAAATCTTCTCTCGATACAGCTTAATTAACGAGCATTTGATACATTTCATTTAATAATTGATTGCATTAAATGTTCTTCATTATTTTTCACGAACATCGTTCGCGATGTAATAAATATCCTTTCTCTCCAATTTATAATCCTTTTTATGTAAACTAAAAAGGCTGTGCAAATAAAAATTTCGCACCTAATATTTGCGAATTTTTATTATAGTAATAAAATAAATTTGCAAATAAAATTTTAAATCTTACAAAGTAAAATTTATTAATAAATATGTTATAGTTAATCTTGTTACTTATAAATTATGTAGCATTTTAATTTTGTGAATTTTAGAAATTGTAAAAGATTGTTAAAATAATAATGTTATAGTTAATATAGTTTGGAGTTTTTAATTTCTAATTAAAGAGTTTATTCTGATTAAATAACAAAACCAAATCTAGTGAAATAATAATTGTGAATAATAATTTTAACTAATTTCTAATTAAGAAGTTTGCTCTAATTAAATCTATTCAAATACTAAAACTTGCTTATTTGTAAATAACGAATAAGTTATAACTTAGGAAGTCTATTAATTATTTATTTTATGTAAAAAGTATAATTGTATACTTCGTGAAAACTTGAATAGTGACAAGTGGTGTTCACATAATTTTCATTAAATTTTAATGGGTTCATTAATGTCAAAAACGTGCGATTATTCATTAAACAAGCTTAGCATAGTTTCATCGTTTTCCAATGTTCGTTTTGTCTGCATGAAATTCTATAATGATAGATTACTATCGTCATCATTATCAACCTAGTTTAGGCAACGCGCCAAGTTTTACCAATAGGTCAAACCTAACCTCACAAATCGTTTCACCTTAACTACAAATTTTGTATCAGTTATCAAAAATTTGTTTAAATTCTCGCTATTTATTTGAATTGAATTTCTATCGATTAGAGTTTAATAATTAAAGCGTGCATTTTCAAACAAAATGAAAGGCTCTTTGCTTTTAAATGAAAGCCGAGAACACCTTTTTTGCAACTGAATGCAATAAAGCTATATCGGACACAATGGGCATACATTGTAACAGGAATTGAATACTATTTGTTCAAAATGTATCAAGGTTTTTGGCAATCGCCCAATCATTTAAATTGCAGTAAACTGAAATTATTTGTTCTACACTGGCGACTGTAAATTGATGACGTTCATCCTGTCTACGGTCCTTCGATCTTCCGATATTTTTATCCGCCCAAATATCAACGAAATGTCACCCTATTTTGTGCAATTACGCGAAAACACGAATTTCTTCGTGAAATTTCAAGATCAGGATTCTGTCTGATTCGGGAAATATTTTTAGAGCAAATTTAACTCTTTTCTGAACATTTTCATGTACCATTATGTTCATATAAAGAATGATTTCGATGATTTCCCCCATGTTAAAAAAAAATTTAAAAAAAGACCACTATAGTGGCTTTCGCGGATACCATCTCTCTATACGACAGTCCACTATAGTGGCTTTCGCGAATGCCACCGTAGATTACATACCGCCATAGTGGCTCAGTCTATTGGCTCACTGGCTCACCGTTTCAATTGAATTATCGTTTTCATATGTTTTAATTAGCACTGTTTTGCCTTCACCACGTTTTATAAGAGTATTAAATCCCACAAAAGTACATTACATGTAAACAAAAGGTACCAAGTAGTTTAGGTACCATTGGAACACCTTTTTGCACTAATACACGATATTGGAAACATTTGGAAATTACATATTTTGTGAATTTTTTAAAAAAGTAAATTATCAAAGTTAAAGCATATCATATCTTTGGGAAAAATTATAATTTAATCATCAAAAACTTGATTCCAATGTACTCGTAGAGAGTAGCATTGTCACACATTGTGCTGTTTACGCGTAATTGTCTGCCGTACAGAGAAGCAGTGTAAAGTTCAGCCGTGCCTAATGCACTAACCCAGGAATGTTAGGCATCAACCTAGCGCAAGAAACCCTATTTCCAATTAATAAAATAGAACTGTACTTTTTTGTTGCAGTTTGTAACTACGTGGTGCACGACCGGTGTCTCAAGTCCGTCGTCTCTCCCTGCTCTAGCATCGCGGCAAGCCTCATTAAGGTAAGGATACCTTCAGTTTCCGTTCTTGCACCTTTTGTACGACCGGAGATGAGCGAATCCTTCCTGGTGACCTATATTTACACGGTGCTGAGAATACTTGCTTGAACGGTATCTTGGATCGCGTTGAAATTTTACAACAATCTCAATGTACACATTCGTAGCGTTTTATACTTTTTCCTTCCTCTCAGCTCCAAACTCGCAAAGTTAGAATTAGAGCTCTCGCTTATACTCCGAATCGTGATTTAACTATCGTCGTGTAACACATCATCTTTGCTTCAAAGAAATTTTCACGTGTTTAGGCTTGAAGTTTTATTCGGTCTTGATGGTTTAGTGTTTAACGGCATGGAGTCAGAATTATACGATTAACAAATTTACACGATTAATTTATACGATTAACAAATTTAGGTTACTTGCAAAGAGACAATTATAACAAGTTTTATTTTATTTTGTTACTGTTATTAAGTATTAACAATTCAAGAATATAGTATTTGATATTATCAGAATATTATTAGGAAATTATCTTACAACTTTAAAATTGAGAATTATAATATTTTTGCCGGAAATATCGTGATAAAACAAAGAGCCGGTTGCAACCAAAAATGTCATACACAAATGTAAAAATTTCGGTAACCCTTGACAAATTTATTTGTCAGATGCGTTAATCGAAACTTATTATTTATAGTTATAATATTGAAACAAGCAAAGAAAATGAAGATGTTATATTCAACGATCGGTGGCTACACAAATTATAATTGGACCTAAATTTCAAATTGAAGAGTATTAATTTGAGGTTTGTCACATTTTAGCTATGAGTGTCATGAGTCAGACTTGTCGAAGACAAGGGATATTGATCTTAAATCAATAAATCAGTTTCTACTTGAAATTGCTCAATTATAAAAAACATTAAAATTGATACGATAGTAGACTTGAAGTCGGGCAAAAATTGTCAAAACTATTTTTTATATTTAACCCTTAACGATCACATTTCAGAACAACATATCTGGTATATTGGGACGTTTAAGAACCCAGTAAAAATATTTCTTACAAAGAAGCTACTAATTATTTTAACTTGAGAACAATTATAAATAATCTTTGAAAGTTGTTTTAAAAAATATGTTATCGCAGAAAAATTTCAAAAATTTGTTTGATTTGAATAAAGAGCTAAAATTCTAGTGAACACTTTTGAATTATAACAGTTTGAGAGAAAAAATAGTAAAAATATTGGTGTTTCAAAAAAGACACTTATTCACATTTTATAAAGTGGGTAAAATTGAAAATGGATGTTAAGATTTATTTGAGATTTATTTAAGCTAAATGACAATTTTTTTGTTGCAGAACCCGGTTGCACACTGTTGGTCCGCACCGGTAACTCGTAGAAGAAAATTCTGCAACGTCTGTCGTAAACGGCTCGATGATAATCCATGCGTACATTGTGAAAGTAAGTTCTTGTTTTTATGTCTTTTTTTATTTTTATGAACCCCTTGGGTGGCGATATAACGCATGGTCTTTGATATTGTGACGGTCTTTGCGGATCTCTCTTTTTTATGATAGTAGTAGCATAGTAACTAGTATTATGCTTATACAGACTGGTATTATACTAATATAAACTAGTACTATTCTAATATAAACTATTACTATTGTAATATAAAGTAACGCTATACTAATATAAATTAGTATTATGCTAACAAAACTAGTACTATGTTAATATAAATTGGTACTGTACTAATATAAAGAAATATAAAGAGTGGCTATATGATAAAAAGTCATGTAGATGATTGCATTACACATATATTAGAAATGAAACTTTAGTATTTACTCTGAACAGCAATTTGGAGATTTGTAAATTTAGACTTTCGGAAAGTTGAAAAATTTGGGAATTCAAGGTTTTGGAGATTGTGGAAATTTTAATTAGGTATTTTGGTAATTTGGGAATTCCAGGTTTTGGAAATTGTTAAAATTTTAATTAGGTGTTTTGGAATTTGGAAATTTGGGAATTCATGGATGTGAAATTTTGCAAATTTTGAATTTGGTACTTTGGAATCTTGGAAATTTGACAATTCATGGATTTGAGAATTGTGAAAATTTTATATTTTGTGCTTTGGAAGCAACGAAATTTAGAAATTCCGTAATATACGTACAATCTTAAAAATTTGAGAATTTGGGGATTCAGGGATTTTGAGATTTGGGAACTGGGAAATTTGAAAAATGAGAGATTTGGAAATTTGGCACTGTTTGAATTTGAAAATTTAGCAACTTACAAATTTGGAAATTTTTGTGAATATTAGATTTTGATACTCTAAAAACTTGAAAATTTAAAAATGTAGGGATTCATAAATTTGAAAATCGATAAATTTAAAAAGGCATGGAAATCTGATAATTCAAAAATTCGGAGAATTAAAAATTTGTATACATATAATCTAATGAAATGAAACTTGCATATGTTCTATACAAATTTTGATAATTTCTTTTCAGTCTGATTCTACACATATTCATATTATTCGTTAAAAAATTCTTCACCATCTAAATTCATCATACTTGAAATTCTTAATTACTAATTACTTAAGTATTAGTAGTATTACCTAACTAGTACTAGTATTATTTAACTGTAGTACTAAAACTTACAAAAGTCTTAATATCAAGATAAGTAATTTATTATGTATTTTATTATAATGAACAAATCTTGTTCTATAACATATAATAATAGCGAATCAACTGTGAAAATAAAAACATTCTATATAATTCTATGTCATGTTTAATCTCATGGAAATAAGAAAAATATCACTTATATTTTTATAAAAGTTTCACAAAAATACCAACAATCGAAAACTATCATTTTTGTTTCATCACTGCTTGCGTTCATTCATAGATGTATTCTCAACATAGCTGACGGTACTCGGAACATTTATAGTTCTCTGTGTCTATGTCTGGAACATTTATGTCTGGTGATATAACAGGCTAGTGGCTGATTCTACATGAAAAAATCAGTCGAAAATAATAATACAAACGTTTCACTTGAGACGTCGTTTTTGAAAAAATCGATTTTATATATTTACTCTACTAAATTTTGACATTTGGAGATTTGAAAATGTGGGAATGTGAACAGTTGAAATTTTAACAATTTATGGATTTGGGGACGTTTGAGAATTTAAGGATTCGAGGATGTGAGAATTTAAGGATTTGAGAATTTAAGGATTTTAGAATTTGGGAATTTCAGAGTTTGAAAATTATGAAATTTGAGATTTTTAGAATTAGGAATTTGGGAATTTGGGAATTTTAAAATTGGGAATTTGAGAATTTGGGAATTTTAGAATTTTGGAATTATAGAATTTGGGAATTGGAATTTGGGAATTTTAGAATTGGGAATTTGAGAATTTAAGGATTTTAGAATTTGGGAATTTTAGAATTTGAGAGTTATAGAATTTGAGATTATTGGAATTTGAGAATTTTAGAAGTAGAAATTTCAGAATTTAGGAATTATGGAATTTGGGAATTTTAGAATTAGAAATTTAAAAATTGTAGAATTTTAGAATTTGGGAATCTTGAAATTTTAGAATTTTGCACTTTGGAAATTTGGAAATTCCAAAATTTTGAAAATCCGATATTCGATGAACTTCCTTAAATTGAGACAAATTTGGTACTTTTGTAAGATAAGGAATTTGTAAAATGTTTTTGTTGATTTGTAGCCGGTCAACAGCGTGTTAATGAGTGTCCTGTTTGATTTCAGTATGCATGTACTTCGTGCACCCGGATTGCCAGAACTTTGCCTTGGCGGATTGCAAGGAGAACGCCACGTATTTACCTGGAAAGGACTTGGCGCAGGTAAAACACACTCATCACTGGCGAGAAGGCAATCTTCCCAGCAGTTCGAAATGCGCTGTCTGCAGGAAAAACTGTTTCTCTGCCGAGTGCCTTTCCGGGTTTCGTTGCGAGTGGTGCGGCATGACGGTAACGTATCACTTTTTCAAACTATTTACATTTCGTAAATCGAATCTCAGAGAAAAGCTAGAAGCTTCGAATTATAGAACTTTTGATTTCATCGAGAATTTTTTTGTTTGTTTAGTATGTTGTGATATAGGGTGCGTGTTTCAATTAATATGTGATATAGGGTACGTGTTTCAAGTATACATATGTGATATCGGATACGTGTTCCAATTATGGTATGTGACATAGAATACGTGCTGCACATATGTGATGTAGGGTACGTGTTTCAATTATACATATGTGATATAGGGTACGTGTTTCAATTATGGTATGTGATATAGGTTACACATTTCAATTACGATATAGTATAACATAGGGTATGTGTTTTAATTATTAATTAAAACATTGATTATATATAATCTAAAATCTGGAGTATGTGTTACAATTCGCACGATCAAATGTTAACTAAAAAGCAATTCCACGTAAATTTCACATTTCTAAAATTAATGTCTGCTATTAAATAATTGCGTTTTATAAAGAAACCTTTTTGAGTAAACGAAATTAAGCCTTCATAACGTATTAAACAAAATAAAAAAATATATTTCTGTTCATATTATGGAGTCCCTGAGATTGTTGCAGATGTATTTTGATGCCAAATTTCGGATCTGTTTACGTGCCCCCTGTTACGGGATCATTAGCATTTGAGAAATATGACAATTTGGTTCTAAATGCTATCGATTTGCAAATAATTTAATAAAAATAAAATACATGACTATTTGAGTGGTAATATCCAGTACGCGTTTCATTTTTGGAGCTTGGAATGAAGATGAGGTTGTGGCAAATACCTGCGTTTGGGGCTCCGTATTACGAACAAGCTTAAAAATCTCGCGATATTTCAGAATTTACTCAAAATTGAAAACAAAGGTTTGTAGGTATTGAATTTATTCTTTCTTACTGCATTAGACCATTTTACGTTATAATACGCATTTTATACGGCGAAGATACTGCTTATATTTGATTTATACGAAACAGTTCAGAAAGCATTTCTCAAGGTTTTGGATGAGTACATCTATCAAAATCATCGAAAGAGTAATATGTAGTCTTTGATAAATATTTGCAACATTGTAACACATTAAACTTGTTGTTTCTTGTTTTGAATCTTATTCTTCAATAATTACATTTAATTTAAGTATGTTACATATACTTATTTATACATGTATTCTTTTTATCGATAATTTTAATGCAAAGTCTCCGTAATTGGTACATCTACCCTATAACTATACACTACAAGTTATAAAAACAGCAACGATATAGAATCGATTTACAGAGCTAAACTTCAATTTGTAGAGATCTAGCTACTCTAAATTCGAGTTACAGAGTCAAAATAATGCACTTGCACATGTGACGAATAATTCGAATTAGTTTCACTTAGACTTATACAAATTTTTGCAGCGAGAATGAACAAAATTTTAGTCTTCTATAGGTTTTCGAGTTATAGAGTTTTAACTGTATCGCAACGCGGTACAGTAGGAAAGTTTCCAGACAAGCGACTCTTTTGTGTTTTGTTATAAATAAATAAAAGTAGATTATTTCTCGTGGTATTTTAAAACTTCACCTTGAAATACGGGGTTATGCTCATGATTAAATCGCATGGGTGGTGCAATTAACTTTTATTTTAAATGTTACGAGTCAATTATTAGGTTCGCCGTTATATAAATAAATAATTGTTAGTTGAACAAGTTCAGTTTCCAAGGAAGAATTTACTGAATCATGTGAAATATTTTTTATACTAAAAACTAAGTTTCTATTGAAAACTTTGAACAATTTAAAATGTTCAAAGTTGAAAATATTATATTGTCAATATATGGATAGTGATAATTTATAGACATGAAAACTTGCAAATTGGAAATTTTGAGATTCGGAAATTTGAAAAAATTCCGAAGTTCGCCAATTTCCAAATGTTCCACATTTCTAAAATTCCCAAATTACAAACTTTCAAATTTCCAAATGACGAATTTCTCTAGGTTTCACATTTTCATTTAATTTAAAATTCGTATATTTATAAATCCCTATATTTCTACACAAATAAT
The DNA here is from genome assembly GCA_036983795.1 of Megachile lagopoda. Classification (NCBI taxonomy): domain Eukaryota; kingdom Metazoa; phylum Arthropoda; class Insecta; order Hymenoptera; family Megachilidae; genus Megachile; species Megachile lagopoda. Next base: position 3,545,924 of record CM072788.1, on the reverse strand, counting down.
TGTAATCGCAATTATATTGTTTGGTGTCATTTTAATAAAAAAGAAACAAGACCACTACGACGGTCAAAGTTTCATTTACGAAAAACCAAAAATAAAGAATTTTGATGTTTGAATTTAAAAGCCTCGCACGAGTCTTTTCACGTTTGCAGAATGTCTCGAATTTCAGTCCCTCTTTGTTTTTGTGTCGCTATCTTTTTCTACGTTCAACTCATTACAAAGAATGTTGTATCTATTCTATAAATGTGAATCTCCGGACTTGAAGATTTCACACTTATTAATACTGTATTAATTATGAACATACGTACCGATATTAACACACAAGTTAGCATGTAAAGAAGCTGACCCAGGTGTTCAGAAAGGCTCCAATTGGACAGGATAGACAAATGGACGCCTTACATTCCTAAATCCCTCCATTCCCAAATCTCTACATCCCCAAATCCCTATATTCTCAAAATCTTACATACCCAAATTGCTACATTCCCAAATCCCTATATCACCTAATCTCCACATCCCCAAATCTCCACACCCTCAAATCTCTACATCCCCAAAATTCCTACATCCCCAAATCCCTACATTCCCAAATCCCTACATCCCCAAATCCCTATATTCTCAAAATCTTACATACCCAAATTGCTACATTCCCAAATCCCTATATCACCTAATCTCCACATCTCCAAATCTCCACATCCTCAAATCTCTACATCCCCAAAATTCCTACATCCCCAAATCCCTACATTCCCAAATCCCTACATCCCCAAATCCCTATATCGCCAAATCTCTACATGACCAAATCCCTACATTCCCAAATCCCTACATCCCCAAATTCCTATATCACCAAATTTCGACATCCCCAAATCTCTACATCCCCAAATTCCTACATCCCCCAATCCCTACGTCCCCAAATTCCTACATCTCAAATCCCTGCGTCCCCAAATCCTTACATTCCCGAATTCTTACATACCCAAATCGCTATATTCCCAAATTCCTACATCCCCAAATCGGCATATCCCCAAATCGCTGCAACCCACAATCGCTACGTCCCCAAATCCTTACATTCCCAAATCTCTACATTCCCAAATCCCTATATTCCCAAATTCTTACATACCCAAATCGCTATATTCCCAAATTCCTACATCCCCAAATCGGCACATCCCCAAATCCTTACATTCCCGAATCCCTACATTCTCAAATCTCTATATTTCCAAATTCTTACATACCCAAATCCCAATATCCCCAAATCGCTACATCCCCGAATCACTATGTCCCCAAATCCCTACATTCCCGAATCCCTACATCCCCAAATCCCTACATTCCCAAATCCCTACATTTTCGAATCCCTACACTCCCAAATCCATATACATATTCTCAAATTCTTACATACCCAAATCGCTATATCCCCAAATTCTTATATCCCCAAATCGGTATATCCCCAAATCGCTAAATCCCAAAATAACTACGGCTCCAATTGGTCAGAATAGAAAAGTTGACGCCTAGACTCGCACATATTTTCAACGATAGAACAATTGTCATTATTATTCTTACTTGCCGAAATGTAACTGGAAGTGTTCACGGTGGGGAGCTTCTTTTACTTTGGGTCGATCACGCGCCTCGTGGGTTGGCATCTGTATGTTAATCGTTTGAAGTCCGCATAAAAATTGAACATCGTCTCTATTAAGAATAATAATTAATATACCGTTTAACGCTAATTCTGTTCCAGTTGCACTCTTACTGTTACAAAAATATCCCGCAAGTATGCACGTTTGGGATTTTGAAGCCGATCTACTTACCACCGCATGCAGTCAGTATTCCACGTACAGAGGTTCCCATGGAGGCCATAATCGGTGTACAAGTACATCGAAAAGAAGTTCTGGCGCGTGAGTATTCCTGCCGTAAGTGTCTTCTATTGTAACAAGTATACGTTTCATGAATCGATTAGAGAATGTGTAACACGTGACCGGATATACGGAAGTAGTGGAATGAAGTTATGTTATATATACAATAATATACGTGTACTGTAAATATATCTCTGTACCTAAATACATCGGTTAGAGTTGATTTTAGAAAGAGGGAAATTTAGATAACAACTTTAAAATGTAGCAGATGTAACACGAAAAGAAAACTGAAAGAAAATTCAATTTTGTATACATATCTTGTATATACGTATTTGTATCTTATCAGTCATCGAAAAGAATTTTAATTCTTTTTTTTTTTTTTGGATCATTTTTTTTATTATTTTTTTACGTATGATTTTTGTATTAGACGCATTTCTTGAAATGCAGATCGTGGGATGTTGTAGCACATTACACTCAGATAACAAATAATGGCTCGATTAGAGTGCTTCAAATTTCACGGTCGATCGTTCTTCATATACCGAGTTCCTTATGAGAGTTTTTTATATCGCAAATTTGGATATATGATTCGAATAATATTTTCATTGAAAAATCACATTTGTATCTCGGTACATACATCCAAATCGTGTTTAGTGTATCGAAATAAATTTAGGCTTAGAATTCACGTTACACGTGTTTCTCATGTACGAAATATACTTTTCTTTTCCCTCGATCTCACGCTGTTTTATTTATTATGTTTCCTTTCTCTCGTCAACAATTTATTTTATGTTACATTACATTACACGTGTATATGTGTTTGAGGAAGAGAACAGCTAAAGTTTTGTCGGAATTCTGAAGTTTGGAGAAGAAAATTGCTACATAGTAAAATTCTCGTGATAATATTTATTATTATGTAGGGTGTTTTATTTAATATGATCACTCAAATATTCATTATTTCTGATGATATAAAAATAAGAAATTTTGTTTTATTTGTATCCGAATAGATTATTTGATACAAAAGGGAATGAAAATGGTGATTACAAATGTATGATTTATACGAACATCTGTTAATGATTAATATTTTATTTAGCTTTAGAGTTTTCAAAGGAAGGTTCTACAGCCGCAAATTTTTAAGTCCACATTATTTCAAATTTCTGAATTGCAAAATTTGGGAGCTTAGAAATCTGAAATTTTATACATGTACACAAATTTCTTTAGTTTTTTAGTTTTTAAATTAGCAAATTGTCAAATTGTCGAATTGTCGAATTGTCGAGTTGTAAAATTGTAAAATTGTAAAATTGTAAAATTATCAAATTATCAAATTATCAAATTATCAAATTATCAAATTATCAAATTATCAAATTATCAAATTATCAAATTATCAAATTATCAAATTATCAAATTATCAAATTATCAAATTATCAAATTATCAAATTATCAAATTATCAAATTATCAAATTGTCAAATTGTCAAATTATCAAATTGTCAAATTATCAAATTATCAAATTATCAAATTGTCAAATTATCAAATTGTCAACTTATCAAATTATAAAATTATCAATTTCTTATATTATCAAATGATAAAGTAATCAAGTTATCAAACTACAAAATTATCAAATTACAAAGTTGTCAAATTAATGTGTAAGTTATCAAACTTTTTAATCTGAAACTTGAAACAAAATTTTCAAAATTCAATAATTTGAAAATTTGAAATTTCTAAATTTTCACATCATCAAATTTTTGAATTTGGTTGAATTTCTTTTGAATTTGATTTTCAAATTGTGAAACTATCAAATTTCTAAATTAGTAAGTTTGTAACCGTAAAAATTAACAGATTCAAAATTTTATAACTTTGAAGATTTCTAAATTTCAAAATTTGTTAACTGACCCCAAAAAAACTTTAAAACGTTTTAATCGTTTTCGTATTTATTTATCATAATTACAGTTTATTACAATAAATTGTTTCATTATAATAAAAATAGAAAAAAAGTCAATGCATCAAATTCTCATTTATATACAAATATCAATGTTAAAAGAGAAAATCATTCAACCGATCCAAATTGTCAATTTCAAAAATTGTCCACACTTATGGTGGCAATATAACAAGAGTCGATTGCGTTACCGATAATCATTATTGTTGTAAACGTATTATACTAATTATTGCTACTGCAAACAGTTTAAAAACGATATTTTTAAATTAGATTCTAGAACAAATTAAATCGAACTTCCACAATTTGAAAAATTAAATATTCACCCTAAAAAATCATACAATTAATTTTTCAAAAAGCAAGAAAAATGAGTGATCATGTTATATGACACCCTAAATAGAAATGACAACTGTGTAAACAAGATATACCCTGTATAGATAACAAGAGAACGAAATGTATAATAGATATTACCCATTGTGTTTTTAGGTATAAATATTTTTGCATGATATTTATACGGGTGTCTAAGGATAGTCGAATTTTTACGATATACGTGTTTCTTCCTACAGAGCATGCGATGTTCGATCTGTTGAATAAAAATGAGAAAATCCCATTCGTATTTCCAACTATCAAATCTTTGTTTCTGTCACATTCAGTCTGTGATAAGAATCTCTCTTTCTCACATATTTAACTCGAGTCTTTTACAAAGAGAATTTGTCCAATTTCCTATCAGACACTTATTCTCTACGTAGTAATCATTATGTACGTGTATTATGTAACTATCATAACTGTCTTCCAGTTTCTCGCACTCTCAGCTTTCCACGCACAGAAATTATATCAAAATTGGCTGTTAAAAAATTTTCTCGGTGAAAAATTAAATACTTGAGACAAAATTCCGTGTTCTTGAATCGTTTCATATAAAAGAAGAGATAATTGCAAAAGATTTTATTTCCGTTTCAGAATATTTATAAATATAATTAACCAAATCGCAGAATATAACAGTCTGTGAAACTTTTGCTTAAAATTATTTTTACAAAAGAAAATAGTTCATTTTGTAACAAAATCTTTTTGGTAAAAATGATAATTAAATTATTAGGAAAATTTTATTTATTTATTATAAATAATAATAAATAATTTAAGTGTATACATAAATATATTGAAATTGGCATATACAGATTTAGTATCTTTTCAAGTTCACATAAGAGCTTCGTAACATCTTAAAAAAACTTTTATAGTATACCGTAATATTTAAAAGATTAATATTAATATTTAATAGATTAATACTTTTTAATATTTTTTTAACTTTTTCTACTATATAACAGCTTAAAAATCCTAATAATTCAGATTTTTCTAATATTAGAAAGTCTTTCTAAAGTTAGAAAATTTTATTGAAAACATTTGGAGTTCTTTTTATAAAAAGAAAATACTTCTTTTAGAACTACCATTATCATAGTAATTGAAAAGCTTGAATGTTCATCGTATTTTATATAATATATTTTTATTTCTGAATCAAAAGGAATTTTCGATTTCGGGCGACCTAGTTCTTCACAATGGCGGCCATCAATCGATATACAGCAAATGAGATTTCAAAACTGACGAATAATTTCGACATTTTGTAACCTATTTCCTTTTTACAAATTGAGCTATAAAGCTGAAAATTTTATTCATATTCTGTAAATAGAATCTTTTATTTAGCTCTGGAAGAAGTTCTCAAAGTTTACTTATTTGTATGCTATTAATAGAATTTATGGATTAAGATATATTATTACTTGAATATCTAAATAGAATAATAAAATGAACAAATATACAGAAAAATTATAAGGAAATTTTCATACGAATTTATTTTTATAAGAAAAGAACACATTATTAATGCAGTACAGAGAATCAGAAGGTAAAACTAGTTTTTGAATAATTTAAATATTTTTCATTCTTTACTGCTCATAAATATCAAGCTGAGCCAAAAAATTAAATTATAATATTATAATTGCATAATAAATTATAATATATTATGTATATTATAAATTGTAATCATGTAATAAATTATAATATTATAATAAAAGTTTTTTTGTTTCTATTATTTTTATTTCTTATTTCATGCAATAATTTTATGAATATGATCCTTTTTTTATAAGTCCGTAGTTTCAATAAATTTTTGATAGATCAGAAATTGAATCATGTTGATAAACGACTGGTTATATTTAAGTTCCTTGAAATTTGAGAGACAAGTTTTATATTTAAAAAGACTAGTTTGCATACATTTGTAAACATTATAGCTTCTGTGGCTGTCGCTGTTATTAATCGCTATTCTGGATGTGCTTTCAATAGGCGTGTTACATTTACGATTATTATATAAATTTATCGTTTGCTTTAGAATTACAATTACACGAGTCGCTGAACAGCTAAAAAGGAAAATGCATACAGCATAAAAAGAGAACTTTTCACGAAATGATTTATTACAGAAATAAACGCAGAACGTATTTGTAAACATTCCAAATGAAATTTTGATTATGAGTTTAAATAAATAAATGCAATTAATTAATTTGTCAGTTATTAATGAACAAAAGTTTCGAAATTTTTGTTCGGTTTTGTTGATTTAATTTTTTTTATTTGGAAGAGGTTTTCTTTTAATATCGTGTACAAAGATAACGAGTAATAATTAAGATGGAATCCATTGTGTTTTATGTATCGCACCGAACCGAGTGTTTGCGATTTAACAGCACTCCAATTTCACGTTTACCGATCGAGTTGAAGGTCATTATAAAATCAATATCTCTTTTCTGCAGTAATTAATTAATTATAAATAATTGGGGTTAATTGAATCAAAAAGCAAGTACTGCTCCACATTTTCCTCGTTTTAAACAATCAACGCAAACCTGGAAAATTCGTCAGAATAATCTGTTGAAAATAGTACGATGAAATTTATTAAAGGAAATATAAAATACATTTTTTCCAAATTCTTATTTTTTTTCTTTAATTTAATCTATTAAGTTAATTTAAATTAATTTCAAATACCAGTGACACAAAAGACACAGGAAAGGAAAGAAACGACTAAAGTTAACAAGATTTTAAATTGAGACAAGAAACGCAAACTTCACGCGTGTACGATCAACCTCTTGAGGGATACTGGCACAAAATGTGCTTCCTTTTCTAATGTTAACGTAATTTCAGAAAATAGCATTTAAGAATTTTATTTGTGTACTTGCAGATTCTTTTCGAACATGTAAAAAGGACAAATATGAAACTCAAATAATTGGAAGACAAATTATCGCAATGTTTAAAATTGGTGTACACGCGAGAGTCATTGCAAAAAAACTAGCTGTAAATACTTTTTGGACTCACTGTAGAGTTACTTCGAGTTTTAAATTGTTTTCAGAAAAAATCAAGGTTATGCAAAAGATACAGGTGCAGTGTATAGGTTATTACTGTAAAGAAATATCGATATAAATAATTCCTTATTATAAAAAATATTGTTAGAGATGAATCTTGTATGTACAGTGGCTCACATTGAAAATCTACCATTTTTCTAATTGCTTTTTAATTTTTCTAATTTTGTTTAAAAACTACACTATATGTATAAATATGTTTGTAACGAAGATAATTTCATTTATATTATTTGAACATAACCTATAATATTTTACAAAACAAGTTATGAATAATTAAGAAAGCTCATATAAAAAATTGTTCATTTACAATATTAGAAAATTGAAATGTTAGGAATCAATTGTATTTTAATATTCTTTATTTATTAAGCATTTAACAATTTATTATATCATTTCAATTATTTGCGTATTTCGAATGTATTTAAAAAGACAAACCACTGTAGAAAAATAAAAATTCAATAATTCTTATAAAATTAAAACAAATTACTGTATGATCTCGTATAAATTATAACTAAAAGTACAATATACATATAATATGTGTATAGACAGAAATAAAATAACTAAAATATATAAATTATATATAGAAATAAAAAGTTACATGATAATAAAAATTAAAAAAATTGAAAAGGACATCGATTAAAGAATAAAATGAAAAATGTGCAAAATAAGTTAAAAAGTCAGTAAAATCAGTTTATGTTAATTGTCATAGATTTACAATTAGAGGAATAGAACGTAGTAAAGAATAAATAAAAATTAAATTTAAATACATGTAATAAATAATTACCATTGTGATATTACTTACATGCATGTATATTTACAATTCTTTGATTACTATTTTGCAAAATTGTGTACCATTAGACTACATTACGTATTTAGTCATAAGGATACAATAGTTTTATGTACATCGCTGTGTTTTAATTACATGTAGTCTTTTATATGAATTAATGTGAGACACTTTACACCTTCAATGTGAGACACTGTATGTGAAAAATGTAATTAAGCTGTATATTCCGAGTGTATGTATTCCCTTCATGAATAATTAACATGGATTGAATGGTCACATATGTCCACATTATATTTCTCAGACATTGCAAAATATTTTGCAATATTCCCTCTTCTTAAATATATTCTAAATTATAGTTAGAAGATAAAATGGAACATAGAATATGTCGAAACAAGAAATGAAAAAAGAACAAAAGATATTCTGTAGTTTTTTAACAAATAATAAAATAATATAATACATAATGTTATACATATAATTTGTTGGCCTTCTGAATGTTTTTTTAGGCACTTATAGAATTTGCAGAAACTGTTATAGGTAAATTGCATAAGTAAGAGAAGATAGTATTCAAAATTATATTAAGTATTTTTAATGCTTAAAATTATATTAATTTTTCTAATCTTTAAAACTATATTAATTTTTTTATTCTTCAAAGCTAAATTTAGATTTTTTAAATTTAGTTAATTTAAAACTTTGTTAAGTTACATTTTTTAAACAGATAAAACTTGTCGAAGTAAAATAATCTTCAACTTACTAATTCCCACGTAAACTTTAAGAAAATTTCCAGCTTTATAAAAACCGGTTGTATATTAATATGATAAATAGATTATTAAATACGAAGCACAGACAGGTTAATATTTATAGCGTGAAATGATGATAATACCCCGTTTCCTGGTCTCACAATGAATGTTACATATTCATCCCTCAAGAGGTTAAAACCCGGTGCAGATGAGAGACTTTTCTCGTTGCGATTTCGCACCAGTGACGCTCCATGTTTTTTTATTCATATCCCGGGATAATTTTATACTTTCTTTAATCCTTTGTTGTATGATTCTTCAGTTTTAAGAGAAGATACATTCTTCAACCTCTATAGATAAACAATACTAACTACTTTCGTAAATGTAGAAAATTATTTTTTAATTATTATTTATTTCATACAATTTATTTAGAGAAAAATTATAAAATATTATTAATTTGCAAAATTGTATCTGAATTTTAGGAAGGTGTTACAGAAAATTAATTATGAACAAGTATTCGATAATTTTATTAATTATTAAATATACAATATATTTGTATTTAACACAATATAAATGTTTCATGGTATTTTAAGAAATATGCAATAAAATGCAAAGACGGGTTAATAAACAATTTAATATCATATTTAGCAATTTCTGATTCTATATAATTTAGATATCTGATTCTTTATAATTTATAAACAATTTTATTACAATTTTATTAACAATAGTTTAGAAATAACATTTGTTAACTTCCTACATCCAAAAACATTGTATACTCAAAATCGTGGCTATCGTTAAGGTAACCGATAATCAAAATAATAAATTGAAGGACGAAAATTTAAAAAACAATTTTGGAGAGTGTAAACTTGAAAGCTTAAATTGACAAATTATATAATATTTTTGGAAAATAATATAATATTACATAGTATTATTAATATAAATAATTATTACGATATTTAACTCGTTAAAAATATCAGGCGAAAATCCAGATGCCTTCTTTTCGGGAACAAGAAGCGAAATACATATAAAAATACTATAACTCTCAGTTTTGTTTTTTGTACAATTTAAAAGCAATTTCATTTTGTAAATAACAAAGCAATTTCAACAAGTGTAACGAAATAATTTATTTAAAAGTAACAACAGCAGTTTTGTTTTGTATTATAAAGTTTTGTTGTTTTATATTATCTTTTATAAACGTAGTATTAAATATTATGTATATGTTTTATTTGATATCGACAAAAGCAATTTTATTTTATAATACAAAACGTTATATTTATATCTTGTTACATATATCTGATACCAACAAATCAACTTTATTTTATGATACAAAATAATTAACAAATTTAGTTTTATCATATGAATTAAGATTTTTAAGATTTCACAACTTTGAAGGGTGCGATATTGGTTTTCATCTGCACCCAAAAGTTTAAACTTAACGAATCCTACAATCCCACAATAAAAACTTGGTAAATCCTATTTAGTATAGTATCGGTGTAAAATCGCAACGACAAAAGTCGCTGGTCTGTATTGGTCCTTAGAGACCCTCTAATTCCAATGAGAATCTAGAAACAAGTTAATAATTTTAAGACATAAACGTCATTTGTCATCAAAATTCATACCACTGAATTTATTTGGTAAAAAACATGAACTGAATTATATTAACTGAAGAATACAAATTGCATAAACAATAAATTTTTATTCATCGTTATAAACATTATACATTGCGATAGTCTGTCAAAATATCTTATTGGCTATCCATATTTCTTACACAGAAAAAAAACAACAAATCTTTCAAGTTTCACTCTTAAGTTACGACATATAGACATAAAGTCGTACTGTACAAACAGTGAAAAGTTCTAACACATTTTTAATATTTATTATTTTTCCATCTAAAAGTTTTATGTGTTCCAGTTAAAAAAGTACGTTAAATTATACTTCATCGGCATAAATGTATTCGTGCAACTCTTTCAATTAAAGTGTACCATTATGCACATTTCGCGGTATGCTGACAAAATGGCGGCGTGAATCAAAATGGCCGATTAGAGGGTCTCTACCGGTCCCGAATCGCAGACACCGGCCGGTTGTGTGTGTTGTATAATAAAAAGTCGGGAAAGGGAGGAAATTATGTAGAGATCAGAGAGAATTGTAATGGTGATCGTATAAAAAAATCCGGTCTACCGTTTGCTTCTATTTGAAGATAACACCGGAGAGCAATTCGATTTCGCTGAGAGTGAACAAATTGGGGCTGCAGGCCGCCTAGCCGAAGCTTTGAGGCGCCTTTCACTAGTTTTGCCACGTAGCTGCCATGGAAATTGTCATGCTTCCCCTCCTTATGTTCGAGGTATCTAGAATATTACCATCATCTGACATTCATCTGTGTGAGCATAAAAATCGATGTTGAAATGTTAGCGCGGACCGGAACCGGACCGAACGAGACTTGCCATAGCGATTAATAATTGTTCTTTGCATATTCAGCTTCTATCTCTGTCTCTGTTTTCTCTATTTCTATTATACTTTTTTCATTTATTCATACTTCTTCACTCGTGCTTTTCTACTTTTCCTCGCGACTGCCATTTTTTTTTCGCTCTTCGCTTCATACCTTTTTTCATTTTTCTTTCATTGTCGAAGAAAGGTGTGTCTTTGGATTGATGCTTCTTTTGCGACTTTCGGTACCGACGTTTGGAGATTAAAAGTAGATACGGTTTTTGTATGAACCAAAAATTACCATAATTTTTAATATAATCTCTTGGATAGTGTCTGAATTATATTCTGTAAATTTTTATTAAAGATATAAAGTCATTTCATAGATTTTATATAAACAAATTTTTAGTTTATATTTTTTGTAAACTACACTTTCTACTTTTAATCTCGTTTTCGGGGTATGAAGCTTAGTATCTTCATAAGAATGCTTAAGTTTAAATATCATTAAATGAAAATAATATTTACAGTGTTGTTAGGTAAAATTATACTGTGACATTTACAGTGTCAAATATAAATAGTAACTGCAAATTACATAGCAAATATAAAACTATTTTCTTTGAACTCAAGATATATTTTATACTTCGCAATGAAACTATTATATGAACGTATAATAGTCATATATTATATAAACATATAATAGTCATACATAAACATGAAATAGTTTATACCTTAATATAAAATATTCGACAATGTTTAATATTTATGTCCAAAAATAACTACTATTTAATGTGTAATATTTAACATCTAATATTAAAGAAGATAATTTTTGGTGAAAATATTAAGCTTTGCATCTCCAAAACTCTTTTACGTAAAATACCAAAGTGACATGTAACAAAACATTTTTTAAAATACCGTACCGAAAAGATTGACAATTCACCTTCTAAAAGAAGAATATGTTTCACGATGCTGCTTTCTGTTCTTAATTTTAACAATTTTAATTTATAATTTTGTCTCATTGGTAAAGCACTGCAATTGATGCGCTTGCTTTGATCACATGAACCTATTATATTTAAAATGTCGTAAGTGTTCCCGAAAATTTGAACATTTTTTCTCTTCTAACAACAAAGTAGTGATAATATTTTGACTATAAAAATTGATATACTTTTTAGGAATTTTTATAGGTTTTTAGACTATCAAATTTTTGCAACTTGGAAAAATAAATTTATTTCGATTTATACGTTTACTGAGCTTTTATAATTTAACATTGTCTTTAAAATTGCATAATTTATGACATTTAATATTAGTGCTTATAACGATTTTCGGTACTATTTCCATTTTTTTATATTCTACGTCATTATAAAAATGAGAGGTTCATATTGCAAATATTGCTAATAACAGTACCAGAGATGAGTCATTTGTTTTATTGAAATAGATGAAATTAATAACTGTCTATTAATATTAATACAGTTATACAGTTATTTCTCCAAATATTTATTCGTAAATGATATTTGTTTATATTTAAAATTTTATAATTGAGAACCTCATCTCTGGCCTATACATGTTTAGAGAAAAATTATTCATTTAATTTTTCAACGAAATTATATTACTGCACAAACTGTTAAACTGCGTAAGAAAAAGAGGTGGTTATAAACAATATTTTTTCATCTTATAAATTTAACTTCAACCTTAAATCTATACATTATACTAACTTTGATTCTATTTCATGAATCACTATCAACCATGACGTTTACTATAATTTTGTTACATTTTATAAAAATTATTTCAAGTAGTAAATCTAATTTCATATTAATTATTATTAAAAATAAATTGTTCTCCGAAGTTTTCCATTTGACTATCAGAATATATGATTAATTAAATAATTCAAATATAAAGAAAGATCTTTATCAGAAACTAATTTAAATAAAATTTTATGTAACAATTTATTTAATATGTATAATATGCATATTTTAATGTTTATCAAAATGTATTTTAGGAATATTAACTTTTACATACATCACTGTATTTACATACATTAATTAAATTCATTTCATTTAATGATACTGTACATATTCATTAATAATATAAACAGAGATTGATTGAACATCAAAAATTTAATAAACTTACTGCAATTGAACAATGTTTACGTATAATGTGCAAAATTACGTGTTATAGGTGTACCTTAACATATTTACTATCAATGTGATGTATTTATATGTGACGTTTCGAATTATCTTTAAAAAATAATTAAATTTTCATTTTATGTACTTTTAAAATAAAAGAAAGATGTTTTAAATTACATAACCTAAAAATTGTATACACATATACATTGTTCGGACTTATATAACATTATTTTATCTGATGTTTTATAAGATCTATAATTATATGCAAATTCTCAAATTACTCAAAGTTACAAACCTTCGAATTCTATAATTCTGGTTTTCAAATCTCCACATTTCTAAACTTTCAAAAGTATAAATTTCTCAAAGCACTATATTCACGAAATCCTATGACCTCAAGTTCTAAAATTCACAAATCTAAAATATTTGAAATCTCTAAATTTCTAAGTTCTATTCTCAAGCTTCCAAATCGCAATTTTCCTAAATTTTTCAATTTCTCACATTTTTCGATTCATAATTTCCTAAATGCTTAAATTTTCAAATTCCGAAATTCCCGAATCCCCACATTGCCAAGCTTTTAAATCTTCAAATTCTCGAATTCCTAGATTCCCAAATTCCGAACTCTCTACATTTTTAAGTCTCTAATTTGGGAAATTTGCATATTCTCAAATCATCAAATCCGTAAATTTCCAAATTACGAAATCTCCAATTTCTCCAATGCCTAAATTCTCAAATCTCCAAATTCCCAAATTTTCAAATCCTCAAATACTCAAATCTGCAAAATCTTAAATCCCTATTATCAAATTTGAAATTCCCAACTCTCCAAATTACCAAATCTCCAAATTCTTGAATCCCCCAATTCTCGAATCCCCCAATTCCCAAATTTTCGAATTTTCGAATTTTCGAATTTTCAAATCCGCAAATCTCCAAATTCTCAAATCTGTAATATCTTAAATTCCCAAATTCTAAAATCTTCAAATTCCTAACTCTCAAAATTACCAAATCCCCAAATTCTCGAATTCCCAAATTCTCAAATCTCCAAATTCTCAAATCTCCAAATTCCCAAATTTTCAAATCTGTAATATCTTAAATTCCTAAATCTTAAAATCTTCAAATTCCCAAATCCCTAAATTTCAAATCTCTACATTCTCAAATCTCTGCATTCCCAAATCCCTAAATTCCCAAATCCCTAAATCCCTAAATCCCTAAATCCTCAAATCCTCAAATCTGTAAAATTTTAAATCCCTAAATTCTCAAATCTCTACATTCCCAAATCCCTAAATTCCCAAATCCCTAAATCCATAAATCCCTAAATCCTCAAATTCTCAAATCTGTAAAATTTTAAATCCCTAAATTCTCAAATCTTCGAATTCCCAAATCGCCAAGTTTTCAAATCTCCAAATTCCTAAATCTCCAACTTCTCATATCTCCAAATTCCCGTAACTCCAAATTCTCAAAATCTCAAATCTCCAAATTCCTATAACCTAATCCCCAAATACTTAGCTCACCAAATTCCCAAATCCCTAAATCCCTAAATCCTCTAATCCCTAAATCCCCTAACCGCGAATTCCCAAATGATCCAAATTTCCCAGTCACCAAAATCCTCAAATTTCCAAACTACAAAATTTCAAAGCTCATAATTCATAACTTCCTCAGTCGAGGACCAACTGACAGCGCCCTCTCCCCATACGTAGCCATTTTCCTAAGATAGTCTACAGTCTACAACAAAAAAAGAATGCTTATTAACTTTGATACAATATATAAATGTAATTAAAATCAATGGCGTAGAACCAGATCTGTATAATTATATCCTTCGTTAAAACCTTCGTTTCGATCCTGTATACATCGATTCAAAACAAGTTCGATCGATTGGCAGTACAGAAATAAATGGGCCTCGAAAGGTCAACGATCAGTTTACATTTCAGCCTACGATAGGATCAATCGAACGATTAACGAAAAAATGATAGCAGCTCACGTCACGTGTTTGACCGTCTCTATGAATGTTTGTTATTTCGTTTTAATGTATACGTTTCTAGCATGTGTTGTATGTGTTGCTTCGGTGCATGTACTGTCACACTCAGCCCGCTGGATGCTATGAGAGTAACCACCGTGACGTTTGTCACGCACACACCATGAACAACAAGAATGCTACTGAATAAATCTTCTTCTTCCTATCATGTGTGCTCTGCAAACCCATCGTGCCCGATGGTAAGAGGTGTCACTTATATATTTTAATATTTGCAATTGTTCCAAGTGGATTTGCATTGTTCGCCAGTATAAACATATATGTATATATGTAACACCTGTTTTCCCCTTCTTGTCTTTTATTTTCATTTTTATTTTCCTATGGTTTCTCATTAACATCCTTGTGGATATCCATCATAGTATTTATCGCACAGACAATGCACCCTGTAGAACGGTTGAAAGGTTTAATAATTGTCGTTGATTGTTTTAGTGTAATTCAGTATCAATTTGTAGGAGTACTTTGTATTTGGATAATTGAGTAATCGTTGATGGTTTGTTTGAAGTATTCTATTTTTTTTTCTAGTCTTTTTTTGATGTTTTATTATTGATCGGATTGGTCAGTAGTTTATTCTGGCTTTTTATTGTATGGAGAAAGTCGAATGATTTTTGTTCGTTGATCATTTGTTTAATGACATTGATATTTTTGTTTTCTTGGTTTTTGTTGTGGGGAAATTATGGTTGGATTTAGAATTTTGGTAATGGTGGTAATGAAATTGTATTGATTTCTTTGTTTTACTTGAGATAGACGTGATCAAGTTTTATCAGCTGCATTGTATTTATTATCAAACGAAGATTGGTATAATAGATATGATAGATAAATTAACAAATTTGAAAGTATATAAATTTTTAATTTCAAAAGTTTATAAACTAACTTATTATATAAACAGTTTATATAAATTTTATGTTACAATATAAAAGTTTATATAAATTTTTAATTTGGAAGCTTTTAAGAATGCATCCATGACAATTTTAGAAAATTAGAATTATAAAAATTTTTAAATGATCACACCTTGATTATATCTACCTTAAGATATCTAAATAACTACATAAAAATTTTCAAATCCATTGTCTTCAAAATTACTATTTCTTCATAAATTCCTATTCAACAAACTAAAATCATGAATTACTTTTATTTGCCTCAAACAAACCACCGCACGATCAAAGAAAGCTAAAAACCCTCGTCCAAAATTCATCATTGTAATCGAATGAACCATCATAAAATTATACACCAAAGTTTCAGAACATCTGCCCTTATAAGCTTAAGCTTCCATTAACAGTCTAAACCTCATCATCAGGTATCAATTGACCCAATTTCGTACATTAGCACTTGAGTAAATAGCAAATGTCATACTACCTCCATTTAAAGGTTCGATCCGAAAATGTCTTACTTAATCCGCAGTGTACTTCCATGTTTCGAATGAATGATTCCTGTAAAAATTGACTGGAAGGTGTCTTAGCCTATTTAGATGCTTTCGTTACCATACACCATTAATGTTATCTGAGTAATGACTGCCAAGCGTATTAATATACTTGCATCTTTCGATGGTAGTTAAAAAGGGAAAGAATATAATGACGATGATGCATTATAACACCTGAGTTCCATGGTGTGTTGTACAGTGCTAATTGTAAGTCGACGAAAAGACGAAGATCCGCAGGCAGACCGCAAGTTACAAGCTCGACTTCCGGTTTCTTTTGCAGCACGAAGCATATCGGAAGAGTTCAGCAGCGGGGACGCGAAGTATCGCGATAATGGCGAATCGGGATCGGGTGCCAACTATTGTCGCGATCCCCGTTCTCGAAAGGAGAAAGAAGATAAAGAAAGAGGTGACGAAGGTATTTCAATATGTTTCATGTGGCTGACCGTTTATGGTCAACCTCTTACCGGCTTTTGTTCTGTTCCCGCAGAGATGATCAAGGTGTACGACGGCAACAATTCCCTCAGACGGCAAATATTTCGCGTAATCTCGGTGCCACGGCAAGCCACCACGGAACAGGTCCTCACCTCAGCGCTTCGTGCATTTCACATCACGAGAGATCCTAGTACGTACACCGTTTAAATTTTATTTCAAATTAGTTTGAGTTCTTTTAAAAATATCAAGTTCTTTCAATTATAAAGGTTTTAAGGTTTGTTTCATATTGTGAGTTGTATAACAGTCGCATATTAACCCTTTACACCCGAGGGTGCAAATTTCTGCTGTTGGTACTAAACCGTTCTAGTTGAAAAGTTTAATCATTTTTCTTGAAGTTATTCTCTACCATTAATTTCCACTATTGTTTATATGTTTATAGATCACATATAATAGTTTAGATTTAGCTAAAGAATACTAATTTGAAATTATTGTACTAAATGGTGAATGTGAGTCACCGAGCGCAAAGAGTTAATCAAACTGTACAGCTACATTCTCAAAACCAATATCTGAACAATTCCTTTTTATAAGGGAACATTTTCAATTCTTTGAGGCATACAATTTTAAAGAAAATAAAAATACAACTTGCTCAGAATTTTTTTCCATTTCAATGATTTAACAAACAACTTCAAACGAAGTAGGTCAAAATGTATACCACTAAGCGTAAAGAGCTAAGCAAAAGTTGATAACCAAAAGTGGTTTTTAAATTACCTGACCATAAAGAAATTAAATCTTCATGATGCATTAAACAAAATAAAAAAAAAGATATTTCTTTTCATATTATGGAGCTCCTGAGATTCTTGCAGATGTATTTTGATGCCCCAATTTCGGACCCTGTTTACGTGCCCCCTGTTACGGGATCATTGATTATCCTTCTAACCTAGCTTTTGAGAAATATGGCAATTTGGTTCTAAATGCTATCGATTTGCAAATAATTTAATAAAAATAAAATACATGACTATTTGAGTGGTAACATCCAGTGCGCGTTTCATTTTTGGAGCTTGGAATGAAGATGAGGTTATGGCAAATACCTGCGTTTGGGGCTCTGTATTACGGACAAACTTAAAAATCTCGCGATATTTCAGAATTTACTCAAAATTGAAAACAAAGGTTTGTAGGTGTTGAATTTATTCTTTTTTACTGCATTAGACCATTTTACGTTATAATACGCATTTTATACGGCGAAGATACTGCTTATATTTGATTTATACGAAACAGTTCGGAAAGCATTTCTCAAGGTTTTGGATGAGTACATCTATCAAAATCATCGAAAGAGTAATATGTAGTCTTTGATAAATATTTGCAACATTGTAACACATTAAACTTGTTGTTTCTTGTTTTGAATCTTATTCTTCAATAATTACATTTAATTTAAGTATGTTACATATACTTATTTATACATGTATTCTTTTTATCGATAATTTTAATGCAAAGTCTCTGTAATTGGTACATCTACCCTATAACTATACACTACAAGTTATAAAAACAGCAACGATATAGAATCGATTTACAGAGCTAAACTTCAATTTGTAGAGATCTAGCTACTCTAAATTCGAGTTACAGAGTCAAAATAATGCACTTGCACATGTGGCGAATAATTCGAATTAGTTTCACTTCGACTTATACAAATTTTTGCAGCGAGAATGAACAAAATTTTAGTCTTCTAAAGGTTTTCGAGTTATTGAGTTTAAATGTACCACAACGCGAATTTAGTCTGTTCTTTTCTGCATTAGATCATATTATACAACAAAGATACCGTTTATAAGAAATAGATCAAAGATATGTACTATTTGAAAATCCATAAAAGATTCGCCAGTTATATCTGAGCTAAAAGCTATTTAGAAAATTTATGTTTTCACAAGCAGATTCGTCCACGCACACGTGTACATATGTATTATGTGTCAATAGCATTTATGTGGACTCAATCTGTCGGACGTACGTGTACGCCCACAGTAACAAAACAGTTAACCATTATATTTTACACCCACGTTAAGATCAAACCGACAACTACAAACAGAATAGTTTTGTATCAATGGAATTGTTCCACTGATATATACGTTTCGTTCGAAACGTTTCTCTTTCGCTGGGTGAACTCAATTAAGGAAGAGATTCCATTAATTTTAACTATTAGGTCATTCCATAAATAATGCTGTACCTCATGTTATTGTTAGGTTAAATATCCATTTTGTACTTTTGGCAAAACCTTCATAATATTGCAGATTGCGGTATTCAGTTAATACAAAGAGTTCTTGTTGTTGGAATATATGTAAAATTACGAAATTGCAACTTTATTATTTGGACAAGGGGATTAAAGGTCATTTATATTTGTTACATTTAGGCAACTTTTACCTCACCGACCTGCATGCTACGGAAGAGACGGAACTATGCGATCCAACTCCAGTTCTAAACTTGACTTCCAAAGAGGGCAAATGTCCGGCTGTCTTCTTACGATTCAAGTAAGTTTCAATGAAAAAAGAAATAGGAAATAAAATAAATTGAAAATTTAATGGTTAGAACTACTTCAATGTTTTGTCCATTTTGGGATCGTTGAAGGATTTTACAAATTTGAAAATTTGAAAATTCAGAAAATTTAGAAATATTGAAATCAAGGATTTTCAAATTTTCAAATTTCCAAATTTTGAAATTTGTAAATTTTCAAAGTCAGAAATTTGGTAATTACGTAATTAGACAGTTTGAAAATTTAGTAACTTGAATATTTCGAAACATAAGTTCAGTAACTAGAAAATTGGGAAATATGGAAGTTTGAAAGTTTGAAAGCTTAAAAATTTGAAAATTTTATTTAGAAATTTCAAATTGTGAAATTTTCAAATTACTACACTTTTAGGTTTCTGCTTCTCAAATTCTCAAATTTCTTCATTCCCAAATTTTCTAGCTTATCTACCTTGTCTAGCTTAAATTATCTAGCTTATCTAAGTTTATTTCTTCTAAAAATATATTTTTCACTTGATTATACTTTTCGTCTACATTTTAAGTACACGAACGGGTAGAACTATTTGATAGATCGAATATATCCGAAATATGTCTAATGAACTTAGAAGCTGTTGATTATATGATCAATATCGATTTATTGATTTCAGGGATAGCGAAAGTGGAGAAGTACACGTCTATCCAGGCAAACTGCAGGTGCTTGAGTCATTCTGTAGAGTACCTGTCACAGAAACGACGACCGTCGCAGATTTAATTGAAGAAGCGCTTCAGAAATTCGGTTTACAAGATTTCAATTCGGAGAACTACAGATGCAGCGAGATCCTTTTGGATCGCGGTGGTAAATCTTCAATCTTATATTCTCTGGATAAATACCAATAAAAATATAAATATATCAAAAAACGCTAATAAAAACAGTATTGCTTTAAATTAAATGAAAACATTCTCAATAGCAGCATGATAATAATTAATTTATACACCATTTTTAAACAAAATAATGCAATAGAACGTAACTTGATTATTTTAGATCCATTGTAGAACTGTTTAAATACTACTAAGACATTTTTAATTAATACTTTCATTTAATATTATTATAAATTATTTTCGACCACAAAGTCATGTATGTACGTGTTAAAAATTAAAGTGTTCTTTAATTTTTAATAACACAATTTTATTATAACATCATTAGAGATTCTGCGAAAAAGATTGTAAGTCGACTATAAAAATTTGTATTCTCTTTTTTTAACTAGTTCTTGCATAAAAATTTGTACCGGATGAATAGTAAATTTCTCTTAAGCATATTAGATACATATTATGTTATATAAAACTATTGTCTTCAACAAATGCTTTCAAGTTTCAAATATTTCCATAAATTCTGATTCGCGTGAATTCTGTATTTGTCCAGTTACTGAAAGAGTATTAGAACGCGACGAGAAGCCATGGGAAATTGTGAAACAGCTCGGCAAAGATTCTATCAGGCAAATGGAATTGATGCGATTCTACCTGCAGTTGAAACAAGATCCCCATGGACCTAACCTAGCTTTATTCGTGGGTAACCTGCCACCTAACCTCTCTGAAAGAAGTTACGAAAACATGTTGACCGAATTCTTAGGCAAAGGTAACCCCTAACTAAACATATTCATATAATTATGAATTCTATGAATTCATATAATACCAGGTATTCGTATAATACTAATAATTTATATATAAATTTTGTTTATTTTTTGACGATAGAAAACAAATTTTCCTCCATTGGTCCGATATATTACGAATATGGCTCGATGGTGATCATTTACGAAGATTCGAACAAAGCAGTCAGCGCATTGTACACGTTGAGAGAATCAAAATACGAGGACAAACACCTTTTAGGTATTTTTCTGCATTTTCAAATCGATGTCTTTTTGAAAAGGTCATTTTCTTGATATTCTGTTTCTATTATTGATATTCTATTTTTATAGTTATGCTGTTACCGAGCATCGAACCGCGTATGGTACCATTCGGCGTAGAGCCATTGCTCGTCTTTGTGAACGTGAAATCTGGTGGTTGCCAGGGTTTACAGTTGATTTCCAGCTTTCGTAAACTGTTGAATCCATATCAGGTGTTTGATCTCGATAACGGAGGTCCACTCCCTGGGTATGTAATGTTAAGAGAGTAATTATTTACTGAAAGACACACCTCCGCCATTTTGATAGCCTTCAGATGTGCTATCAAAGTCAATGTGCTGAGTAACTTCGCTGATGTGTATAACCGACGATTTTGTCAGTTTTAAAAATATACGCAAATTATTTTTTATTTTTTATTCGTTTCTGACTTGAGGTAGGGTTGAGGACAAAAATAAATTTCAGGATTTTTCATTTTAGAAATTTCTGATTTTTAACTTCCTAATTTCTGATTTAAAAAATTTTAATTCTGATTTTTAGAAATTACAAACTTTTCACTCCTTAATTTATAATTTTAGAAATTACAAACTTTCATCTTCTTAATTTATAATTTTAAAAATTAACAATTTTTAATTTTAGATATTTCAGATTTTTAACTTCTTAATTTATAAGATTAGAAATTAAAAATTCTTACTTTGCTAATTTATAAGTTTAGAGATTAAAAATTCTTATTTTACTAATTTTTAATATTAGAAATTTCAGATTTTTAACTTCCTAATTTATGAGTTTAGAAATTAAAAATTCTAATTTTGCTCATTTTTAATTTTACAAATTTCAAGTTCTCAATTTCCTAATTTTCACAATTCCCAAAAATTTCAAATTTCCAATTTCTAAATGTCTAAATTCCCAAACTTCCTAAACTTCTAAATTGCCAAATTTCGAAATACTGAATGAAATAATAAACTTTCTACAATCGGTTACTTCAGAAATGTCCGGTAATAAGTAAAATCAACAAACTGGCCAATATATCAGAAACCATGATACTTTGCATGAAGGTATATAGGTAAATATGTTCCAAATAACGTCTTCTCTCATGCCGTGTAAACTTTCTATCCTACCTAACTGTATATTAAAATGTACCAATTATTCGTATTCTAAATTCTAGACTGTATGTGTTCCGTCACATCAAAGACTACAAAATCCTAGTTTGCGGTGGAGATGGAACAGTAGGATGGGTATTGCAATGTTTGGACAACGTGGGGCAGGACAGCGAATGTTGCTCTCCTGCCTGTGCCATTGTGCCCTTGGGAACAGGAAATGATTTAGCACGTGTACTTTGCTGGGGTCCTGGTTACACAGGCGACGAGGATCCTTTGAATTTACTCCGGGACGTAATTGATGCAGAGAAATCTTTGTTGGACAGATGGACAGTAGTTTTCCATCCAGAAGAGAAGGAGGACAAACCGATGCCCACCAATGCAGGAGGTTTGTTAAAAAATATTTTATTCTTACACAAGTGAATTACCATATTACAAATTAATTTTTTGCAACAGTAAATTAGAAATTTTTCAATGGTACTTATGTACACTTCCTTTCTAAAGTTAACAAATATAATTATTATATAAATATAACATAAATGTTGTAGTTGGTGGTAATCGTAATACAGATATATTTTCTTTTTTAATGTAGAAGTTCAGTTAGTGAATTATATATGATTATAAATTGTCATTAATAATCATAGATGATTATAAACGACTATGAATTATTATAAACAATTATAAATTATTTTAAATAGTGATAAATTGTTGTAAATCGTTGTAAATCATTATAAATCGTTATAAATGATTACAAATCAGTATAGAGCATAATAAATCGTTATAAATAATCATAGACGGTTACAAATTGTTCTTCATCTTTTAAATGCTATCTTTTGAAATCATGAAGTGGTCATAGTTCATTATTTGTGCAAAACATAGTAAATTTTAATTGTGTCTATATTTAGATTGTACAGAAAAAAATACAAAGCTAGAAAATATAAAGATGTAAACGTTGAGAAAAATGTGAACGTTGCAGGAGGGAGTGCTACTAGCGAGGACAATACGCAAATATTCGTAATGAACAATTATTTCGGAATCGGTGTGGACGCCGATCTGTGTTTGGCTTTCCACAATGCCAGGGAGGAAAATCCAAATAAATTTAAAAGCAGATTACGCAATAAAAGTGTGTACGTAACGATGGGTCTACGGAAAATGGTGAAACGGACACCGTGCAAAGATCTGCACAAAGAAATTCGATTGGAAGTCGATGGAAAACTCATTGAATTACCCCAAGTTGAGGGAATAATTATTCTGAATATTTTGAGGTAATCAGTTCGGTTTATTGTTGTAGTCATTGAACATGATTTTCATTCAATTTCTTTTTGATCAATAGCTGGGGTTCTGGGGCAAATCCTTGGGGACCAGACACCAACGAGGATCAGTTTCATACACCAAATCATGGCGATGGAATCTTAGAAGTGGTTGGTGTCACGGGTGTGTTGCATCTCGGACAAATTCAATCTGGTCTTCGTACAGCGATGAGGATAGCCCAGGTACGTCTCAATTTGATAGTAAATACTACAGTCCCTGACTATCGAATTACTACTACAAATTTTCAGCATTTTTCACGTTTTCCGTAAAATTAAATGGCCCGTACAAATTGTAATGATATAATTTATTAGCTACTAACATGATACTCTATTACTGTACATAACATTATTAACACATGTTAATATCTTGTATTTCTACCCTTTGCTTTTACTATTTGTTTTTATATCCTTTTGTATCTTCATTATTTTCCCAAATATCTGTAATTCTTTTCAACTCAGATAATGTGGTTGGAAAGTTGTACTAGTCTTTTGAGTAGGCGCCATTCATCAAATCTGACCTCACGCGCTTTCGATACTTGAGCCTAACGTAAACGCTCGTACGGCCCTTAATCGCATATAACCCACACAATTTGATTATTATCACGATAGTAACAAATCAATTGCTATGTATATATCGTTATCAACGTATTTAGTAATAATTTGTATGACCAAAGACAATTTTCCATGTATGACATAAAAGTGAAATTTTCGTACGTGGTCCTAATTCGATGGCTAGGAACTGTACTTTGCTTTGTTTAATTAATGATGATCGTAAAATAAAATAGAAAATTGAATATGGATTGACAAGTGTACGTAATACTGGAGTTTATGTACAGTTGGGTGCAATAGATTCTGTTTTTGAATTTCCTGTAAAGTTGAAAACTTTTTCATTTTGGTATTTTCTAAGTTTTCAGATTTACAAGTTCTCAAATCTCTACATTTTTAACTCTATTGAGTTTACAAATCCCTAAATTTTCAAGTCTTTACATTCTCAAATTTTTGGAGTTTTCGAATCTCTACATTATTAAAATTCCCTTTTTCCATCCTCAAATTTGTGAAGTATCAAATTTCTAGATTTCCAAATTCCAAGGACCCTAAGTCCTACGTTCTCAAACGTTTAGGCCCCAAATTTCTAGACTTGCAAGTCCCTAGATTCGCAATACTAGATCTCGAAATCTCAAAATCTCTAAATTTTTATGCACCCAAATTTTTAATACACCCTTAAATTTTTGAATTCCCGAAAAATCCCTTAAAATCAACGAATAGAACCTTTCCCTCATTCATTACCACATTTTTCTTATAAAAACCGGATTTGCTCTTAACTGTACAATTAGTACGTGTATTTCACTATTAATTTCAACTTGAAAATTTTAAGCTTAATATTTAACAGTAAAAAAGATTAGAATACTCTATTTAGTATTGTAGTTCAAAAGTATAATATTTGAAATACAAACAATGTCTGCAAGCAATTAATTTATGTTTGCTACTTCTTTTTTAATAGTTGTTTTATCTTTCTACATCAGAAAGGACAGTAACTGAAAATGAACAATTTTATTAAGTTTTGCAAATATGTTGTATGATACAGTGATGAAAATACGATATAATTAGTGTTTATACTGTGTCATATGAAATTTATGGTATTATTGAAAGAACAATAAACGATAGGACTCGCAAATCGTTGACTTAGATCACTAAATTAACGAATATCAACGTTGTATCACTATTTACGCGATTCAAAATGATTTCATTGTTTCAATTGTCAAAGAAAAATCATTTTCGTTAGTTCTGATTATATTTATGGCTATTTTTGGATCTAAAAATTCATGAATAAATTGTATACTTTTTTTTAATATAATTGTTTATTTATTTCCTTGAAGATTTATATAATTCAGAATATTGATTTGAATTCCAACAATCAAGACTTTCCGCCATATAAAATATCTTCTCCGAGAAATTTTAACAGCAATTAATTGTAGTTGTTTTCCAATTACTCGAATGTATTCCAAAATTAAACTTGACCTTCTGAAAGTACAAAAGATATGGCAAAGATAATTCGTACATATATTTGTAAATTTAATAATAAACTACTAGAAATTGAACCACATCCTGTAATTTGTGATTAAATCAGAAGTGCTAAAATAATAATATCTGCGTTTATTTTATGTTAATTAAATGTAATTTACATAAATATACGAGTTGTGTTATTATTATTATTAGCAAACAAAATTTGCAAGCACTTGTAACACAATTTTCTTATCAAATGACAAATTATTGATGTCAGAATACATAAACAATTTGTAAAAGTTGAATGTTCACAAAAAAATTCAAAATTGGTCATATTTTGTTACTGTCCTCTGCAAATTTAATAATTTAACATTGCGAATAATAATGACTAAATATATGAAATAATTCATTTCTCTTTGACAAATGTTTTTTAGGGAGGTCATATAAAAATCCATTTGCACTCTGATATACCAGTACAAGTAGACGGAGAACCGTGGGTCCAGAGTCCAGGAGATATCGTAGTATTAAAGTCAGCATTAAAGGTAATCTAGCCATAATTATTAATAATAGTTCCATTATTTCATTGAAATGTTTAACGGAATGGGTGTTATTCTAAATAAACATTAAACCTACATAATAACTCCTTTAATTGAAATTTTCAATTCTTTAGAGATCACTTATCTTTGCCCATCTAATTTTTTATATTGTTAACTGTGAATTTTAATTGGCACTATTATTTATTTAGTATAGCGTCAATTGATCGAATCATTCATTTTAATTAAAAAATAAATTTGATATGTTCTATGAAGTTTATTGTAAATTATTGTAATTATCTTTTAGATGCAGAGAACAATTTGTTTACAAATTGTAGTTTGATCAACACGTCATTATTTTGAACTTTGGTAGTCTTTGGAAATTAATTTTTATGTGCTAATAATTAGTTACTTTTAGACGAATAATATCAAGTATCTCAACCTTGTATTAAACGTACACGAAAGTATGTAATTTCATATAAAAAAATTTTGTTGATGAATTTTGTTTTTACAGAAATATTGTTAAAATTTAATCTTAACAGTATTGTTAAAATATTGTTGGAATTGCAAAATTCTGTAAAAGGACTGTTAATTTCAATTTCAGGAAAACTTTTCTAATTAATATAAACGACAGAAACAATCTTATTTTTGATTTCTTGAAGTGTAAATAATTACTTAAATATAATTTATTCATTATTGTGTCAATTGCTATTGACATTGGACCGATCATACTGTAAATAGTTAAAAAATAACTAGACTACGATTATTAAAAGATTATTGACGTCTCCGATACTTTCCTTAAATTGTTTTGCTCTTGATTTAAAAATGAATTAATCTATAATTAATGATAAAATAAATTTGTAACTATTGCATGATAACCTAATGAATATTTTGTAATTATTTTACTTTAATCAGTTAAATTAGTTGAACATATCCTCATTTATTTGTAATTATTTATTTGAAATATTTGCTGTGTCAAGCATTACAAATAGGAAAATTTTAAATATACATATTTAAAATGCTTTTCACTTTTATTTTAATTGTAAAATTTATTTTAGTTGATATATAAAAGAAATTAATAAATTATAAATATAACAGTAAATTTAATTCGATGAAATGATACGAAAATGCTTGTAAAAATAAATCATTGAAAAGACAACAAACTTTAAAATCAGTTTGTTACATTGAACAAATATTTGAAGTACTATTTTAAAATTACTATATACTATTTCATAAAATAAAATTATATTATTATCAAAAAGCAGACAACTCAATGAAAAATATTATTTTCAATTTGAAACACTATTTTACCTAAATCTTGTGTACCAAATTTAAACAAATTTGTAAATAAGTCATTTTGGCCCGACCAGTCGTTCTAATATTAAAATAATTCAGCGTTATGTTAATTTCTAAGGACAGGAGAGTATCGAGACGAACAAAAAATCGTATTTATCGACTAATCCAGTTTAAATCCAGAATTGTCAAATTTCCTCGGTAATCAAAGGATTATGCTCATTCTGCGACATTTCAAAGGGGATTAATGGAACGATCTAAATACTTGTCGCACGTTGAATATCCTGCAGGAAGATCCGCACGCATTAGCTGCTAGAACATACTAATTATAATGCTGTAGCAATCACTATAAAGAGCGTGACCCAACTGCTGGTGTCCGGCAGAGCATGCATTCCTCCCCTAATCGCACTCTACTAATCTTTCCTTGTTCCTTTGTTCGCTCCAGGCTACCATGTTGAAGAAAAATAAGATCAAGCGTCGGAATACCGAACCGTCGATCCCACCCGCTAATGGGGAGGGGTGCAAGAGCACAGACGAGAGTACCAACAAAGCCTAAAATGCAGTTTGCGGCTAGATCGATCGGTTAAATTCCACGAAACGAACTTTCAACCCGAATAGCTTCACCCAGACTTCCCCCGATTGTGCAATAATGTGCAGCGATATAGGGGAGTTTCGGTGTGGCCATGTTACAAAGAAAATTTATACAAAATATTATACTTACATCTATACATACACACACCACGCACAGACAAAACACTTGCGTGTAACTTCCTGTGTAGTGAGAGCTCACAATCGATGTTCCGCCGCATGCCCTGTGTGCCAACGCTGTCGATGTACAAAGATAATTAATAAGTTCTTGAACAGTTTTCTAGGAAATTTATTTCAATATTTTCTGCTATGATACTGACATTGTTTAATATTCATTTTTGTATTTCGATCATATTTTTTTATGGCACAGTAGGCTTTTTTGGGGGGAATATGAAAGATGTTTAATTACTTATTCTAACTGAAAAAGTTGACGTTTTCGAATTTAAAAATATTTTACTTCTCGAATTTTTAGGTTTTTCAATTCCGAAATTTGGATATCTTCAAATTTCAGAAAATGCAATTTCAAAATTACAATTTAAATTTAAATTTAAATTTATAAATTTATAAATCATTCAAGTTAATAAATTATTAAATTTTATAAATTTATAAATCATTCAAGTTAATAAATTTCTAAATTCGATATATTTATAAATCAGACTTTTGTGCATAGAAATTAGGAAATGTTCAGACTTACAAATCGGCAAAATTAATTTTGAAATTCAGAAATTTCTCAAATTTGGAAATTGACGAATCATCAAATTTTCAAACTGAAATTTTCGAATATTCAATTTTTTCAGGTTAACTTACAAATTTTTAAATTTGGAAGTTTGGAAAGTTATAAATTAAAAGATTTTTCATTTTTGATGTCTTAAAACTGACTGTTCTTTTTTTATTAATTATTCTCTGTTGTTAATCAAAAAAAGCCTATACTGTCCTATAAAAATTCACTATTTTGTAGAAGTACGATGACTATAATAAAATATTTGTTTTCGTTTAACTAAAATAATTGAATTTGAAATATGAGTAATAGTTTGTAATTATTAAAATTTGACTAGTAGCTTGGAATTACTAAAACTTGATTAATAGTTTGGAGTTATAAAAATTTGATTAGTGATTTTGAATGATTAAAATTTGATTAGCAGTTTTGAATGATCAATATTTGATTAATAGTTTTGAATGATTAAAATGTAATCAATGATTTTGAATTACTGAAATATGATTAATAATTTGGAAATATTGACATATTATTAAAAGATGAGTAACAGTTTGGAATTATAATAAATTATTAAAATATTGTTGCTAATTGTGAATAATTAAAATATGATTAATAATTTTGAATAATTACAATATAATTAATAATTTGAAATTATTGAAATTGAAACTTACACAAGAACTTATCAATAATCTTCACACCTTAATGCTCAACGCAAATCAAGCTTGTCGTAACGCAGTGTTGTGAAAAATTGAAGGTTTATCAAAAGTTTATTCATATATTTTGTCAAGTGATGTACAATACGCAATGACAATCATGTTATTACGATTATTGAAAGATTAAATCGTGCTTTAACTGTTGAAGAATAAACATAAACACATGTTAATCCGCGTGTTTATGAATGAATATAAATTTCAATGTTAATGAAAATTCTATTTCTGTTTTATACAAAGAGATAAAAATTTTAAAGAAGAAATTGATTGTTTCGTTCATTGAAATATCTTGTTAAATATATATGATGTTATGCAGCAAGAGATTTAAAAAAAATGATTTTACAATTTTTTTTATCATTTTAAATAAAAAATATTTATACTAATTTTACAATGTTCGAGTTGCTGGAAAATTCGTTCTTATTTTGCGTTAGTGATTGATCAAAATTGTTGTTATTTTAAAATGTTGAAATATTGAGTTGGATAAAAATCAAATTGTTTTTGCGATATTAAATAAATTAGTAACTTTTTGTACTGAAACCTGTACCTTTTCACAACACTATAAATGATTTTATTATTATTGCATATTTTCTCGAATAATACTTTTCAGCTTGTACTTCGTACAATTAACCCTTGAAGGACCCTTGAGAAAGTTTTTATTATTGTAAAAATATCAATTATTATTTCTTACAAGTAATCATTACTTAGAGTAATTTTTTTTTTAAATTTGCAAAACATATCCCTTCTTAAATAATCAAAATTACACTGAAACAAAGTTCTAAAATTAAGTAAAAAATTTTCAAGCACTTTCTAAATCTTGATTAATTATACAAATATATGTGAATCATGAAACACTTGTAATATTTTACAAAAATAAAAATTTGTGTTTTCGGTCCTTAAAGTGTTAAAGTTATTTTCAGGAAAGCATTATAATAAACATAAATGCAATATGTGTGGAAAGTACTAAGGTAACTGCAGGTAGTATGGAACGTTTGATTTAAAAATAGAGAAATGATTTGTTTTAGTGAAACCAACATCAATACTTGAAAAACTTAATAGATATTTATATGTAGATTGATAAATATATGAAAGTTCAGTAATTTTAAGATTATGGTAGACAAAATGGTACCTAACATGAAATATCTGGGGAATAAGAAATAAAGAATCTTACAAAACTTTATTTTTTTTTATTAAAAAATAAATATTTAAGTGAAGGATAACAAATGAACAAGTACCTGTCATGTTTTCAAATTTATTTTTTATTTCTCTTTGTCTTTAATAGAGCACAATAAAAACAACGATTAAATTCAACGTACTTTTCATTATTGTAATAAAAAATAGTAATAAAAGTAATAATAATAACTAATATGATAATAGTAATTAATAATAAATATTAGAATGTTAATGATAACTATTTTAATTATAATAATAATAATCATTATTAAGAGCTTTAGGAATTATAATAGTAATTACTATTATATTGTTATTAAAATTACTATTATAGTAGTAATATAAATCTTATTACTTTTTCACTGTAAAATTCTGCATTATTATTGACATTAGCGTTCACTAATTTTTTATAATCTTTGTCTGACTTTTAATTTATGTTAGAAGAACTATACTGTCTCTGTTTTCGTATTTCATAAGGGTTGAATGTTTGTAACGCAGCCCCTAGAATTTCAAAATCTCAAGATCTTACAATTTTGAAATTACAGTGAAAGTTTTAAAGTTTTAAAATTCAAAATTTAAACAGTTCTAAAAGTCTAATGTCCAATTTTATAGTTTCACAAATCAAATATTTCAATTTCGAAGATTTCAAATATAGTCCTAAAGTCGTGAATTTCCAACGTTCCAAAATCCCATACTCATAAAGACCGAATATTCAAATATCTTAAAATCTCAAAGTTCTAAAACCCCAAAGTCTCAAATCTCCAATTCCCCAAAACCCTATAGCCCCAAAAATCAAATATTCCAACGTCCTAAAATTCCAAAATCCCACAGTCCCAAAGACACAACCCCCCTAGTTCTAAAATCCCAGAATCCCAAAATTCCAATTCCTTATACAGTTACCGATAGAGTTGTTTACTTAAAATCTTGCAACGTTCCATATTACATGCAGTTACATACTGCATGCACTGAACCTAAATGTACATTTCCGATTGAACGAGAACATTTGATCGAGGTCCTTTGAGCGTTAATTGATTCTTCGTTTCACTTAACTATTCGTTCCACGAGCATCCTCCTCTCTGTTGGTCTCTGAGTGTTCTGGCTGTTAACGAGCTCGAGATTCGTCGTTCATTTATTTCCGTTATTTTTTTTCTTTTTCGTCACGGTCTCGCTGGCATTGACAATTTTCTCTGAATTGCTCCTTTGTGCGCCCCCTGTGATCCTGTCCCTTCCTAGGCCACGATGCTGAAGAAGACCAAGGGTAAAATGAAACGGCGTAACACCAGCATGCGGCTGGTACTTCCGACCGTGCCCTCAAATTACCCGGACCCTGAAGTCTTCTGAGTGACCGAAAATTGTTCCCCGTGCAAGCGGAACGAGGATGTCACGTCACAAATACCGCGTTATTGCACGCGAAAAGCGATACATCTAGCACAACACGCAACAAACGAAATCGGCCTCGAAATTCGTCTGTCTGACCGCGGTCACACGCTGTACGAACATGTAAACTTAAAGCACAACAAGAAATATAAAGAAAATGATACACTACAAATAACCATACACCCGTCTGATCACACGAATTACGCAAGGGAGCTCCTCCAGGAAAGCCAGGATAAAGACACCCCCGCGACAACAAAAGAAAACCCGGACGACGAGAAGAAGAGAACCAGAAGGGAGAAAGAAGATTAAGAAGATGAAAAGAGACGCTAGTCTACGGACACTTCATTATGAACTCAATTAATCTTTACTGTCCCCTTCCGAGTTGCTAGGAGAACTAGATCTCATTTTTAAATGTTAATGATCATTATATAGCATTGTACGTAGCTTCGATCGATATTTTTTTAGTAAAAAGAGAAAAAGAAAGGAGATGACAAAAAGAGAGCGAACGAACGAGTGTATGCGTGTGTGTACGTTTGTGTGTGCGTGTGTGTGTGTGTGTGTGTATGAGAGAGAGATGAAAGATAGTATGAGAGAAAGACTATGCGATAGGTTAATGAACCGTGAGATAACGTTTTACCAAGGAAAGCAGTATTGAATGAAATTTCTCCCAGTTTATTCGCTTGACAGCCATACCTGCGCGTTTACGTTGGTATAGTTCATTATTTAGTCCCGGACAAGCGACGATGGTGAACCGTAATTGTACATGACCCTTTCGTATCGGTATTGTACTAATTCACTGGTAAATATCATGATACGAGAATCCCCGTAATCACGAACTATCGAGTACATAAAGATCAGTTGTTAATTAATATATATGTATATATAAATATATATATACATAAAATATTTATGATTAAATATTAATATATTTACAAACAAACAAACAAACAAAAAAAGAGTAATGTATTAGTATTACGGTCTTAAGTTGTGATAACTGTTGTGCGTCTGACTGCTGGGCAGTCTGGAATTTATAAGAGAAAACAAATACCAGTGGCAGTCAGTCATTTCATAGGATACGAGAAACTAAACGAACTAGAAGAAATAAAAAACAAAAAAAAAGAAGAGAAGAAGAAGAGGAGGACGAGTAAAACGTAACGCGATTTGTCAACTCGTCTCGAAACCTGGATGAACCACCGCCACGAACGAAGGAACAAGTCACAAAACGACTTGGCAACGTTCTCCAACGCGGCTCTGGCGAACCTCTTCATAACTCGCCGGGGCCAACAGAACAGTTGACAACACATTCCACTGGAACGTGGTCGAGAGCAAGATGGACGCCTGTACATTTCTAAACAATGCCAAAGGAACTTCTAACGTGCTAACACTTTCACGCTGTTTGGACACCTGGTGGCCGGTCTTTTCGTTCGGCGACGAAAAGATGTTACCCGCGGTTATCGAGGGAAAGAGAAAAAGAGAGGAGGACGTTCGATCTTCAGGAAACAAACAGATCGAGAAATAAACGGACGTCGGCGGTGAAACGTCGTGGATCGTGTTCATATTGGACCCTTCGTTGGCATCGTTCGATGTAGAGACAATTTCGGTGCCAAACAGTTGTACATAATACTGTAAATGTAGGCGTAAACCAAACACACAGAATACATTACACACACAGATCTACACACGTACACACACGGAAGAGAATCGATTTATTCGAGGCAACAGAGAAGGGAACCAGCCGCTGGTTTCGTTACATGCCGGACATTGAGGGGAAAAAGATGGTCTTTTTGACTGAAGATGAAACACGAATTTGATCATGAGAAAACGTGTCGCGTTGCGTTTCGATCGATCATGCCCACGGCCATATATATAGATCTGTAAACTACCGTCTTGGGGATCCCTTAACAAAGCTACTGTTAGACTAAAATATCCGTAGTCTAACCAAGACTATAATATGTAGTCTAACAGGGACTACAATATGTAGTCTAACCAGGACTATAATATATAGTTTACCAAAGACTATAATATGTAGTCTAACAAAGACTATAGTATGTAGTCTATCAGAGACTAATATGTGGTTCGTCAAGGATTAACATATAATCTATCAAAGACTACAATATGTAGTCCATCAGAGACTAATATGTAGTCCATCAGAGACTATAGTATCTGTAGTCACTGACGAAGCATAAAAGTTTCATGAATCTTCCACTGACCATGGCGCTGCTATCGTTTTGCCAAGGCAACAACGTAGATATGTATTATTCCGAATCCTGTACAAAGCGATCGTAGTGTCCCCGCTTCGTGGTAGATTTTGCAAGCGTAATTGGCCGTATTAAGGGTTCATCCCCAACATAGTAGTTTGTAGATCCGTCTATGCGACCGTGATCATGCTTTTCGCGCGCGAACTAACACGGAAACGTGTTCCAAGAGGAAGTAACATTTGCGCGCGAAGTCTTTTCGTTTGCTTTGCAACTGAAACGCTTGTAGATACACGCTGTCCCTGCATCCTCTTTTAGATACTTGGTAGATCTATCCCTTAAGAATTCTCTGATAACGAGATATTCGATCGGGGGAAATTTCGGAACCGGGAGACCGCCATTTCCGGATGATTGACACGGTCTCTCTTCTTGAAGAAGGTCACAACCTGCCAATGGTGCATGGGCTCAGTCGTTCGTGCTCGACATCCGGTTTTAGAGCGTGGACGACGCATCGGCGGCAGATTGAAATCGCGAGTTCGTTTTTTGATACGTTTTAGTAAAATAATACATCTTGTAGCGTTTTCGCTGTTGCTTGTGAAAGCACGCTGTAACCTATACATGATCGTGCGATCGAGAGTACGAAGAATAATTATGGCAACTCGTTTGCTGTCCTCTCGACGCTACAGAATGTTTCATAATATGTGGAAGTTGTTTTACAGACAAATAACGGACGTAAAAAACAATGAAAAACGTTCCTTGTATGTCATGTGTGACGGTGGAACAATTTATATTGAATATATCAAATACTTGTGAATTAGAAATATTACTTCTAAATTCAATTGGAAAATTATTTCTGAATTAAAAATAAATTACAGGGATAAGTAAATATATTGACGTATATAATTTTTGTATTTTAATGAAGTTATATTCTGATATTCGATGAAAGAATCTGAATAATTTATTTATGTTAAAGTAAGATATGTGTAGCTATTTTTATGGTTGTTCCATTAACTAAGTGTTTTTGTTCAAAAAAATTCTTTATTTTCGTTGCTATCAGTTTTTAATAATTACATACTGATTTTAATGGCTACATATTTTTAACTATTATGTAGACGTTTTAATTCCTGTTTAATAATTATAATGTATATTGTTACATGTTAATTATTGAATAATAATTATAATGTATATCTTTACATTTTAATTACAGTATAATAATTATAGTGTATATTATTACATTTTAATTATAAAGCAAATATTATACTTCAAAGCAAAAAGTGAACAATTTTTAGGACGAATAATTAGACATATTATTATCATATTATAATTGATCTAATATTTTATACTGTTCAGATAGAAACTTTTAAATATCAGTTGGTACGTGCAAAAATTGCAATTTGTTATTGCGTGCAATACAAATTTACATTTATTTGTTCAATTTTTATTGCCTATGCGCTCAAGAATATTTCCTTAATTATCGGCTTAATTGATAATATACCGAAGCTTAACCATTTTTCCTAAAACAAACTTGAATGTCGTAAACATTTGAAACATTCTCTTATCTGACAGATAACTATTCGAGTTTCCTTGTTTGCATGTAACTTAATAAATTATCAAGTGCTCATACGAAGATAGTGAATTATCTTCTCGTATTCTTGAACTGTGCACGAAAGGGTTAATAAAAATCAGTTATGACAGTTTATCGTTAGAAAATAATCGCTGAAACGCAAAATTGTTAGAAGCTCGAATTTACGTGAGCTACTTTATCTAAATCTAACAGTCTTAAATAAAGATCAATATATTAGAATTTTAACTGAATCGATGTAACAAAATTGATCGATAAATTCGACAGTGTCGATACAATTACCAATTGTAATTTAGTTACTAATACTTGTTAGTATTACCGGTTATTTGAATTTACAATCAGTAATGATAATTACCCAATAACTCAAAAGCAAAATTATGCGAATTACGTAAAAATGATGTAACCTTACTTGCTTCATTGTTTCATGTTCTCCGTTTATTGTAAAACAAAGTCATGCAACCACATTTTGTGGAACACCCTGTAGGACCACGGATAAAAATGGGTGCAATTAATTTATCGTTATCAGCGAACTCGGCGAACACCTTCTCCTAATTTACATTGTATTCGTAGATAGACTTCCTGCGAACGCGGTTCCGTATTATTTTCTGTCGATCAGAATGAGTATCGTAAAAATCGTACGGGATCGGATGTGACACGTTTTAGGGATGATTTTCCTTCGCTATACGTTTTGTTTTCGTACTGTAGAACGATGTACTGTGCGAAGAACAAATTCGTTGTTAATTAATATCGATGTATCACGCGTACAGTGGTACAACGTCATGCGAACGAATTGTTGCCGAATCATGCGAGT
The DNA here is from genome assembly GCA_036983795.1 of Megachile lagopoda. Classification (NCBI taxonomy): domain Eukaryota; kingdom Metazoa; phylum Arthropoda; class Insecta; order Hymenoptera; family Megachilidae; genus Megachile; species Megachile lagopoda. The sequence continues at coordinate 3,509,095 of CM072788.1, read as the reverse complement.
TTTACGTTTCACCCTAATTGTGGATAGTTTCGACGTGCGCAACAAACGTTATTGTATCCGCGAAGGGCGAGGTTTTTGTTTCAATCATGTCTTGGCGTGTATTACGGAAAGAGTGGAATATTACATAAATTAATGTACACATTATCTGTGGACTTTTAATATTTTCATAAATCCCATTCCAGTAGCTTGCATCCCTAATCCTTGTTTTGGGCAGAATATCAACTTATAAGTAATACGAATCTCTTTACCATGAAATGGAAACATATAGATTTCATTTCTAGATCTCTAAATATCTCTATTTTTAGATTTCTATATTCTTATGTTTCTATGTTTTCATATTCCTATTTTTTTATATCATGGTGTCTCCACATATCTCTACTAGTAGATCTCTATATCCCTAAATTCCTACATATATTTTTAAATCACGATATTCCTATATCTCTATACACTCAAATTTCTATGTCCCCAAATCTCTTTATTCCCAAATCTCTGCGTCCCTAAATTTCTACATACTTAAACTTTATAACCCCTAACCCTGTATCCCCAAACCATATATCTTCAGATCCCTATATATGATTTTTATATCTCCAAGTCCCTATACCCCGGTCCCTATATCCCTAAATTTCTATATCCTCAGATCCCTACATATGATCTGTATATCCTCAAGTCCCTTTACCCCAATCCCTATATCCCTAAATCTCTACATCCACAGATCCCTAAATATGTTCTCTATATCCCCAAGTCCCTATTATACCCCGATCCCTATATCCCTAAATCTCTATATCCTCAGATCCCTACATGTGATCTCTATATCCCCAAGTCCCTATTTACCCCGATCCCTATATCTCTAAATCTCTACATCCCCAAATTCCTATATCTAAGAATCAAGTCACAATATCGTCAGATCTCCATATATTCCTAAACCCCTATATCCAGAAAATCAATATTATACTTTAGATTTCTACATGCCTATATCCCTATATTCCTATATCTCTATATTCCTACATTCACAGATCTCTAGAACCCCATATCTCTAGATAAAAGTAAAAATTAAAAGGATACACTAATTTTGGACAAACGAATGGAAGACAACCAAGTATGTATGTAATTCTTTTTTACACAATATTTAAATACTGTATTTCAAAATGATGTGTTGAACATTTGAAGTTGGAAACATATTTGTAAGTTTCAATTTGAAAAACTCAGATATGAAAATTTGATTCTATAAACTCTTTAGATGAATACATTTTTAATTCACTAACAACCGTAAATTGTTATATGAAAATTGACTTCTCAGTTTTAATTTTATCCTAAAGACTTTGTTATGGCACTTTTTGAATGTTTAAAGTGTAATACTGAATATACCTTATTTGATTGTTTTCTAAGCTTACAATAATCCCTATCACGTGATTATATTCAAGTACAAGTGATATCTTCTATACTGTACCTAGAGATCAGAAGCAACGAAATTCTTATGACACAGCAAACTTCTATTAATAATCAGATTTTTAATCAGAATCATCAAACTTCTATCGTAACCAATGTACACCTTTTCTCTAAATATTTCTGTATTAACATTTAAAAAAATACAGAAATAATTTTTTTTTCAAATATTTACGAAAGAAAATCGCGAAATTGTTATTACGTGTGAATAACTGTATATCTTAACTATTATGTTGATACCGTTGTCAGAAATAACTATTCCTTATCGGATCAAGGACTTCTAGGAACCATAAAGCCTTTGAATATTAGAACATTCGTAACAGTACGTAACGACAAAATAACTATTCGTTATCAACTACATTAGAGAGTGCATTAATAGCTTTTAAAGACCTTCAAAAGTTTGCCATTAAATCATTATGGTGCCACAATAGTTACGAATAAAGAGGTAATTAGAGCGCCTCCACCGTTATCGCCGCGCAAATGGGGCACTACATTTAGAGCTTTCTGATCTTTCATATTTTGTACAAATTAGACAGGTTATATTGTCATATTTTCTCAATTTACAAATGGAATGCGTCGCTAGGAATTGAACACAGGATGAAAATTATAACGGTGAGATGTATCGATCGAGTTTAGATTAGTGTTGAGATTAGGTTAGATTTGCTGGTGGTCAGGTTTGGATTAGCATTTAATTTGTCTTGGGCTAAATTTGTAAGATAATGTGATAAATTTAATTTAATACGTCTCTCTTGATAAATCTGTATCTTTTGATTGTAGAAATTATCGAAGCTGATATTTCGACTTTTGTTCTCCACCTGAAGCTATTGCGTGAACACTAAAATTGAACATATTAACGATAAAACAATAAGAAATAACAATGAACATGATAAGTATTAAAACATGGATACTAAAATGAAGGAACGATATAATATAGATTAATTCTTAATTGATTTCTAAATTTAATAAAATTAAACGAACTGAGAAAACTGTTACCCTTAACAAATAGGTAAATATTAATGCTGTAACAAACATGAGCACATTTAAATTTCATAATGTAAATAATATTAAATTTTTTATGTTAAAATGTGATTTTAAAAGGTTATTTGTTATATAAGATTAATAAATAAATTAATTGAAATTTTTCATTAGACATAACGAAGAATTTTTCACTAAAACATTAAAAATACAAGCTGGTTGTTTTGTGATATCTGCAATAATTGTATACAACTGTTTTTTACGTAAACATTTTACGTTGATAACCTAGATTAAATTGTCAATTTGTATCTTACTACGTGTTATTGAGGAGGATGAAAGTTCAACAGATTTGAAACTTCAACAATAATTTTATCGATACTATTGGGCAATAGAATTCATTTGGAAAGAATTTGTGAAATTTTTTATCAGTTTTCAAGATTACTCTTTGACTACGTTTTACTACTGAACAATTTTAAAGTACTTCTGATGCAATATCGCATATTTTATCATTAATGTAATTTATATAATTTTTTGTATTTTGCAGTAAACGAACATAATTTGTTTAAAACAGAAATTGCAATAAGTTAGTAATTTGATAAACCTTTGTTATCTTATACTTATAAAATGTCAACATATTTTTTAGAAAAATTTATATTTAACTATTATACATACATGCTATACATAAATCCAATTTCCATCACATAATCTCTGTTCCACCCACTTTCATATAAAAAGCAATTTTTATCACTAATATTAAGAGCATCCTTCTGATACTTAAAATTATTTTTCTTATGACTCACATATTTGTTCATTCTTAAAATTCTAAGGAAGACATAAAAATCGTATTTTGTACTTGAACTTATTGCATTAATTTAGAATCATATTTAGAATTTCTTATAGAATTGCACACTATTAAATATTATTTTTCTGTGAAAAAGTATGTCATTACATTTAGTGTTTTATATAAACTTGCGACCTATTAAATATTATTTTTATTTGAACAGACATACAATTGCATAAGATTAAATATGCTGAAATATTCTTTCATGGTCAATGTCTGTCAAATTTAATGTTATTTATTATAGCTGGGTGTTTCCAAATTGATGTTCATGTGTATTTCCAAATTAGGGGGGCTAATTACGATACCTGAGGGTTAATAACACTCTCAAGGAAAAAGTACCATAATTTTCCCAGATACATATATGAACAGTAATTACGTGTAAGACAAATTCAATGGGGCTTTGGGAATTCCAGAGGTAAAGGTAAGTTCTTGGTACAAATGGTACAAAACAATGATTGTTCGAACCTCAGCTACCACGTCTTAAATTAATGACTTCCGAAAGAGAATTCTTGCATATATTATACGCTGACTGATTATTATAGCATTTACTATGCGGTCACCGTGGTATAATAAAGATATAAATGAGAAAAATACTCCGCAGTTCCTAAAATTTTATTTTTACTTACCAGTCTATTCATTATAAAAATTATTCAATAATTGAAGAACCAGACTTTAATGTACCGGTACAGCATTTAAATATTGAAGCATTAAGCTTAATGACTATTGAAATAATTAAATATTAAGTGTTAAAATTATAATAAAAAATTGTATAAAAATGGAATATAAAATATTTTTGCAATGAATATAAAAATAGTATGAATTTACAATATAAATTATTATAAACAATATTTATTTTAAGCGTTTTACTTTCATATTACAAAATTCTATAAAAATTATTATCTTTAATGATCGCAGACACAGATGGATAATTGTCCTGTAACATTCTTTCCAAAAGTCGGCTTTTTGAAATAATACCACTGATAAAGTACCACAGTATCTCTCTAGTGTATTTTATTATTATACACAAAATTTTCAGAAGATAATATTTTTATCTCCAGAAAATTGGTAAAAACATCAAATTAGTTTTGTATTACAAAATAAAAATCGTATTTCTGTTATCATCGCTGTTAAATTAGTATAATTTGCTAATTATCTAACGATGTTTATATTTATAAATAAATAATTATTTTAAATGTAATTATAATTATAATAAATAATTACTTTAAAAATAACTATAATTATAATATATGATTATTTCAAACATAGCAATAATTATAGTATATAATTATTTCAAACATAATTATAATTTATATTTATAACTACATGACGAACGCAACAAAAGTTGCAGTTAAAAATCTTTAAATCAATTTTGCAGAAAGTGATTAATTCATAGCATGACACCCTTTTTTTCAGTTAATTAAAAACTAGGATAAAATTAGTTCAATGAAAATTCTTGTACTAGAATTGATATGGAAAAATAAAAGTCATTTCTTTCACCCATACATAAAAAAGCGTTTATACTATTATTGAAGTGTGGCACGTGGCAGTAGCAATACTGAAAGAACCGGAAACGGAAATAGTAATACAGCACCGAACTACACATCTGCTTACCCTTCTGAAATCATCTTACAAGATTTTTCAAGGGTCACGGCATCCTAAATGGAGTGTGCTTTTCACGGCAAAGAGGGACCCTGGAAAAAACCTAACGGTACGGAAGTAAGTATATTATTTTAGTTAGGCCATGTGGCGACCAGAACTTTTCAAGAACAGAAATGACCCAGCACATCTGGGTACTACTAAAGAATCCTCTTGTTATGTACCGGGAAAGAAAAGAGAAAGATTTTCCTAGAATGTTTGTCGTGAATTCATTTAAGGCAAGCTGTGCGAATATTTAAAAATTAATCATTGAACGACCTACATAGAATATAGGAATCAGGATAAAAATTAAAAAGTATTAATTATAAAATAAAAAATTTTATTTTATATCTGCAATGAATTTTGCAAATTATTTTGTAAATCATATGTTACTCATATATACATATAAAGATATAATTACAATGTAAAATTGTTTTAATAACACTGTCCAACAGCTAATTGACGTTTCGAAAAAAAGTTGAAATTTGTTGGACAATGTAATATATCTCGAATTCTTTTACTTGTAAAATAAATTAAAATATTTGAAAATTGTATGAACCGTTATATCATACATCAAAGTTTTATGCATAATAAAAATTAGATACAGTTATATTAGTACAAGTATTTCGATACAATATTCTATCCAATCTTTCATTAATTTTGTACGCACAAGTAAGATTAATATCGTACCATCTTCGGATTTATCTTTATCACTCATAAGTTTTTCGTCCGTTACGTGAATTGCGTTTGATATACGCAACGATCGGAAATAAGTATGATGACTATTCAAGAATTTAGGAAACAGTAGACTAGTTTAATAATATTTATTTACGCGCTCGATAATATAATACGTAATAAATACTACATTTAATAATAAATGTATTTATCAATATGTTATATGTATAATTATTAATATTAAATACTAAGTATAATAATACTTCGTTTAATAATAAGTAGCAAACATAATACTTAATAATACTTTATTTAATAATAAATATGTAAAACATTCTAAGCAATTTTATTTTCCATAATCTGGACTGATTATTCTAAAAATATGTAACAGTTTTTTCTACAAATATCTCCAAGTACTTAATCAAATTATTTACTATTGGTTAAAGCGTTCCTTACAAAATGGTTGCCTAATTCAGACGTTGCGTGTCACTCAAACTGCATTACCATCAACATTTTAATAATTACATAATTTCTGTGAAAAAAATATCCTAGAAAAAAGAACTCATTTTAGCTACCGTAATAACTTTCAAGGATTTCCTCTTAAGAAGCGAAAGTTGATACAACTTTCCTCGATAAACATTTAGGGAACAGATACCAGAAGTTAAGTTGTCTGGAAAGGTTCTGGCTGCAGTGCCTCTTCAAAATGTTATACTGTCCCCTTATATGTATTTATACATCGTACAACCATATGCATAGTTCTGGTTGCATAGGATGCCACAAGACATTTTCGAATGTTATTAAAGAAAACTTTAATTTTTACAAGGTTCACATCATAGCTCATAATTTTGTTTCGTTCACTACAGTTTTTTAAATTCGTTATATATTAGTTACTAGTACTCTATTTGCCATTTATGACATTAATGTGATGTAAACATTTATGATGTAAACATCTAAGCAATGAAAACATACTATTGAAAGTAGATTCCTGGTACCGAATTTCTTGGTAGCATCGAATTTCTATGATTTACATATTATGCTGGTTATTCCGCATTTTTATGTGTATCTGTTGAACTTTCCACATTTCACAATGTCTCATTGGTTTTCGATGATCACTCGGTGAAACCTGAGACGTATAAACAGCAAATTAAGTACGTATCTGATATGATTCTGAATTTATGAGTGCGCCTGACGCGCACTGCGGTATCAAAACATAACAAGCGAAATTCGTTTCAAACCGATATTGCGTTTATTAAGATATAACAAATTAGGGTCAGCTTAATTTCAATGTTTAGTAATTAATATATCTTGCTTGATTACTTAATTGAGAACTTAAAAGGATCTTTTTTATTGCAAAATTGTGTGTACAATTTTATAATTATAAACGTTGAAGCAACGAAGTAATTACTTCTAGTTTCTAAAATCACATAAAATTTCATACTCTATTAATTTTTTTTTTAATAAATGATATTGGAGTAAATATACACATGTACTGTAAAGAAAACTGAAATAGCAGGTATTGATATCATTAAAAAATACGAAGAATATAATCCTTAATCATAGAAGCTTAAATGATCTTAAGATTTCACAAACTTGACATCTTTGAAAGCCTTTATTAAATTAGAAGTTATTCACTAAACTAAAATAGTCTCTTCTTATCACTAGGAAATGATAATTTTTATCATTGACATAGATCATTTAGAACATCATAAAATTAAAAAACGAGAATATTTTCTTATTAATGACCTAATATTTAAAGCAAGCATAATTTTATGTCAAATTATTTTTGTGCAAATACTTGAACTATTACATATTATTATAATTAAATAAATAGCAAATATAAAAATGTATAACACCGAGATGCAATTAACAAAAGCAGTTTGATAATTTATATAAAATAATTAAGTCGATAAAAATGTTTTGTAATGATATTTACTTCCAATAAGAATACCATTTTCGTACTACAATAAACAAAAGATTACTTTAATTGTACAAGTATAAGCATTCATATCGTTCATTTTATAATCGGCGAAGTATTTATTAATAACTGAATCGATAACAGAGCTTAAAAACGTTAGCCTATTATGACAGACAGATTAAAAAGATAAATTCTTTTTGATCATACTTGATAAATTCAAAATTACTGTCTAAAATTTATAAAGGAATCAGTTTACGTCAAATCGATCATTCTTTCTTTCATGTTACACAGTCTGTATGAAATCAGAAGTTTAAATCATCATACATCATGTCATACATTGTATCATCAATACAAGACTTTTAATTTTTGATTATAATTATTTTCCAAGAACTGTATACATTAAGATTTGTAAACATGTTACCTTCAAATGAAATTTACACAATAAAAATTTCCTCTCCAATTAAAATATAAAGATATTAATTAGGACGGCAAATAATTCCCTGGATAAATATCTAAATGCATGGTCGATAGTATGTATGAAAATCATCTTAATAAATATTTAAAAATAAAAATGATAATATTATGTACTTTAAAAAATCAACAGGCAGTATAAACTACGTACGTTTATATTACATCTCTGAATCATGATCATGTGTTAATGATAAGATATTTAATAAAATTTTCCCAAATACGCGTTTAGAAATGACTGGAAGAATCTTCTTCCCCAACATCATCATTTTCTCTAGGGAAAAACAGAATATTCCCAAGTGCACATTTTAGTTTTATAAAAGTAAGCAAAAAGGTCACAAAGTTCAAATGCTAAACAATTTCAAAACGCATAAAATGATGACTCGAATTCCTGTATTTCTTTTATCGTATGTAAAGTCAAGTTAAATTTATACTACATAATATTTCGTTTTAATTAAAATTCCGGATATCCACAAAAAAAATGAAAAAAAAATTAATTTAGCGCGTAATGTCCCAAAGGCCTTCCCCTGCTGTGTCAGACATGCGCAGAACAACAATCGCGCATCTTCTAATCCCCACTACTCGGTCTATTCGGTGATCACGTGACCAATTCCGCCATTCCGAGTTTAACCGAACAGAACCGAACGAGAGCGCGCGGAGAATCGGGAATCATAAGCTTACGTCTCACGTCAGTTCGCGTCGAACATTGTGGGTGGGTAGTTCGTTGATGAATTTTAATTGGACTTGTTGCGTTTAAAATTCCTTTTATATTGGTCTGAAGTGTTGTGTTTCACGATCGAACGATCCTCGTGACGGACAGAACATATTTGTGACATTGTGAACAGTGTGTTCATCCGATTAAACGAATATTGCTCGATGTGGAAAGAACAAAAACAAACAACGACAACGAATGATCACGACCAGTGCTAATCAACTACGCTAAATCTGGTAAGTTTAAACTATAAAAGGAAACTATTGTTTCCTTGACATGTGCGTATGTAATAATTATTGCGATGTAAATATCGATCACAGTATATCGATTGTCAAGTGAGTCAGTTCATCGATTGTTTATGTTGACCATAGGAACAGTGGGCATACAAATAATTAACCATATAGATTGTAAGAGAATGCGTCTAATTATTTGTAGAAATTTATAATATTATTTCTGTAGATGTAATTACTGGGAAAGAGACAGATTTGTTATCAAAATAAATACGGTTTGGTACCGTAACATTGCAGTACTTTCGAGATTACATTATCTTGTACGAAACAACTTTTTTTATCTTTGCAAATGCCGTTTTGTAGAAGTTTATGTTTCCTCTGATGTGTCTTCCTGGAAACGGTTAACCTTTTTGCTTATAATGCTTGTGGGAATAGCTAGCGTCTACCAGTTTTTCTCATCGATTTATCGATTGAAATTCGTGCAAATTTCTTGGTATCTAACGATCGATGAAGTAACGACTCTAATTTAAGATTCGATTAATTTAGTCACGTGTTTTTTGAAATAGTTTTTTCTTAATGCGTGATAAACGAAGATTTGCGGAAGTTTAATATAACCTATGGTTGTGAAAACGTTTTTTCCGTCGGAACTACGAGTTTTATTGAATGAAATATTTGCGATTCAATAATACGTTATTATTTTTATATAACAATGTATGGTCGTTACAAGATAATAATTGCAATATTAGTGGTATATGTTTTTATGAAACATGTACTGATGTTTTATAGTATATTTTTATTAAAACGTATATTAATATTTTATAGTATATGTTTGAAATAAATCATATGTATATTAAATTATACTGTTATGATAATTAAGTTATTCAATATGCAAATACTATTTATTTCTTTCAACATCAATTAGGAGAAGTATTTATAACTGTTGAACTGTTTGAGAACTAAAAATAAAATAAAAGAATTGAGAAAATAGTTTATAATTGCTTTAGATTAATTTTTCCATTATATTTTATTTTGTTTAATCTATTTTATTAAATTATGGTATTAAATAACTTATGTTGTTCGTTATCTATATATTATATTATTATGCTAATTACTATTATAATATTAATATATAATATAATAATTATGCAATATATCAAGATGTAATAAAATTGCAGTAATATAATTCGATATTGTTCTAATTATTTTTGAGATGAGTCGTTACAACCATATCTTTATTTGTTTTCCGTTTAACTGCAATATTTCAGCATTAAGCGAAATTGAAATGTTTCATTCGTTGTTTTTCCTCTAGTGCGATGATTTTTTAACGCGAACTTATCAACTATGTATTTCTTTTCCAACGAACTTCATTTCTAAATGGAAGCTTTAATTACGTTTGCGATATGACGGTATTAAAAGACAGATGTAATGAAATTGTAATTTGTAAATTTAATCTACGTTTTCCTGTTGTTCAATATTTCAGATATCACACGGGATGTGATGTATAAAATATTTGATTAATTTGACGATCTTCTATATTGGTATTAAAAATATATATGCAGTTTGTAGGGAGATTTAATAGAAATATTATATAGTGTTACATATTTATTTAATATTAATATAATATATTTAGATTAATATATAGATATTATACATAGTATTATACGTACATTATTATTATACATAGTATAATATCTATATAAATATTACTATTATATTATTAGATAATGTAATATGTTATACATAGAGTATGATATATTAACACTAAAACTACCAAAAAAGTCAAATGACCCTTTTACAAGTTTTTCATTTTAAGTAACACAATTTATTAAGACAATTTCTTTAGAATCTCTGCTAATCTTCATGAAGGTAAAGAGTTAATATGTATATTAATTTATGTTTTATAATTTGCTTATTTATTTTTCAACTTCATTTTTAATTTCAGAGTAAGTGTGTATTGCATACCGGTAGGTTTAGTGTTAATATTAATCCGAATATTATATACACAGTATGTATATCCTAACTTATATAATATATAGTGCATTTAGGAGTAAACAATTCCAACTACTCCAAAATAAACTATTCCAACGATACTGAATAATCTTTGCCAACATTCAACACGCATGTTCTTTTTATACTTTCGTTCGTACACACAGTTTGTTAAAAGCGAGTATTCGTGTGTAGATTCTTTACGAAGCATTATTTGTCTAATTGAGATCTTTAATATACGGGATTTACCCATTTATCAGAACACATATTGTCTTCTACCATATACAGTTTGTCTAAGGTTTTAACGGCGGAACTTTGCCAGTATAGGGCTAAAATGAAGCATAAATATTGTATAAACGTAGATCGTTTAATACCTCGTCAAAATATACGACAAAAGAGCGACATACAAGGAGATCAATAAAAAGCTTGCGCTTACTGCAGTATGATGCAGAAATACATTAGCAATATTTAATTGTACCGTATGTATGCTACGTACGCTAATTTATAGGTATATTTTTTTTTATCCAGTTTACATATTTTTACACGCATTCTGAAATATAGGATTTCAGTGATTTTCAAATTTACAAACTATGAAATTTGAAGTTTTAGAATTAGCAAATTTTCAAAATAAAAAATTGCAAATTTTCAAATTATAAAATTATAAAGTATAAAATTTGTAAACTTTCAGATGACCAAAATTTATAACCTTTCAGATTACAAAAGTTTGTAAACTTCCGATTAAAAGATTTGTAAATTTTCAAATCTGAAAATTTAGAAATTTTCACTTTTTTGAATTCATTGATTTTCAAAAGCACAAATTGTTAAATTTAGAAATGTACAAATTAAAAGAATAGAAATATACAAATTAAAAAAGTTGAAAATGTTCAAATTAAAAAAATTAAAAATGAACAAATTAGAAGATTAGAAACACACAAATTAAAAAAATTGTAAATATAAAAATTTATGAACATACAGATTTAGGAATTAAAGTATGTACAAATTTGTGAATTTAGGAATCGAGTTTGCAATCTTCTAAATGCTATATAGCATACAAAGACCGTTTTCTATATTGCCAATTGCAAAAACTTCTAATTCCACCTGTAGCAATATAACGAGAGTGTACTATACACCTCTTCATTTTATACACAATATAATTACACCTAGCTGTGTAACGTAAAAATAATAATTCGCAAATTAAAGAAAAATCTATTAATTCCCTAACTGTATAGACATTTAAAATAATTGCGTCATAGTCAGTCGAAATTTCACTGGTATTGTATATAAAACGTCTACTATCTGCATTTAAAATCGCAAGATTTGTAATCAATTCATTTGGAATAGATATATTTTGAAGATGTCTCTTAAAACTGGATTATCGAATTCAGACGTAATAAATCGATAAAATTTTGTTCACACAGTAATTGTCGGAGTTGATAAAAGTGGATTGTCTTTGTTTATTTGATAAATGAGTACATAGATCCCGATTCTTAGATTATGAGGAAGAAACTGAATAAATAAAATAATAATTTCTTGGAAATAAATTGAAATACATATTTAACATACAATATAATTTATTTCATATGATTATTATGTACTTACGTACATTCATTCTATGTATAAATATTTATTATATCCTCAATATTTTTATATATCCATTTACTTATACATCATTATTATATATTCTTCTTCTTCTTATTATTATTATTATAGTATATTATTCTACCATGAAATTTAATCTAGGAGTTTCTAAATGTATTTGTGATAAACAATATGGGCTACTAATAATTAGGATGGTGTGAAAAGTGCTAGGTAATGCTCTATTTGAAAAAAATGATATAATTACATGTACATGTCTATACATACACTTATTTGATTTGTAATGCGATACAAAATGGTAAAGAAATGATTAAAAATGATCATTATGATCTTTTTTAACATGTACTATTTCAATATCATTATTTATTATACATATAATTATTTTAATTTGATATGATGATTACGAAATTTGTAAAAAAGATGTGTTATTTTTCAGAGTTATTTTTTTGTTAGTTACAATTTTTCATATTATTTCTGTAATGTATATAAATAGATTCATTTTATTATTATTACATCTAATAATAATGAGTTAAATTATTTTTTTGATGTATTGTGCTTATTATTTAAATTCTTGAATATTATTACATTTTTAATGTACCGTGCTTATCAGTCAAACTCTTGATTATTGTTAGCATATTATTTACATTAATACATAATGTATTGTTATTATATAATGTATTGTGTTCTTATATTCTTAATATATTATCATATTTTTAATCTACTACACAATTTACCCAAATCCATCAGTTTTTAAACAAACATACCATGTACCATAAATTATTCTCTAATTCCATCCAAAATATAATACAAATTACCCAAAAACGCAAACCATGAGTTAAAAATAGAAAGAATTAATCTAAGAGCTATTTAAAGCTACTGATAATAGAAAAATAGGTATTATTCCTTATAATCTTGTTTGCTTCTCCTTATGTCGTCCACGAAACAATTTTTAGTCTCAAAATTTAGTTTTGTTGAATTATAATTCGAGGATTTAGAGTCAGACAACGTTGACTCCAAGAATTTGATAGAATTTGTGGAGAATTGACTCCACAGTTTTTGTCAATGACAAATTTGAGATGATGTTTTGATTTTGAGAAAGTTATTGAGAGCCAAAAAACGATAACTAGACATAACGTTTTTTGCGGTGGCACCGAAAATCTCGACATCCATAATGGTGACAGCTATAATTCCGACAACTTATAGCCCCGACTACCTATAATCCCGAAAATTTAGAGTCCCGACTATCTAAAGTCCCGACAGCCTCAAATCCCGACACCTAAAGTCTCGACTACCTAAATTCCCGACTACCTACAGTCCCGATTACCTAAAATCCGAACTACCTAAAGTCCATACTACCTAACGTCCCGACTACCTAACGTCCCGACTATCTAAAGTCCCGACTATCTAAAGTCCCGACTATCTAAAGTCCTGACTATCTAAAGTCCCGACTATCTAACGTCCCGACTATCTAAAGTCCCGACTATCTAAAGTCCCGACTATCTAAAGTCCCGACTATCTAAAGTCCCGACTATCTAACGTCCCGGCTACCTAACGTCCCGGCTATCTAACGTCCCGACTATCTAAAGTATCGACTACCTAAAGTCCCAACAGCCTCAAATCCCGACAACCTAAAGTCTCGACAGCTATAATCCCGAGTATACTCGTCGAACGCATCACGGTCAAGATTTTAAATGGCGAGTATATTCGATAATTGCAGTTAACCGATTAGTTTAGGCTAGAATCTTGGCTTCCGAGATTTTAGGTTAGGTTAGGTTAGGTTTTGAGATTTTGGAATGTTCCCTGTGGGCGAACTCCAACTTATTGTTTCTAGAGTTAACGTTGTCTGACTCTGAACCTTCGATTTTATACTCGCATTACAACGTACAGAGGAGAATAATTTGTATACTTGTTTAGTGACGTATAATATATGCGAATTAATATCCGTTCACTTAAAGCTACGTTTATACCTAACCAGAAAATAGTTGGTTTTCTGTTACTTTAACAAAATTTCTGTAACAGTTCTGTTAAGTAAATTATATTACTTTCATACATTATACATTTAATGGTTATTGTCTTACATACATACATACATACATACATTATACATACATTATACATTCAATAGTTAATGTATTTCATATATCATACATTCAATAGTTACTTTTCATACATCATATATTCCTTTATATGTATGATATGTTATTATAGTCATCTTTACTGACACCGGAATTAATTAATGCAGCGGTTATAATGGAAATATTTCATGACGAATTAATCTTCCGACGAATAAGTACAAAATTTTCCTTAAAGCGTATCTAATGTATTGTACATGGAATAGCGAACACAGGACAGGTTTCTTTAGAGAAAGCGGCGATATAAGTGAAATGGCTGTATCACTTGTTTCTTTGTGATTAGAAAATTTTCAGATTTGAAACTTTAGAAATTTGGGATCTTAGAAATTTGAGAATTTGAAAGGAATGTAGGGAGTTCGGGGATCTGCTTTGCAGATATTAATGGATTTCAAAATTTAAAGAATTTTGGAGTTTGGAAATTGTGAGGAGTTGAGGAATTTGGGAATTCGAGGTCTTGGAAATTTGAAAATTTAAAAATTTGAGGAATTCAGGAATTGGAGGATTTAAACATTAGGGAGATTTTGCAATTTGACAATGTGAGGAATTTGAAAATTTGTGAAATTGGATGTTTGAGAATTTAAGGAATTTAGGAATCCGAAAATGCAAGGAGTTTGGAAAATTTAAGAAATTTGGAAACTTGAGAATTTGAAAATCTTTGAATTGGAAAAATTTGAATGCTGACAAATTTAAAGATTTGAAGAATTTGTAGAGTTTAGAAATTTGGAGATACTTGAGGATTTGGTAATACTTAAATTTGGGGAATTTGAGTTTTGCAAATTTGGTTATTTGACAAATTTGGGGGATTGGAGAATTTGAAAATTGAAAAATTCATGGAGTTTAGAAATTTAAAAGTGTGAAGAATATATGGAAATTTGCAAAGTTGATGATTTAAAAATTGGAAAATTTATAGAAATGTGAAGATTCAAGAATTTAAAAGACCTTAGTTAAGTTTAAAGACTTGCCAGTTAACTAGCGAAGCGAAGTTGTATTCTTTTTTATTTTGCTTGATACAAGTGTATAAGCGAACGGTATAACAGGTTTCACGAAGCAGAGTGCAAAAACAAAGAGAATGTTGAATGTCCTTGGTTTTACTAAATTGGTATTGTGACTGTACATACTTTTATATACTATCGATGAAAAATGCAGAGACATCTATGTACTGACAAGAGTAACACAGGATCATTGAAACAACGATTTGCTCTAAATATTGTTTATAATCACAAGAGACTATGAAACTAACAATTCTATAAAATTATATTATGAATATTTGCTAAAAAATAGCATAAAGAATAATTGTTAGGTGAATGAAATGCAAACTTCTAA
Source organism: Megachile lagopoda (assembly GCA_036983795.1). NCBI lineage: Eukaryota > Metazoa > Arthropoda > Insecta > Hymenoptera > Megachilidae > Megachile > Megachile lagopoda. The sequence goes on along the minus strand of CM072788.1, from coordinate 3,493,167 downwards.
ATTTAGAAACTTGGTATTTTTCTGATTATCAAATTTTGAAGTTTTGGAAGTTCGACACTTTTAAAGTAAGAAATTTGGGAATTTAATGATTTGAAAAGAAAGAAATTTGCAGATTTGAAAATTCAGTGATTTTGGGATCTGAGGATTTGCAAATTGGAGGATTTGGAGATTTGGGATATATAGGGATTTTTACATTTTTATAAATAGAGATTTAGAAATTTTTTAATTTAGGCATTTCGAAAGTTACAAAATTTGGAAATTCGGTGATTTGGAAACTTAGGGATTTGGAATTTTAGCGATTTAGAAGTTTGGGATTTTTTAAATCTTTACATTTGAGGATATAAGAATTTGAAAATTTGTGGATTTGGACAACTGTGGATTTGGAAATTCATTAAATTTGAGAATTTAAGAATTTGAAAATTTGTGAATTTGGACAGTTCTTGATTTAGACATTTAGGGATGTGGGCATTCAGGGATGTGGACATTCAGGGATGTGAACATTGAAGTTAAGAATTTAAGAATTTGAAAATTTGTGAATTTGGACATTTGCGGATTTGGACATTTCTCCATTTAGATATTTGTGGATTTGGACATTTCTCCATTTAGACATTTGTGGATTTGGAAATTTAGGGATGTGTGGGCATTCAGGGACGTGTGGACATCCAGGGATGTGGACGTTCAAGGATCTAAACATTTAGGGATTTGGGGTTTGCAAATTTAAAAATTTAAAAATTTGAGAATTAAAGAATTTAAGAATTCAGAAATTCTTAAATTTAGCAACTTGAGAACTTAAGGATCCGAAAATGTGTAAATTTGTGGTTTTGAAAATATGTGAATTTTAAAGTGCAAAAATGGAAAAATTGTTAAACTTATCTTAAAATTGAAATGATTCAATACCCACAAGAGCTATTTATTACGGAATATTTTCAATTTTCTTGCAACATAATTAAATGTATCTCCATCATTCTTGTATGCAAGCTATTCATGTTCTTAAAATTCTGTGTTATAAAAGCACTCAAGTTAATTCGAACATATCTGATAATGTTCATCACTTTGCGAAGCTTCAAGTTTCAATGACAACATCTTATCAAATGAAAGACTTCCACGAAATTATTTTTTCAATAAAGTACGGCGAAGCTGTAGTAGGTAAATAATACCTATACAACGAAATATCCAGTATCTTCTTAGATCTACAATATGTGTCTTACTGAACATGATAAGATCGTCTAAAAAATATGGCGATCTGCAGAGTGTATCACCATCCCTATTACACGACAATATATTCGTTATTTTTTATTTTCCAATTTTTACTTTTCAATATTTAATTCTTTATTTCTAATTGTTAATTCCAAACTCTCAATTTTTAATTTTTAACTTTTAAGTTCTAATTTCTCAGTTTTAATTTGCGATACATTTAATTTCTAATTTCTAATTTTTCATCTTTAATATTTAATTTTTGAGTTTAATTTTTAACTGTGATTTTTTATTTTGAATTCTTTTGATATTTTCGCATGTCGTTAAAAATGGCGGAGATACCATTTTATTTGAGAATTATCGAGACATCCACAATACTAAAAAAATGGTATACGTTATTGTCTAATTTTCATGAAACAAATATTCAATAATTAGTATTATTGATTATTAGTAGTATAGTTAAATATTACAATTACAGTTTCAAAATTTTCAAGTCTGCAAATTTCCAAGTTTCCATTTGCATTTTGTTGTTTATTTCATCCACAAGAATGTAACAATATATGATTTATAAATAGTAGTAATAACATCTGATAACACGTAATTTATAAGTAATAACAATTATAACAATATGTAGTACTAGATGATTTATAAAAACAAACGTGAGGAAGCACTTTTCCGTGCACTTTTTAAGTTGCAGAACATCCATCTATCTTTATCGAAGATAATTTTGTTGTGTAATTACAAATATTGTCCCGCCGTTGTGAATGATTTACACTAGAGTTGTATACCGTGTTCTTGCTCTATCTAATCGTATTATATAAGATATTAATACATCAAAGAGAAGATTACAGTTTCTTTGATCGAGAGGTCACGGTTATGTATGCTTTACCTGATTATCATGTGTACACATATTTCGCAACAATATTCATAAAACTATTAAAAAGAATAGCAAAGTAAGCAACACACATGTATGTATATGAGTATGTTTTTTAATTAGAGGTACATGCACATAGCAATATAAAAATGAGGACTGTAAACCATCGGACGAAATAATAAATCATAAATAATCTTTTCATTAGATAAATGAAATTTGGGAATTCAGATATTTGCAAATTTTGGAATTCGGATATTTGGAAACTGGGAAATTTGAGAAATTAGGTACTTCAGAATTTAAAAATTGGAAAATTTCTGAATTTTAGAATTTTTTAATTGTTGGTTTTGGTATTTGAAAATTTGAAAATTTCTGAATTTTGGAACTTTTTAATTTTTGATTTTGGTATTTGTAAATTTGAAAATTTCAGAATATTAGAATTTGAGAATTTGGAAATTTCGGAATTTTAAAGTTTAGGAATTCGAAAATTGTGGATTTTTAAATTCGTGAATTTAAAATTTTTGATTTTTAGAATTTGGGAATTTTCAAATTTTCGAATTCCGGAATTTGAGAATTTGGAAATTTCGGGATTTTAAAGTTTAGGAATTCGAAAATTGTAGATTTTTAAATTCGTGAATTTAAAATTTTTGATTTTTAGAATTTGGGAATTTTCAAATTTTAGAATTCCGGAATTTGAGAATTTGGAAATTTCGGGATTTTAAAGTTTAGGAATTCGAAAATTTGTTATTTTTAGATTCGTGAATGTAAAATTTTTGATTTTTAGAATTTGGGAATTTTCGAATTTGGAAATTTCGAGATTTTAAAGTTTAGGAATTCGAAAATTTGGGATTTTTAGATTCATGAATTTAAAATTTTTGAAATTTGAAAATTTTTGAGTTTTAGAATTTGGGAATTTTTGGTTTTATAATTTAAGAGTTTCCAAGTTCTCAACTTCGGGAATTTGAAAATTTCGAATATTGAAAAGTAAAAACCTAGAAAATATAAAAATTTTGATATTTGAAAATGATAAACCTTAACCTCAAAAACTTGACAATTTAGAAATTTAAAAATTTGAAAATTTTGTTACTTCCAAATTATGCACATACTACTGTGTGTACATACAGTTACGTGAATGCTCATTATGTTTAAAAAAAAAAAAAAAGTGGAAAAACAACAATACGCTAATTGGCTATCCCCTCCTATGGGTCTCAAATGGACTCAAGAGTTGTAAATAAATAACAAAATAAATCAATCAATCAATCAAAGAAAACAATACGCTAAAAGCTATCTATCACAATATTTAACATTTACGTTGGAAAACTGGGTCATTAGCGAAGCCTAAACACTTATGTTCCATAACTATAGCGTTCGTAACCCAGTAAGAATTTTATCTGTCATTTTTTTTATTATACCGACCTATTCTTATATTATTGAACGTAGTTTAACAAATGATATAATCATAATAATATAATTCTTCGACATACTGATTTTCATATTATTCTTATAATTTCATTTCCAAAGAATAATAAACAATTTCACCTAACTTTATATGCAGGATACAATGTTTATTTATTTTATATAAATTCGTTTATTTCATTATTCTAAGAACAAAAATTCAATGAAAATTGTTCTGATTTGAGCTTTTGCTGCCTAGAGATTGAATTGAAGTCTTTAGTGCTGTTTCGCGATAGACTTGCTAATCGCGAATTTTGTTTCTAATGTGATAAACAAACTATGAATGTTTGCACATTTATCTATGAATAATAGAACGTGCTAAAAGATATGTAGAAATGTAGTGCATATATATGAAATAAATGAATCGCAAAAGATTGATAAGTAATATTAAAAATAATTACTACGTCGCGTTATGTTTATCGTAAAACTGGTCTGATGACGAGGAAAGTAAATGATACAAATGTATCCTAATGATTTGGTAAATGTATGCGTGTATTCGGGTTGACCTTTGCGGTTTTTGACGGAGCTATGCGTAACGCTATTGATCGTTCATTTTATTTATTGTACAGTTATTCTTATCTTTTGAGTGGTAAAGTTAAGAAATATTAAATGAACTAACATTTTATTCAATAATTTTATTTATTATAGAATGAGAAATGTCAATTTCCGAAATTTACGAGATTTCTAGTTATCAAAGTTAAGAGTGTAGGAACTTCCAAATTTTATAGTTCGAAATTTTAGAATTATTTAATTTGTGAAATTTTGAATATTCAAGTTTGTGAATTTGGAAATTTTCAAGTTTGGGAATTTATGAACTTAGGAATTTTCAAATATAAAAATTTAGGAATTAGGAAATTTTTAGAGCTTTTAAGAATTTGGAAGTTCTTAAGTTTTTGAATATAGATATCAAGAATATTCAAAACATTAGATATTTGAAAATTCCAAAATTAATCAAATTCGTAGAAAGATATTTAGTACAAAACTGATGCGATCATTTTCAAGTTACTAATTTTTTATGTTCTCAAATATTCAAGTTCTCAAGCTTTCAAATTCTCGAATTTTAAAACTCTCAAATTTCCATATTCTTAAATTTTCAAATTCTCAAATTTCTATATTCTCAAATCCCCATATTTCAACTTTCACAAATCCCAAAATATTCATATTTCCAAATTCTTAAATTTTCATATTCTCAAAATTCATTGCACAAAATTCTTATAGCTCAAACTTCAGATTGCTCAAACTTCAGATTGCTCATACTTCAGATTGCTCATACTTCAGATTGCTCATACTTCAAATTGCTCAAACTTCAGATTGCTCAAACTTTATATGGCTCAAACTTTACAGTGCTCAAACTTCACTTTGCTCAAACTTTGTATTTCTCAATATTTATATTTCTCAAACTGTACATTGTTCAAACTTCACATTCTTGAAAATTCTCATTGCTCAAACTTTACATTATTCAAAATTCTTACATTTCCATATTCTCAAATGTCTGAATTTCAAATTATTTTCAAATTTCCAAACTCTCAAATTTGCAAGATCTGAAATTTCTAAAGTACAAAGTGATCGCATATTCAAATGTCCGTATCTCTTTCCAAATCTGCAAATACCTAAATATTTCCACTGTCATATTACAAATTTCGACGATGATATATAAATAAATTCAATCTTGTCTCTGACAGAGTAATCACAAAATCTCTTGCCGGCATCTAATATTTAACAATCACGTGTGACCTTCGTAATTGCTTGTTCACGGTACACGCGCGCACATCCGTATATGCATTACACATTGTGTAACGAGTATCGAGTACATTCGTAGAACGAGGTGTGTCTGTTTTAGAGAAAACTTGCATACAGGTCGTTAGCCGGATCTACGTTACGCAGAATACGATTGCGAAGGATTTCGATCGTGACATGCATGTTCTATCGACATTCTTTCTTCTTGAACGAAGCGCGAGATACTTTTTTTCTTTCTCTTCGTTCAGACGAGTGTTGTTACCGGAGACAGAAGCTCCTTCATTGTGAACTCACGTGGCGTTCAATTGTACCCTTGTGCGAAACTGAGTAAACGCACTGTATGGACGCATTGGGTGGTTCTAATACAAGATGTAGTAATAGCTTTAACAAGAGATGGCGTGAACTGCAACTTTTTAATCACTCGTGGTCCGATTCATTTGGTCACGGTGATTTTTCACAGTAATTTATGATTCTTCATGATCGCTTCCAATTGGTAGAGAGCATTCTTCACTTTTTACGAATTATGTTCATAGACTATATACAGTCCCTGGCCATCGAATTAGGACCACGTACGAAAATTTCACTTTTATGGCTATAACATTATGTCATATATGCAAAATTGTTTTCGGTCATGCAAGTTATTACTAAATACGTAGATAACGATAGATATTGTTATTATCGTGATAATAATCAAATTGTGTGGGTGATATGCGATTAAGGGCCGTACGAGCTTTTACGTTAGGCTCAAGTATCGAAAGCTCGTGAGGTCAGATTTGGTGAATGGCACCTACTCAAAAGACTAGTACAACTCTCCAACCACGTTATCTGAGATGAAAAGAATTACAGATATTTGGGAAAATAATGAAGATACAAAAGGATATAAAAACAAATAGTAAAAGCAAAGGGTAGAAATACAAGATATTAACATGTGTTAATAATGTTATGTACAGTAATAGAGTATCATGTTAGTAGCTAATAAATTATATCATTGCAATTTGTACGGGCCTTTTAATTTTACGGAAAACGTGAAAAATGCTGAAAATTTGTAGTAGTAATTCGATAGTCAGGGACTGTAGTATTTACTATCAAATTGAGACGTACATGGGCTATCCTCATCGCTGTACGAAGACCAGATTGAATTTGTCCGAGATGCAACACACCCGTGACACCAACCACTTCTAAGATTCCATCGCCATGATTTGGTGTATGAAACTGATCCTCGTTGGTGTTTGGTCCCTAAGGATTTGCCCCAGAACCCCAGCTATCGATCAAAAAGAAATTCAATGAAAATCATGTTCAATAACTACAACAATAAACCGAACTAATTACCTCAAAATGTTCAGAATGGTTATTCCCTCAACTTGGGGTAATTCAGTGAGTTATCCATCGACTTCCAATCGAATTTCTTTGTGCAGATCTTTGCATGATGTCCGTTTCACCATTTTCCGTATATTCATCGTCACGTACACACTTTTATTGCGTAATCTGCTTTTTTTATTCGGATTTTCTTACCTGGCATTGTGAAAAGTCAAACACAAATAGACCTCCACACCGATTCCGAAATAATTGTTTCCAATTATCTAGAATTCCCAAATATCCCCAAATTATTCCCAAATTATCTCAAAATCCAGAATTCTTCAAATTCCAAAATTCCTACGTTCTCTAATCTCCAAATTTGAAAATTTTTAAATTGCCAAATTACCAAGTATTTAATTCCTTAAAATCCCAAATTCATAAATTCTCTAAATCCCCAAAGTTCCCAAAATTCTACATTTTCTAAATTCAGACATACTCAAATTTAAGAATTATAAATCCCTAAATTGTTATATTCCCAAAATCTCCAAAATCCTAAAATTCTTAAAGTCCCCAAAATCCTAAGTTCTCCAGATTCCCTAAATTTAAAAATCCCCAATTTTCCAAATTTTAATCTTCCTAAAATTCTAACTTCTCCAAATTTCCTAAATTGCCACGTCTCATAATTCTCAAAACTTCCAAAATCTTAAATTATTCAAATTCAAGGATTTCCACTATATTTCTAAATCTAAAAATCCCTAATTCCTCGAATTGGCAAATTCCCAAAATCCCCAAAATTCTAAATTCTCCAAAATCCCCAAATTTTCAAAATCCGCAAGATCTCAAGTTTCTAAATTCCCAAATCTGCAACTTGCCATGTCTCCAAATCACAAACTCCTAAAATGCCAAAAATATCCAAAGTTCTCCAAACACCTACATTTCCAGTCCCTCAAACTACCATATTTTTAAACTCTGAAATATCTGTTCAAACTGACAATGATATTTCTTAGATTTAGTATAAACATTCGTTCGAAGATGCTCCATCTAGCATGCACAGAAAGTTTGGTTACAAGGGGAACATATCAGCTGAAGCTATATTTGCGATGCGAAATATGGTGTTCTTATCATCGCATAAGGAAGTTATCACATTTATCTTGTTCGCTATATATACCGCTATTTCCGATTTAACTTGTTTTCTATCAGCGCGTTCAATGAGCGATCATCATGAAACGAAAAAAAAGAAGAAATTATATTTATATTCATAAACAAGTCTTAGTAATTACGTAGGAAACGACATACCTTGCCAATGCCAATGACCTTGAAATATTCTGTCAGGTGCAACATTCCAAGTCACTTTTCTCTGTACATATAACCGTTGTACGGCCTTAATTTGAGAGATATTTGCAAAAAACTTTAATTGAATTTAAAGTATAATATAATATATTTCACTACAGGGTGTCCACGCCTAAGTGTGACAGCGCGATATTTCATGAACTATTTATGACACGAAAAAGTGTTTATATGGAAATTGCAGGGTAAAAAGGGCTCTATGTTTTGGCCTAAACGAATTTTTTATAATGTTATTAATGTAAAAGATATGATGGTGAAGTTTCGTTTCTTAAATGGAACTATATATTTTTTTTTCAATCACGCGATAGTGCTTTTCAAGACGAATTCATTAAGATTTAATGTATCTACCCGATTTTTAATAGTTTTCGAGATATAAAGCTTAGAAATTTACTGATTTTCAGCAGAGACGTCACGATTTGAGTAGTAAGTCATAAAAACGGTCTTATTGTTGCGGTAAGTGCCGGATTTTTGACTCTGCCTACCGAAACTGATAGCCGCAGGTCTACGGTCGGAACGGCAAGTCCGAAGAGTAAGCAACGTAGAAAGTATTGTCCATTACGGTCTAAGTTTTCCGCATTAAGGATGATGGACAATTCTTTCCACGTTGCTTACTCTTCGGACTTGCCGTTCCGATCGTAGACCCGCGGCTATCGGTTTCGGCAGATAGAGTCAAACATGCGGCACTTACCGCAACAATAAGATCGTTTTTATGACTTACTACTCAAATTGTGACGTCTTTGCCGAAAATCAGTAAATTTCTAAGCGTTATATCTCGAAAACTATTAAAAATCGGGTAGATACATTAAATCTTAATGAATTCGTCTTGAAAAGCACTATCGCGTGATTGAAAAAAAATATATAGTTCCATTTAAAAAACGAAACTTCACCATCATATCTTTTACATTAATAACATTATAAAAAATTCGTTTAGGCCAAAACATAGAGCCCCTTTTGCCCTGCAATTTCCATATAAACACTTTTTCATATCATCAATAGTTCATGAAATATCGCGCTGTCACACTTAGGCGTGGACGCCCTGTATATTTACTAGTGGATGTATTTCACTATATTCGCTAGTAAACACATATGTTTTATTATTTTTGCTAGTATATGTATTTTATTTTATATTATATACACTAACATGTATATTAGTGTATATTACACTAATTATTATACTATACTTATTCACTATACTTTATTTACACTAATAATTATACTGTACTTATTCTCTAGTGAATACATATGTTTTATTCTATTTATTAGTACACGTATTCTACTATACATTATACATATACACTAACATGTATATTAATTTATGTATATTAGTGTATGTATATAATGTATGTATATTATGTATATTACTTTTACTACCTATATACATTTTCTATATTCACTAGTAAATATGGTAAAATATGCTATGTTATACACACTATCGTACATCGCAAAATTATCTACAATCATTTACATATATTATAGAACTTAACATCGAAAAGTAATTACATTCGTAAACAAAATTATTTAAAATGTTGAACATGATAATTTTCAAGTTCTTCGAAATCAGCGAAGCGTATATCCTTCCAGAAATAATTACATCAAAACTATTTTTCCGAACATCGAAATCAAAACCAAATAACGGTTACGTCTATAGAGAAAAGTTGTTTGGACGTCCTTGACAACATATTTCAAGGTCATTGAAATCGGTGAGTCATGGCCTAATTTTTTAACATCTTATACCAGCACTGGATTAGAACTAAAATAAAATTCAAATACAGCATGAAACATATTTGTATTATTGACAACTAATAAGTGTTAACAAAAGGGGCACAGTTCCAATGACCTTGATCTTGACATAATGTTCTCAAGGTCGTATTGAGTTCTTCCTTGTAACTTAATCATCGTCAGTTATTTATTACAAAGTTATTAACAAGAAAATATTTACAAATATATTAATCTAAGCTAATCTAACTCAACGTAGCATGTTTTGTAATTTAACATTGGCACTTCATTAGAACATCATACTGGGACGTTCAAGACTCCAGCCACTAAAAATATTTTTTACAAAGAAACTACTCATTTTAATTTGAAGAAAATAATAAAAAATCTTGGATAGTTGTAACATATTTCACAGCTGATTTCAATAAATTTAAACGTTGAATATAAAAAAAATCAGAAACGTAAAAAATGATGGTTTTCATAGAAAAATTCAAAGCTTTTTTCAATTTTAATATAAAGAGCTAAAACTTTATCTGAACAATCGGCATATAACAGTTTGAGGGAAAATATAGTAAAAATATCGAGGTTTCAAAAAAGGTATTTTTTATATAAAGTGGCTAAAATTGGAGCTAAATTGACTGCGGTCGCATACCCCAGTGTGATTGTTACGAGTTAAAAAACATGTTAAGTTTGGTTAGGTTAGAAAAGTATTCCGGTTACACGACTTGAAATTCAAAATAATCTAAATTTATTCAGCTTGATTCATAAATTCACCCATTATATAAATCCCGGTAGGCGTGACCCAATATACAAATCTTGAGGATTTTATGAAATTACGTACAAAATCTCGATTTTTACAAATCATTCATGGTTAGCAATTTTTTAATGAACATTGAGGATTAAGTTATAGCGAAAACTTAGGAACATGTCCTTCAAACTTCGACTTATAATATCGTGACGCAACTCGTGACGCACATTACAGTTCAGATACACCAAACATATATTTGTACCATGAGGTTAATGTTTAGTACTAAATCAAGGATCCCTAAATCGAAAATATATTTATCATTTCAGCTTTTCTTATTTCTCTTAACATTGCAGTAGTAATTAGTTAACTGACCACTGTAAAAATCATAGGTTAAAACAAGGGTCGGCAACCTGCAGCTCAGTAGAATCATACTTGTGGCTCTTGAGTAGTTTAACAGTACATATTGAAAAATTAACTACAATATTGCAATTGCCAAACAAATATAATAATCCTGCGCACACATCAAAATGCGCGGCAGATCGCACGCGTGTAAACCTAGCTTTAGCTAACCTTGCTCTCTACACTCAGCGACGCCACACTCAAAACCAAAAAGTGTTTCCGTTTTCTTTAATACGTTGACTTATATGTTCTATTACTACGCAAAATAGAATGTTTTGATTTCACAATCAATACATGTTTCACAGCAGATAATGGTTATATTATTTTTTCTAATACATATTACCAATGTATGTACTTATGTTTGGCTCTTTAAAAAAATAATTTATCACATCGGGGAAAAAATGGCTCTTAACTCCAGAAAGGTTGCCGATTCCTGGTCTAGGTCATTAGTACTAGATATAATAACATTATTTAAAGATTTTATTATTATTATTATTATTATTGTTATTATTATTATTGATTAGATATTAGCACTAGATATAAGACCATTATATAGAGATATAAACATTAATAAATGTAATATATTTTGTTCAGTTACAACAGGTATCAAGCGTACACGAGGATCTGATAAAATGATCGGCCCATGTTGGATCATCTTTTCGATCATCCTCGTCACGTGCAACGCTTTCGATATTCTTCGGTGCTCGTCAGAATCGAGATGTACTTGCCACAACGGATATGAAGGCGATATTCAACTATACTGTCCAACAGAGAACGAGTCGGCCTTCGTCGTGAATGTAAAACCAAAGGATTATATTCGGGTGAGCATGAGTGACTCAATGATTCTTCGAAAAGAGTATCCACATATCTAGGGAACGTGGGAGGTGCAGTGGAATGTAATATAACTGTATCTCCTCATTTTATACAAAACACGTGGACTGAAGTAAATGTATTCTTACGATGTTCTAGGAGGAATATATTGAGGTACCTTGTTTATGGAGCGCATTAATTATTCAGCGATAAGGATTCGTTTTGGAGTAGATATGTTTTGTATATGGTGGAAGACCTGTGGAAATGTCTTCCACGTTTGGAATTTCACTGTATATGGAATTCTATGTTTGTAAACGTAGAGGATTTTAATTTCTAAGTCAACAAAAAATTCTTGAATTTTTAAGTTTTCAAAATAATTCTTGAGTTTACTAATTTATGACACTAAATTTTTTAATTTCCAATTTACCAAAATTCTAAATTCTTAAGTTTTCACATTTCCAAAATACTAAATTCTTTAGTTTCCAAATTTTCAAAATACTAGATTTGTAAATTTTCAAATTTCTAGAGTACCAAATTAATAGATTTCCAAATTAAAAAATTTCCAAAATAAATTCTTTAATTTCCAAACTAATAAATTTGTGAATTTTTAAATTTCCAGAATACCAAATTCTTAGGTTCGCAAATTTCCAAAATACCAAATTCCCAAATTACAAAATTTTCAATTTTTAAATTTTCAAAATACTCAGTTTGCAAATTTTTAAATTTCCAAAGTACCAAATTCTTAGATTTCTAAATTTTTAAATTTCCAAAATACCAAATTCTTAGATTTCCAAATTTCCAAAATACTAAATCTGTGAATTTCCAAATTTCTAAATCCCTAATTTCTTAAGTTCCTAAATTCCCAAATCTCAAGTTCCTAAGTTCGTAAATTCCCAAATCCCCATATTCTCAAATCCCAAACTTGCATATCACTTAATTACTTCAAACCAATCAATATGAAATATACGTATAATTAATTTGAATTGTTGTAAGTGTATTTTGTAATAAATATCTTATTTTTCATTTATTTTTTATTTATTATTAATGAAACTACTCATTGTATTTTATATATGGTAATATTCTGCGAAATTTTTATATGTTGCATCGATATTTAATTAATTCTTCTTTAATCAATTCTCAATTAAATTCGCTCAAATATAATATTTGAAATCTTCTATGGTCATGCGGATCGCTCGTGAATTTTCATCGGCATAAAAGAATCCAGGCTTTCACTTTCCATTATGTAACATCCTCATTCTCAGTTTACGTGCAGCGGAAACCGAGTTAAAAAGTGTATTATATCCCGAGTTACTAGAATAATTTTCAATTACCAATTTAAAACAAAGAAAAATATTCGAAAATAATAAATAACCTTTACTTTCCAATGAAAATATATTAAAACATATTAAATAAAACAAAGTTATTCAAAAGTAATTATTAATGTAATATTAATTAATAATTGAAAGTATAATAGTAGCAAAACTAGTAATAATTATAAGTATTAATTTTTAGTTAAAACAAATTTTCAAATTCGCAAATTACTTTCAAATCTTAAAATTCAATAATTTTCGAACTCCTTCGCATGTTTAAAAATGCAATTATCCGTGATTATAAATAGTAGGAATATATCGATAGCCTATTATTCTCAATCTGCTATAATGATGCAGATAATTAGAATTATTTCTAGAAGTAGAAATATTGATGTAGAAGTACTTGATCATACCTAATAGAAGTACTTAATCATAACGCCGTTTTTTAATTGAAACTCATGTCCATCTGTTTAGATCGATTGTGAGAAGACTCCGCAATGGACCGAATTCCGCACCTTCAGTTTCATCCCAAAAATCGAAATGAAGTCTATCTACATCCGCATGTGCAATCTGCCGACGAACTCGAGCCTGAGTGAAATCGTGAGCATGTTCGGCTCAGAAAACGTAGACAGATTACTGTTTCAATCGTACGGCAACATGAGCAGCAACCTGAGCAGGGAGCATCTGAAGAATTTTCCGAAATTGAAATGGTTGATCTTATCCAGCAATGGCTTAACGAATCTCAGCAGCGACCTGTTCGCGGACGTTCCTCATTTAACCTGGCTCGATTTGCGGGAGAACAACGTGCGTTTGTACCCAGGAATTTTCAACAACACTCCGGAACTCCAGGTGCTGGAACTAGGCAACAATATGATGAGCCAAATCGAACCGAACGTATTTGACCCACTGACCAAGTTGGAGTTGCTGAATTTATGGTTGAACAAGTTCACAGAACTGAAACCTGGCATATTCGACAAACTAGAGTCTTTGACCTCTCTGGATTTGAACTCTAATTATCTGACCACTCTGCCCGAAAACATCTTCGCGAAATTGCACAATCTGAAAACACTGAGTTTGTACAGCAACAACTTCACCACCTTGCCGGAGGGTCTGTTCAGATACAATGCGAAATTGAAGAATATTAATTTGTCCAACAATAAAGAGAACATGACACTGCCGAGAAAGTTCTTCGCGAATTTAACGCAACTCGAGGTGCTGAAATTGAGACGCGATGGGTTATTGACCTTGCCCGAAGACATGTTTCGGAACTGTTCGTCCTTGAAGAATCTTACCGTGGACAGTAATTATTTGGTGTCGCTACCTAAACGCATATTTGAGGGACTGCATGAGCTGTTAGAGCTGGATCTCAGTTTTAACAGACTGATTTCGTTGCCCGATGGAATTTTTTTCGATGCGACCAAGATGGTGTACTTGAACTTGCAGGGAAACCGGTTCACTTCGATTTCGAGGCACGTGTTATTTGTATTTACTCGATATTTTTAGTATTTGTTTAACAAGATGTTTGGAAATACTGTAATCTAGTCAGAAATATTGTAATCTCTTATATTACTGCGAATGAGCTGTGATGTAATGTTTCTATAACTTCTAAAATATTTTTATAATGTAACATTCCCATAATTTTTAAAATATTTGTAGAATATAACATTCTCATAATTTTTTAAATATTTGTAGAACATAACATGACCACAATTTTTTAAATATTTGTAGAATATAACATTCTCATAATTTTTTAAATATTTGTAGAATATATTTTTGTAACTTTTAAAGTATTTTCATAATTACTGAATATCCTTGTAAACCGTCTTGTAAAAATTACAGGGGCCTCTTCAGCAACTTAAAATCGCTGTCATTCTTAAATATGGAGGGAAATCAGTTACAAACTATTCAAGATAGGAGTTTTAGTTCATTGACAAATTTAAGGATTGCGAGGTTTTCCAACAATCAGCTCACGTTCTCATCGCCTTTTGAAGATGAATTTGGAAAGAAATCACCATTTTACGATTGCACATCTATTGAACAATTGCATTTGTCTCATAACAATATTACGGAGATATTTGGGGATTGGATTATAAACGCTTTACAACTACGTCTATTGAATCTCAGTTACAACAAGATACCTTTTATAACGGTAAGTTACAACAAAGTTGTATTCTAATTCTAATTTTTCATTTCTAAATCTACGAATTAAAAACTAATATACCTTGTGTCTTCATATCGAAAAAGTCATTTCTTTACAATTATAAACATTACAGTTGGCAACTAAATAAAAACAAACGTTCATTTGAAATATTTTAACATTAGATTATCAGTAAAATTCTTTTAAAAATGTTTGAAAAATTTTATTCCATATTTTTGACTTACATTTTCATGAGCACTCTCTTTTTGATTGTTACATCAAATTGAGAACACCCTATATTTTGTTTGTTATATTTTACTTATTTATTTGCAATTTACTTGTTGATTTCAGACCGAAGATCTACAATTTTTGTCCAACAATATTCAAGTGGATCTAAGGCACAACGAAATTAAGCACGTCTCTCTACGCGGAGCCGAAGCAGTGGCGAAATATCAAAAAGATCCACGTGATGTGATAATATATGTCGACGACAATCCTGTAATGTGCGACTGCGATTTGTACGACTTTCTTCGTTACCTAAACGGAGATATGCATCCTTATGTTCAAAATTACTTTCACATAATACCAGGCAATTTGACCTGTCACGGTCCAACAGTGCAGACCCCCATGATTGTGGATAAATTAGAGTCGAAATCTTTCGTGTGTCCGGCATTGAAACCATGTCCCTCTGGATGTTCCTGTTGGATCAGACGAAATGATAACGCATTGCTTGTCGATTGTTCTTACAAAAATTTAACGCAAATACCGAAACACATTCAGACCATTTTTGATTACCGACTTGAATTGAATTTCATAGGAAATAACTTGACAAAAATGCCATCTTTAGCCGAGATTGGTTTGAACAACGTATCGACACCTACGTTACTTTTGGCCAACAACAGTCTCAAGGAGCTATCCTTGGACGAGTTACCATCAAATATTGAGGTACACTATTTTTTTACAGTCAAAATTTTGTAATTTATAGTAAAAACCTTGTAATTTATGCATTTGTTAAACAGAATTACTTCTAGTTACCTTTTTGTTCTTCAACTGATAAAATATAATCTTCCTTGAAATATAGTTCTTCTTCTTCTTGAATAAGTTAGTCTTTAGAGATATAATGTTCTTTAAAAATTTAGATGAATTTCAATTAAACAATAACTCTTAGCTTTATGGGCAAGCATTGATTGAAGCAAAATTGAATTTTTTCAGATACTGGAACTACATAACAATAAGTTCACCAGGCTCAGATCCGATGTTTTGCAATTCCTGAAGAATTCCACAACGCTGAAGGTGCTTACACTGCATGGAAACCCGTGGGCATGCGATTGCGATACAAAAGATTTCCTAAATTTTATTCAAACGAGAGCCGGAAGTATTCAGCATCCGTCACTGATCCAATGCGAAGGTAACAAAGCTCCAATGCTGAAGATGACGGTAACGGATTTGTGTCCTACGGACACCGCAATGATCGTAGGAGCAAGTTTATCCGTAGCTATCGTTGGATTAATTATTGGTACTTTGATAGCACTATACTATCGTTACCAACAAGAAATCAAAGTGTGGTTATACGCTCATGAGTTATGTTTGTGGTGGGTCACTGAAGATGAATTGGACAGAAACAAGCTGTACGACGCGTTCATTAGTTACTCTCACAAAGACGAAGACTTTGTTATGAACGAGTTAGTGAAGAAACTAGAAAGTGGTCCTAGGCCATTTAAACTGTGTTTGCATCTTCGTGATTGGTTAGCTGGTGAATACATAACAACGCAGATCATAAGATCCGTTGAAAACTCGAGACGAACGGTAGTGGTTCTGTCACCAAATTTCATTAACAGCGTTTGGGGGCGAATGGAATTTAAAACAGCACATCGGCAGGCCCTCAGCGAGGGCAGAGCAAGGGTAATTTTGATTTTATATGGTGAAATAGGCCCTACCGATAATCTAGACCCAGATCTCAAGACGTACTTGAACATAAACACGTACGTGAAATGGGGAGACCCTTGGTTCTGGGACAAATTACGATATGCTTTACCGCATCCACCGGAATTAACCAAAAATACGATGAGAAGAAAGATCTTCGAGAAACATCAACCTTGCATTCAAATTAATAGCGAAAAGAAAGAACTCATTTATCCTGTTGGTGCTTCAGAAATATCACCCGCGTCTACTACTCCACCAGCAGATACTCTTAAAGTATTTTTATGTAATGAAACAAAGGAAGAGAAAGAAGAGGATTCCGAGAAGGTGTCTACGCCAGATAGTAACTCTAAACTCATACTCACATCTGATGAGTTAATAAAACATAATTTGAACAAGATTCAGTGTACTACTGTATGACCGTAGGCTGTATGTAAATACGGACGTGAAATATTTTTTAAGATTGAACATATCGGATGAAAAATCTCGTAATTAAATGCTTTTATTGTGTGACTTCTGATTTGCAAATATTCGTGGTGAACTAATTGCACAAAAATGAGTAATTACAATCTCGAAATTGCTATCATCTCGAATTATACCTACTTATATTTTTGAACGAATATCGATCAATTTTTAATAGTTCACATGCTATTGCACGAAATGTGGTACAATCAGAATGCAGTAATTTTACTTACGAAAATAAACTGAAAATAACAGTAACTGCTTTTTGTATGTAGGTTAGGCATAATTATGTGGTGATACGAAAATCATATTTCAAAGTTTCAGATTTTCAAATTTATGAATTTTCAAGTTTTCAAGTTCTCAAATTTTGAAATTACCCAATTTACAAATTCTCAAACATCTGGATTATCAAATTTTCAAACTTATAAATACCAAACTAGTCAAAAACCCAAATTTTCAATTTTACCACATGTCTTACCATATCCTGTATAAATATACATAATGCAATGCGTGGAATTTACTATTACATTTATTTTATGTCAATTGACTGGTACAGATTTAATCAGACTTTAAATATGTCAGTTAACATATCTGTTATGCATAAAGACAAATCACACGAGGACTGAATACATTTAAGTTTTAAAAAAATGATAGATTCCTGTAAATAAGTATTTTTTGTAATTTTGTATGGTTCTAAATAGGGAGTACGTTGCGGTTGCTGTGGAAATAATCATAACAAAAATAGAATTCATATTACATTAAGCATGTATAGAATTATTTTTATAATTTAAAGTTAGTTTTCATCTAAAAAAAAACATACTTGATGTATGTATATTGTACACCCTTGTTTATCGTTCATATATTACATTATTATCGTTTATATATTCCGTTAGTTCTCTGTACAGAGGACTAGGAAATTATGTTTTATAAAAATTTGAAATGAATAATTATAGCTAATCACTATTGAAATCGTACGATGTCGAGTATGATAATAATTAAATAAGATATCATACGATTTCAATTAATATACATTGTACATATACATAATACATTTTTACATCTTCATGCTGTAATTCAATTTACATTACCATTTAATTTTAATTTTCTCTATAACTTACAAATATATACTGTACATAGATATATTATGTTACTACACCAATCATATGTTTGTAGCTCAATTTTATGAGCATGGATGATTCTTTTGTTACGTAATCTTATATAAATTGAAAGTAAATTATTCCTATGTAATCAGATAATACAAAACCGACAAAATACCGACTGCGACAATAAATAAAGAATCTCTATATAAAACATGAATTAATGTTAAAACTATTCTGTTATTAGATTAATAATCCCAACCAAAGTCACTTAATACTATTCTATGATGTAGTAGATATATGATAGTATATTTTATTCGTGTCCAAAAAATTATGAAAATTGTAGGATTCGTGAAATATGCGACTGACAGATCGCTGGCTTACACTACTGCACCAGTGATGGCTTTGATAAGAGTCGTTTTCGTCAGTTTCAAACAATTCGGTACCTACTTTCGAACTCATTTAAAAAGTGTAATATGTGTAAGAAAAAAGTTAATACCTTATACACCTCGTTTCAATAATTTAGCACAGCTTGTACAGACTTTGAAATACTATTGACTGAATTTTCTAATTTATTTATTAGGAAAATATACGACTTTTCTTGTACGCTTAATCCTACATTCTTATATGTGTAAAGCAATAATAAAACAATAACATGTAAAAATAAAAAGCTGAGTGGAAAAATAACTCGCCCATTATTAGCACATTATTTATAGATATTTTACATATAAGGAAAGAGATAAAATATAACAATTGTTGGTGGAAATATTATTTACAGATACATCATTATTCAAAAATCTTAATCTGTTTCATACACACATTAAGTATCCCCTTATAAATAGATGTACACATAATTATAACAGAACACACAATCCGTAGTTATTATTTTACAAATACAAAGCTTTGTAGAAAGATTACATTTACTATTTACTTGCAAACTATACAAGACACCTTGACTAGTATATCAATTTTGAATCACAATTGCAGGACAATTTCATCTATGATCAAAAATTATACAGTTGAGGTTTCGATAAAATTCGTTTGGTACTGTCTTGATTATCATACATTATATTACTCCGTTTATATTGCATTTGACATATATCATTAATATAGAAAAAGAATTATTTGCATATAGAGTGATCTCTGTTACATAAAATATTTTGACAAAAAAATATACAATGTTTTTATCAATCAGTTAACAGTGTTTAAAGTCTTTAATAAAATATTGCAACAAAAATTATGAAACAATATAAATACTGATTATCACATATGTTCACTTTAGGAATAATACATATAACAAAAAAATGCAAACATGAAATAAAATTTTTCATAGTTGATTTAATAAGTGAAAATGTTCTGGAATGTTCATAAAATGTATTCAAATTTATAACTTTCTATATTATTTGTAACGATAAATGGAAAGAAAAAACTGCAATTGATAATATACATAAACTAAATTAGTTTAATTAAAAATTACCTTGTTATTCAAAAATAAAAGACAAGTTTAAATAATGTGAAAATACTTATACTTTTAATATCTTGGAAAATAAGCAAGTTTAAAAGAAAATATATTCTGCACTTCTTCTATCATATCATTCAACTAAATAGTCTTCAGTTCTTAAAAAGCCTCTTATTATGCTTTTTCTTTGCTGTTTTGTACAAACCGCTAAGTCACAGAGGAATAAACATTTTGTAAAAGAACATTAAACGAAGTAAAATTCGACACTGAATATGTCCCTTAGATGATCAGCATAAAACCCACATATTACTGTATAATACATATAAGTATTTTCAACATTTTATGCAGCATAACTACTATAACAAATTTTAAAATAATTATCAGTCTATCGTAGCAAGCTAAACAAGGTGACATACGACAGCATTACTCCCTTGTATGCATTTCGTAAAGGTTACTTATTCCGTTCAAGGCTTAATAACATACCACAAAAAAGCAGGAGAATCTGACTACGCATTCAACATATCATCATCACTATCTGTCTGACATTGTGTAGGATCATCAAGAAGAAGGCGAGCCTCTTCCGTTGTATCAACCTAAAACAAACAATTTGCATTCGTTATTAATTATTTAGTTAGTAAATAATTTAAATTTATTTAACTAAAGTATCATAAGTTACAGCATTACAAACTAATTTAGTTTTAACTTATCCTTTAGAAATAAATTTTCTACAAAATAACTCAGTAGTAGAACTATTTCATTGAGCTAATTAACAGTTATTAAATAAAAGAATTAAATAAGAAACATACCCTACAATATTGTACACGACCACTACCTCTTCTCGAAGAAAAGGGGTTGAAACAAGAACGAAAGCAGGCTCGCTTATCTGGATCTCGAAAATAAAGCAATGCTACTACCAAAGCGATAACACTCAACACGATGCCTGCCACTGTACCGGCTGAAACAAATAAGTAACGCATATGATAAAAAAAAAAACTTTTTATCAATATATGAAGTTATACGACTCGACTTCTTAAGGAATTGAATGATGTCCTTATACTTACTATGACTGGCAGAAATGTCTTGAACGTTTTCATGTATATCTGAAGCAGCTGTTGGCTGTGAAGTATTCGACTGCCAAGTACAAGTAACGTTAGTATACCATTCAAATTCCACACTACACGCTGATTCCTATATTAAAAAACAACAGAAAATACAAATATTATCCAAATTATTGTCTAATTAAAAGCAATTGTAAAATGTTCACTTACCCATAGCAATTTTGGTACACCAATACCTATGGATTCATTGCATATAAATCGTACTTCAGAAGCATAGGAACCTAATTTAAAAATATCAAAAAAATCAATTTATAAATTACATTAAAACTACTTCTGAATCATTATATTGCACGTACTTACTGTTCCCACATTTACTACCATCCGAATATTGTAATCTTATGATATTTCTACCATAATCAAAAAATACGGTTTTAAATGATCCATAGGCATTGTTTTCTTGACATATTGCAGAATTATTACAAAGCTTTTGACCTCCACATATACTTATGCTATATGTTTTTCCTTGTTTGTTTTTTACCTGCAAGATTATATCCAATAATTTTATTAAATTATTTTCAATTAAAAGTAATGTTCAGAAAAATAAAATTAGTTTTATTAATACAAAACACATATTATATGTACCAAATACCATTGAACTTACATAATATACTTGTTGATTTTTGTGTAATAAAGACAAATTACATTCATGTAAAAGTAACTGATCTTTTATAGTACAGGGAGAAACCAAATATCCCATTACAGCACCACATGTAATGCTAGTTTTCCACTCAAAAACGTAAGTACAGTCTTTGTATTCCTTGAATTCTGGAGATCCCTTAAAGAATCAATCATAAAATAATTACACAATCATAACATTTATGTATGCATGTATCTATTGATTATTACCTTGTCTTTATAATCACATGGAAATGTGAACTTCGAAGAAATTAATTTACTTGAATTTTCAGGGCAAGGTGATCCACCTATGTATTGTAACATTGTTTTACCATCGCTATTTGTTACAGGGCTTTCCTTTGGAAATCCTAAACTCTGTCAACAAATTACATTGTTCTTTTTTAATTGTATTATACTTGTATTAAAAATTATGGTAAGTATAAATATTTACATTTGCATACTTCATTTTAAAATTCCACATATCACAATTAATTAAAATCGTTTTATGTAATTACATTAATGTACACAAAATTTCTACTTACGACTTCGTTTATGTAATCATTATTCGCATTTAATGAAGCTTTGCAAACTGCACTGCCATGTGTACATGTTAAACCTGGTTTAGGAACCAATGGTCTGCATATATTTATATGAAATTCCGTTTTATTCACTTTCACAACATAATTACTAGTAGAACTTATCAATGAACTTAAATTTATCTCACTGTCATCTGTGGTACACTTTATCTATGAAATTAAAAATTTGTTTAAATGTACTTCACAATTGAAAAGAGATAGGATGATTTAAAAAGGAATAATCATCATAAAATAAAAACTATGTATTCAATTAATAATCTAACCCTTTTCTCGCAAACTAAATTAGTGTTCCAATGTATAATTAACTGACACGAATTTTGTTCCATAACAAGTGGTTTATTCGGCGATCCTTCTGCTCCACACAAAAATGCAATAACCGTATAACGCCGTTGTTTATTTCCGCAATCAGCTCCATCCGTGTAATTTAAATATGGTCCACCTTCTTCCCACATGAGATTTGTATTTGCTATTCCCATAGATGTACTATTTTCAGTCAGACAAGCACCTACAATTAAATATAAAAATAGCTACAATACAACTTTTAATATAATATATACAAATTATTCCTCAATGAATTAAAGATCTGTAAAATAACCTGTTCCAGATACACAGCCTGAATTTGAAAGTGGTGTGCACACTCTAAATGTATACTTTGTTCCATCCTGTGCATTAGTATGAAAGTCTTGATTCATAAAAGATCGTAAATCATACCTGCAATATATCATTCATGACAAATTTTGTTGAATGTAACACATAATAATACATATGCTTAAAATAATTTGAATTAATCTTACGTAAAATTTGTAAGAGGATTATTGACTGTACACTTTCCAGCAGTTATTGCACTATGATTACGCAAAGATTCTATACTACATGCTTCTGCAGTTTTCCATATTATTCGATAATGACATTCTTCACTTCCTCCAACATACTCTGGAATTGTATCCTAACAAATAAGAAAAAAGATTAATATAAAAAAGAGAAAAAATAGACAATTTGATTTATAAAATTTACCAAAGCATTTAAATCACATATGAAAGTAATGGTGGTTTTAATATGTTGTTCTAAAATATTCTTTGTACACAGATCTCCCTGTTCGTACACAAGCTGTAAGTGTTTATCTTCCTGGATAGATAATGGACTCTGTACATTACCCAAAGTCACATATCTATAAATAAATTTTTCTCTATGTCATACAAACTCAAAATTGTCATTATAAAGTGTTTAAAAAATTTTCATATCTAAAACTGAAACATATATACCTAGATTTTGTAGGATCTCGTAAACAAGCTCCCGTACGTATTTGACACAGAGCATTATATTCAAATATCACGGAATGGCAAATATTTAATATAATTTTTGGAGATGTATTACTACCCGTATGAATAACATAATTTTCTGAATATTTTGTTAAATGAGATAGATCATAATGAAATCCATTATCTGTTACTGTACAATTCTGTGTAACTCTAGGCCCACAAGCAAGAGCAGTTTTCCATACCATGTATAAATTACACTGATTCGCTTCCTAAAATTTCATTAATGTTAAAACTTCATAATGTCACTCTTAATCAAGATTATGTTGAAATGTTCTCTATATAATCTTCGATATGTACATGAGGATATAACTCAGGAAAAGAATCGTTTCCAGCTTGGTAGTCACATTTCATGATTATATTTACAATATAATTAACTTTAGATGTACAACTGTCCCCTGTAAATATAAACTTTATCGTTCCATTTTGTGCATTTACTTTTGGTGGTATCTTCCCTGTAACATTAAGATAAAGTTATGTACATAAAAAACAATAATAGTTTTAACAATTTCAAGAATATATAAGAAAACATTAAAACCTATTCCTTTTTCTTCTTTATTTCTCGTCAAACAAATAGAGTATCCATCCTTTCCATTACATTTTTGTTTTAACGGCGTACATAATTGTAGTCGTATAGTTTCATTTAGGTCTTCATAACTTAATGTAATATCTTTTGTAGGATTTGAAAGACTTGTCAAGTTGTAAGGAAAGGTCTTTAAAACTGGTTCATCAATTATACAAAAATTACCACTCATTACAGATGCATTCTGTGTAAAAAAATAAATAATAATTATAGTACAGTTTGAAATGTAATAAGACAACATAATATTTAAACAAATTTATATTAATTTTGTCATTTTCAAATATATAAAGTTTAGAGTGCTAAATATAATACACTAAAAATTAGTTGATCTATCAAAATATACACAAAAATTAGAACACTCCTTTAATGTAAAAGTTGTACAATTTACATATGTATTTATATATATACAAAATGTAAATAAATAATATTAAAGAAGTAAATTCAGTACGTACAGCAAAGACAGCAACAGTTGCAAAACAGTAAAAAGATAGTAAGATATTTAACTTATACATGTTCTTTCTTTGTTTAATAGCAAATTGATCACATTGTAAATATTTAATAGAGTTACACACATAACAATATTGTTCGTCGTTGAAAATTGCAAAATGTAAAGGATTATCGTTTAATGATAAAAACGGATGATAGACCGAAATCACTTTACGAAACCGCTTTATGGTTATGAAAATATTATAACATTCGGTTTAGGTTGGATATATCTTTTAAATGAATGACAATTGAAAAATCTACTGGCTGTGGGTAAAAAAGTTATATGCACTTATTTGAATAACTGGCTTCGGTACAAAATGTTAACCAATCAACAATATTGAATTTATCAGCTTCGATAATAATTCATTACGTTCATAATATTTCGAGTAACATAACTTATATCAACAAAGTCAATTAACACTTTCTTTCCGCTAAATAAAAATGGAACGTTTACAAATACAAGAAGCATTTACTGTATTAAAACCACTTTGTGATAGTTTAATAAAAAACCCAAACGTGGATACTGCGCGAAAAGTTGCTAATAATTTGACAAGAGTTTCAAACAAAGTTCTTCAAGATCTGTTGGAATATATTTTATTCCCTTTAATTATTCATTTACAAAATAAAACATTAAGGTAAATTATTCCTTACTTTCAGAGTTTTTGTAATTTTAAATAAATGATTATATAATAATTACTAAATTCATATTTTTTATATCGTAGTATAAATATCATTGAACATTTATATAACTTTACAGTAAAAATATAAAGGAAGAATTAGTAAGGACAACACAGGCAATACTATCAAGGACAAGGATATCTAAAGTGGAATATTTTAATAAGTTGTATTCTTGTCTTTTAATACAAATTTATGACCCAACGCAGCAAAATATGGGTATTTATTTAAGCAAATTTAAACTTTAAAGTGAATTTTACTTATGGTCTGTAGGGTTTCTGCATTTCACGTTAATTTAAACTGATTTTGTTTTTTGATTTACTTTCAACATACATTTTCTTTATAAACATATCAGAGTAGAGGTGGCCCATCATATAATTTATAAGCAAAATGAAAGAGAATAAGAAATCTGTGGAATCTCTGAAACTTCATCTCAGCAATAGAGGGTTCAGTTACAAACAATTTTGTGAGAACAAAATATAATATAATATATATAATTTTTACAGTAATCGTTGGTCATGAAGAACTTAAGGAAGCAGTACTGTTATGCATCAAGACTTTAATACATTCTTGCTTCACAGAAGTTATAGAGTTAATGTACACTAGAGAGAATGCCTCAAAGATAGGCCAAGGAATATTACTATCTATAACAATAGGAAGAATTGAAAAATCACGTTCCCTTAGGTAAGCACAGAGCTTTAATCTTATGCTTTTATAATATACTCATATGTGTACATGTATTTTTATAATTTTCAGATTGAAAGCTGTGGAAACAGTAATGGCATTATGCAAAATGGATGATGAAACAGATAAATCTGATGTTGTATTACAGGATCAAATAGCTGATGTTATTATGTTATTTTTACCTGGTATTGTTAGCGGTTTGCAAGAGATAGCTATGGGAAATGAAATACAAGGACATAAACTTACAATGGTAGTATTAAAAATATATTAAAATTATAATTTAAAATAGTACTCAATGTTTCTCAAATTTTGTTAAAACAAAATTATAGATATCATTAAGAGCTTGGGGTAGAGTAATATCTCTGGTAATGAAAGATAAATTGGAAGAAGAGGATGATGTTTCAGCATTAGGGGCTCTTATCGAAGTAAATCACGAAGTACCTATTAATCCGATAGAAAATTTATCACACATTAAAGATCAAAGTGAACTAGAGAAACGTGTTAAAAATACAAAACGAAATAAAGAATGGTTTAATGCTACTGCAACTAAGCTTAATGTACTTGTGCAACAGTTAGATGTACTGAAACGACACTCTCATCATAAAGTTAGGAAAGAATTAGTAGAAAATATTCATTTACTACTTACAACATGTTCTAGGTAATATTTTATTTTTATATCGTTCTATAAACAATTTTTAATACGGAATTGTTCAAATGATTTGAACAGGAATATGCAACCAAACGTTATGTTATTACTAGAGTATTTAATATCTCTATCTGAAGACGAATTTGCAGAAGTTCGTGAAGAAGCTGAGAAAGCCCTAAATGCAATTAATATAAATTATATGCAAAACAAGACTATGAGACCACTGGTGGAGTTATTGGAGGAAAACTTCTATAATGTGCTTACAAAATTGCCTAGAATTATCAGGAGATTTGGTACGATTTGAATATTTTTACATTTAATTCATCCTTACATACCGTAGTTATTTAAAGATGATGATAATTTAAAGAAATAGTAGTTGTTTTTTAAACAGCGTACGTTGTGATTTTGTAGATGACGGTGATCAGTTATCCTGTTTAAATCAACTTGCTGGTTACTTAAAACTTCTTGGAGAACAAAGATTACCTCGTATTATGATGTCTACACCACATATTCGAAGATTATTATTGGCTCTTGTATATGTATCTGAAGTTGATTACAGTAACATTTCTCTCTTGCAAGATGTAAATGTAAAAGATCTTGAAGATCCAGCATATTTATATGGATCACATTTGTGGAGACGATTTAAATTTATTCAAAATAAAGCATGCGAAGAGAAACTTATAGCAATATGCAAATATCTCGGACAATTTGGAGACCTTCGAATTTTAGTAGATACTATTTTCGATCTTATCTTTAATGTGCCACGGCATAAAAAGGAATTAATTTTATTATTAAACTGGATAATAAATGGTATGTTAAATTATATCTACTTTTAAAATAATCCATTTGAGTACATATTATTAATTACTAAGTAAACATTTTAGTTCCGCTTAGAGACCCATCGTTTCTGTCAATTTATAAAGAAGTTGTGGAATTCTATATAAATCCAGAATTTTGGTATCCAGCAATTGAAAGTACCGAAGACATTCCTTTATGTATTGCTCAGAGTAATGTAATACAAAGTTGTTTATTATTAGAAGGTCTAGGATTAATTGCTTTAACTTTGAAACGTGATTATGACAGATTTCTTCTGAAAACTTTGTATCTGATCATAGAAAAAGCAGGTAATTCTTTTGTTACGTTATAGACAAGCAATTAAATATAAAATTATATGTATGAAAATATTCATATACATTTTTAGGTAGTGGACATAGTTTAATTAGTTTTGTTGGAACTAAAACACTCGAACAGGTCGCAGAATCTCAGCAGTATAGTACAGTGGGAGATCTTTTACGTGCAAATGTCGATTACTTTTCATATCATGTTACTGTAAAGTTACGGAGAGTGGAACGTAATCCTGGGGTACTCGATGTCGTTGGTATCGTTATAAAATACAGTAAAATGGACGTATTACCTTGTTTGAAAGAGGTTGTGGAAGATGTACTGATACAATTAAGTAGTAGTTTTCAGCAAAAAAATTCTTATGCTTTCTTAAAAGTTTTTTATACATTTGTAACGTGTATACGAAATTTAATAAATCTTGAAGTTACATCAAAAGTGCAAGAACAAAGTGTAAATATCGAATGTAAATCCTCAAGAATTATTCGGGCTTTGGTAGAATATTATGAAGCAAGAAAAGTAGATGATGATATAGAAAAACAGCCTAATGAAATCATGTTGGAGGAAGAAATATTGGAAGAATCAGAAGTATATCAAGAAGAGTTTACAAAGGAACAGGGTATGTATTTTGTTATAATTAATAATATAAAAGTTATACTGATTGAAATATGAATTATAGAAAAGAAGAAAAATATACCCTTTTATATCAAAATGATTGAAGATATAATGAAGCACTGTTTACATTTCTTACCATC
Source organism: Megachile lagopoda (assembly GCA_036983795.1). Lineage (NCBI taxonomy): Eukaryota > Metazoa > Arthropoda > Insecta > Hymenoptera > Megachilidae > Megachile > Megachile lagopoda. The sequence goes on along the minus strand of CM072788.1, from coordinate 3,464,619 downwards.
TAAAGAAGTTCAAAAATCATTAATCGCGATGTTAACGTTACAAGAAGGCCTACAAATTTTAACAAAATGGGAAAATCAACTGTTACCTATTGTACATTTGCTTTGGCATCCGTTAGTAGATAGATTTCGTGATGAAAATGTATTAATAATTAATCGAGCATGGCAACTGTTAAATATGCTCGCATATGTTTCAAAAGATTTTATTCGATCTAGAACGCTGAAGTAAGTTCGTTATTTATGAATTACAACTATGCTTTCTACTAAAATGTAGTGAAGATGGTTTGTACAAAAGGGCTACCCCATTTTAATTTATTAATACATATTTCCAATCTTCGGAATAATATAAAAATATATTATATTCTTTTCTATTTTTAGGCAAGTATTACCTGCACTTTCTAAGTTTTTGCATGATTCCGCCAAACAAAGTTATAATAAAAGTTCAGAAAATATTTATAAATTTACTCAAACTTATAAGTTACAAAAGGAATTGCTTTCTACATTGAGTAAAGTCACCAAAGATTTAGGACTTCGTGAACAAGAAACGTGGAATATACTATGCATCGTAGAACCATACCTCAATAAGAATCAACATCCTACATTACAAGTAAAATTTTATTATGACAAATATTTTTAGGTATATTACTTTCACGTGTACATAAATTACTTGTTTTATAGGCATGTTGCCTACAATTATACAGAGAAATTGCTGATTATAATGAAGATATTACTTTGATCAAATGTCTCAGTATTTTTAATTCTAAAATATCAAAAATTGCTTCCGACCCAACGTTCGATATAAAAGATTTAATGGTAATCTTTAATATAAAATGGCATTTATGATTGCTCGTAAACGATAAAATATTGATTTTACTTAAATAACTTCCTGTTTTTTGGTTTTAGAATGCTGAAGATTTTTCAACAAATGAGTATTATAAAAATGTACAAACAGTTATAATGTATATTCAAGATAAAAGTTCTGATCTCTGAACTGAAATTATTGTTTATTAAATTGATAAAGCATTTATCAAACTAATGCATTGTACATATTGTACATACATTGCAAACTTGGATTATAATGTACATGATTATAGATGGTCAGGTATTTATTTTAGTTTTTACAGACGTGCCATATGTGATTTAAAAATAATAAACTTGATAATTTTTTAAATTTTATTTGTATACAATTTTTATTCCACGATGATATTTCACATCTTATGTTATTGTTTACAGGTTTTTTGTACAATTTTTGTCTATTTAAAATTTTACATTTATCTACAAAGCAAATAATTGTCTTGTACACGTATGTTTCTGTATTTTATTCACAGATAATATAATTAATTTAATTTTTTATTTAATTATAAACATACAATAAATAAATTCATTTTTGCAGTATAAGTTGATCATTTAATTTTGTTTTCTTTTACGCAGTTGTAATAAATTTAAAAAAGACTATTATTTTTTAGTATGTATTCTCTAGATTCTATACATTTTAATTAAGAGAATTAAAATGCGGATGTTATTTTAATGATTTGGTAATAAATTAAATAATAATATTGTAAATATCAGGACCAAAAAATGCTCATAAATGTTAAAGACAAATATAATTTCCACGCTTTCGTAATATTTTTTACTTAGCTCTTTAATAAATATGATTAGAAATGGTAACTTTGCAAAATATAATGGAATTGCTTGCGAAGAATTTAAAAATGTTTTTATATTATATTTCACTAATACAATAATTTGAATTTTAGTACTGTAAATGGCAATAAATTAATATACTTATTTAAAGTAAATTAAAATTTGTATACATGGTTATGTACATTCTCTTTGTAAGTGTTTCAAGATATCTATACATTTGTATACTTTTTTATTACATACTTATAAGTTATTGCAGCTGTTCATTTCTTGCAAAGAAGGAACGATAAAATGTAAATGTTGGAACAACACATTTTTTAAACATTCAAAGTTCTATGGAACACAAATATGTTATGATACTTAGATGCCAAACCAATATAATATTTAAATAATTAATAACGAGAAATAAAATTTCATAAGTAAATAGTCGAACTTTGTCAGAAATTTTAGTTTAATTTTCTATTCAATAATTTAAAAATCATGTTATTGAAAATAGATGTATCTACACAGAACATTCAGATACAAATGAGAAGATACTGATGTTACATGATAAAGTAAGTTGGAAATATATAGTAACATTTTGTTGCATAAGACATCGTTTTAAAGAAAATTGAGTTTGAGATTTCTCCAAAATATTTGTAAACAAATTTGCTTACAGCAAAGAAATGACAATTTCAACATAATAATTTTTCCTATAAAATTAAAATTCAAACATGTAGCGTTATCGATCAAGTTATGAATATGATGAACGCACGTGTTTCTGAAGAATTTTCAAATTCGATTGTTTGAAAAACGAAGCTGTACATAAGAAAATTTTAGTTTATATTTTCGATACATTTTTATGTATAATCACCACCTTCTCGTTTGTTCTACATTCTGTGAAACACTCTGCACAACACAAATTTATAGTTATATATTTTCAATAAAAAATCATTATATTTTGAGCATGTTTTCAGTTATTTTAATAATCTAATAATTAGCAATTATGGTCCACTCTTGTCATATAGTGATTAGCACACAATGAAATATTTAGAAATATGCTACTTCTAGCGTGTGCGTTCTGTACTAATAAAAGAACAAATATGTATGTATTTTAAGATACTTTAGGTGAGATAATAAACTGTTAACATTTACTTTGCAGTAACATTGGCTTTTTATAAAACAGTATCTTTTTTACAAGTTATTAGCAAAATGTTTTGCTTTTAGTGAACAGACACTTAAGAATTATACACATTCATTCTCTAAAGAAACGAAACATCATTTCCATGCTTGCTTTTGCGCTTTCTGGGATACTAGTTTCTTTGTGACATATGAAGAAATTACAAGCGCTACCAATACTATCACAATGAGATAATAATCAAAATCTTCTTTTAAAACATCGAATGTTTTAGACGGTGCCACACGAGTGTAGAACAAGTCTGTAAATATTGTATTAACTATTTAATTATTTACTTACACGTGTTATGTTATTCATTTTCATGATACATTATAAATATTAATATTTTAACTGATAGAATAATTAGGTATAAGTCTTAGGTACTTACCGAGACCATGTACAAAAACTAAGCAAGTACTTTCAAGGCCACTAGGACTAGTATGGATACCTGATACCCTAAAGACGCTTTGATTATAATTGATTATTGTGTCCATATGAATAGGTATTTCAGGCATATATGGTATTACACCTTCTTCGCGTACTTCTGGATTAATAGGCCGCCGTGGATCGACCATCATCCACGGTAATTCTAATATACCGCCATTGGCTAGGGCCACTATTAAAGGTTAACAGTAAGTTATAAACAATCGCATTGTTCAACGTATATAATATATATAACTATATAAATAGTAAAGAATTGTTTAATTTTTATATTATAATTTGTATACTGTATTTAACTTACGTACCTATAATATGTTTGCTTGTGATACCCTTCTCTGTAATCGTTTCCTGCATTGATTCGATCTCAGCGGGAAATATGAAAGCCTGCCTTTCCACGATCGGCAATTTAGTTGTAGCTAAAGATGAGAACACTGAAATGATACAAGAATGTTAAATCAATAATGGTTAACATAGATGTGAACAAAGCATCAGTGAATCATAATTGTAATACCTGTGGTGTTACTTTGTATTTTCCCTTCATAAAGTTCTAAACTAGCAATTTCTGTCCTTCGGCTTTTCTCATTAAAGTAACTATAGACTATCCAATTTTCTGAATGCACAACGTGAACTGGACCGCGAACTCTTTTGTGCATAATTGAAAATATCATTGCTCCAGATACTACATCCAGTAAATACAGATTAAGCGTATCTGCAAATTAAAAATAATTTATGGAATGATTAATATATTTACTGACGCATAAATTTGATGCGTATTAGTTCATTAATCACAGTTCAACTTACTTTTATGAGTGTATCCAATACCCTCGGTTACTATAGCAACTAAGTTAGGATTAATATACTTATATAAAACTGATCTATCATTTAGAACTCTACCCTGGGAATGAACACGTTCTATTGGATTTTTTGACACAACGTGTGTTATTCTTTGGTTTTTTGGTGAAAGCAGCAACTCCCATACTTTATGCGCAATAAGTTCCTATAAAATTACATTATAATTAAAATATTTAACAAAGAACGTATTAAAAGTTATACATACCTGAGCTGTGCTATACGAAAGTGAAAATCCTGATAATACTCCAGTTGTTGGATCAGTTATAAATATATATGTATTTTTACCAACTGATGCAGCAATTGAAGTTGCACTTTCAGGATACACGTGAGCTTTATCTCGCGTATCAAAAATTAGAATACTTCGCAGGAAATCATCCGTTGTCGCATGGAGTAACATGGATTGTTTTATTCTATATCCTAATTTTATCAAACCATCAAGAGGTTGCCCAGTAATTGGATTAAATACGTACACAACCCCTTCTGACGTTTTCTGAAATATTTAAAAAACATTATTGAAGTTATAATTTAACGTGCAAATAACATTTTTACATACCTTATCTTCTGCTAGTAGTGCACATTGAGGCGGGTGCGGAAAGTGTCTGCTGCCTCGTTGCACGTATAAAGTCATTGCATTAGATTTTTTAGCGAAGCCTTGAATATTTGGTACTCTAAGATGCCAAATAATTTCACCTCTTCTAGTTTCAATACCATATAACTACAGACGAAATGAAATATTAATATTGAATTTGTGCGTTTTTATTATAAAACTTATATTTGGTTTCATACCTTTCCTGGTGATGTAACCAAAACAATCATTTTGTGTAATCCAAATTTATCTCGTACCAAATCAGTACGTTGATTGGACTGCTGTGGTGTGAAGTTCAATATCGACTGGAAAAATGCCTTTGCTTGTTTAAATTGAGAACTGACTCTTCTAAATATCATACTCAGCACATCCCCTGGTTATAACAAAAATATAAAATATGTTACTCATATTAAATTAGTGCTACGAATTATTTTGTATATTGCATTTGTCAAAAACGAACAAAAACAACAAAATATTCAATTATGAAATTGGAATAGTAACAAATAACAAACAATTACGATATTAATAATATATGTTAATTAAATAACATACAATCAATTAGATGTGATCAGACAACAAAACAGCTGTGTTATATTATTTTCAACTATTCATGCATGATACTTAAATATTTATGGTATTTACAAATTAAATTTGAATATATTTTTTATAATGTATATCAAATAAGTCTATTTATCAAAATTATAAAACTGTTCAATACCATCATGCACATAATATTACAGCAATTTCCTTAAATAGCAAAGATAAAAATATTTACTAGTTTGTATTTAATTCGTTTATGTTTTCTTGTGCCTCTAAAGAAAATTAACGTGCGCATAATACTAATAAACAGCAGGAAGATAAAGTAATTTTCAAACCAGCCCTTGCTGCTCCACTACTTACATGAACTGTCTACATCAATACCTGCCAGCAGCCATTCACAAAAGAAATATAATTAATACAACTTAACTAATATTCTTTTACTTACAAATAAATTGTGGAAAATATTGATATAATTATTATAATTTAATTACAATAATAAACTTTTGTAGTAATATTTTCTAAACGTATAGAAACAAAATAATAACAGAAATTTAATCTTTATATTATTTTAATGCAAATATTTTTTTTTAATTTATATGAAATATTGTTTTACATTAAAAACAATTTTAATACGAGTTTATTTTTTAACACCGTAATTATCAACAATTACATATGAACATTTATTTAATAATTTCAAATAAAAATATCTACTTTATTTTGCACGACTTTCTGCTATATTTCAACAAATACAATAAAAATATATGTACTTACTCTCTTTCTGATCAAATTCTGTTTCAATTTCTTGATCCCTATCTGACATAGGTAACTCTATTATTTCCACAGCTACAATGCTAGCAAGAGCTTCTTCTCTAGACCATATTAATTTATTATGTTGTAAAAGTGACACACTATGATCTTCTGAAGCTAATAAATGACGGCAGGTTACACCTTTCGCTTGCCGCGGACAAACTGATGCCACAATTGCTGGTGATAATAAAGAATTATGTGTTAAACTAACAGACAGATTTGGCAACGATTTTGACGTTAAGAGTTCTGAGGCAACAATCTCTGTTATCTGAAAAATAATCATTAAAGGTTTTTAACATTGAAATTAAATAGATTTTGCAATACAGTCTAAATAAAACACTCACTCCATTTTTGTAAGTTGTTTCTAGTAGTACTTTTTCATTATCGACTGACACAACATAAAGCATAGCATCCCCCACAATATCTGTTTGTACAGGAACAGGTACTTCTCCAACCAGAAGAATTCGTTTCCTCTGATTGTCATCTGCACTAATTGATACAACAGGTTCTTCACCAAGTACTGATTCCAAATGATATGGTCCTTGTGCACCAGCACCAAATACTGTGTTTATGGAAACGGATTTTGGTTGAGAATTCGTATCAAATAAATGTACTAAAAACAGTACAGCTAATGAACTATCTCCTTTTAAGCATACTAAATATGGAGCTGCTAACACGCATCTGGAATAGTAAAAATATAAAATTATTTAAAATATTAAATATTAGTTTTAAAATATGTAATTTGGAATAACATTTAATTAATTTTTGTAGGTAGTTATATTAAAAGTCAACAACATACTCTGTTTCTTCAGTTATAAATGGTGCAGAAACTCTTCGAGTTTTTAGTTTGTCTCCTGTTTTACTGTCATAAGATGTTACTTCAACGCCACTGTTATAAATTGGTAAAATATGATGCAATGTTCCATCTTTTATATTCCATTTTACATCTTTGATTCTACATGATAAAAAAATTTGATTAGTAATTTACAGTGATTATAAATTCTACACATTAAAAAAATTGTATGTTTCCGTTTTACTACTATATTACATTAATAACAAATTTTATTAAAATTTATTGTGTATACCTTCATGAGCAAAATATTTTGTAAAATATGACATAATCAAGAAATGAACAATTCTTTAATAAGAAACAAGATTCTTTTAGATAATTCATGTCATGTTATCAACTGTACAATAGTTCCTATAAAACATTTTATGTACTTAGCATTATAAAAGCTAAACTGAAATACAAATGAATTTAATTTACTCGACTTTCTTAACAAAATGTCCATTTTCTAAATTATGTTTTAACTTACAAAATAGTTTGCATGCTTGTTTTACACTGGAATTAAACTTTAAACAAAAAACATAATAAGAAACTGACATTAAGTGTAATAATTTCTTAACGTGATATTGTTAACATAACACTGTTGATTGTGCATTAAATAGCAATAAAGAAACCTGTTAGCACTGTACAATCCTATTGTAGAAAATGATATAAATGGAGAGAAACGTCTGAAAACCAATAATATAAATTATATTTTATTACATTGTTCTACGAGAATCTAGTTTCTGTCACCATAATTATAATTCAAACTGGTAAATTCATATTGAAAGATTCTATTATAATGTAGAAATATTTGTCAAAATAATATAAAATAATTGTACAAATAAAAATAAAGATTACTGTTAAATTATTTTACAAAGTAATGGTACTGACCTTTCAGGACTTTGTTCAGCTATTGGCCATTCGTGAAGTATATGTCCAGTAGCTAAATCCCATGCACGCACAATAGCTGGAACTCCTCCACTTACAGAAACAAGATCTCCATCCGTGACTCCACCTAGCGCACGAATGTGGCCTGCACATCCTTTTTCTAATACACGTCTCCATAATATTTGTCCTAAATAAATTAATAAACATCTTATATTTCTATATGAAGTGAAAGTCATAGTGATACATAGATATAGTCTATATATATCTATTTATTGGAAGAAAATATTCTATTACCTATATGTCCACATATGCACTAATATGAGGATATAAAGGTGATAATGATATAAGATAAATTGTTTGAAATCTTGATCTGTGTACGTAGATACAATTTATACAAGACCATGATTGAAAGAAAACATACTACTAGTAAATCTACATTTACCTCGCTAAAGGATAGAGCATATGCAAGAAACAGATGTTCGTTCAGTTTAACAAAATCTTTTGCTTTTCAATATGAGAATAAACTTATACCGTTATGACCTTACAAACATAGCTCTGGAAGTTTCAATACATATTTATAATACAGATTATACTTTATGATTACATTGAATGAATAACTAAAACATGATTATTTCCAATTAATGAAAAGGTAGGACACATGTTGCATGACTTTTAATTTTCTTGTCAATTTCAACCTAAAGTCGTACATTTTTATTCGCGACGTTAAAGAAATTAAAGGTTACAAGTTATCGTCATGTACAATTATTTATTATATTGATGTTTACAGCCCACCTGACTTAAGATTTAGCGCAGCAATAACGTTTTCTTCGGTAGCAACAATTATTTTTTTTGCGGCCGAGACAGTGTCAAAACTGGCAAATTTAATTTTACCAACGTAATTCTGTTTCCTGTAAGAATAACGATGAATCATTCATTTACAATAATTTAACAATTAATGCACTGTCAAATGATAAAAACACATTGTTGCATTATTAAAGAAGTTCAACATCACAATCAACATTGGTTCAAGAATTACAAATAATTTACCAGTCAAATTTTCCAACTTGATCTTCATAGAGACATAGAGATAAATTAAATAATCCAAATAGCACGATGAGGTATTGTAATATTTGAACATCAGTTAAAAACCGGTTGATATTCCCTCTAAAACTCCATACGAACAAAGCCATGACGATAACTTGCGAATATATCAACCCATCCGCTTACACAAATTTTCTCCGCACCTGACGTATAACCATTGGTAATGTAACTTTACGATAGTCACCTCATGTAGAATCTGTGGATGATTTACTGAAACGTACAAATTCATCAATAATTAAATATTTCTAACATCTTGGTAACGATTAATTGCGATTATGTTTTATTATCTATATTATAGCTTTTTTGTAAAAAATATTTTTGATAAAATATGAAACAGTGATGGGCAACTGTGTTTATGAAGGCGCGATGGATAAACGTGCAAACATGCCCACACGGATATACTGAAGTGCGAATCTGCCTTTTCTTACTTAAAAAAGGCATTTTCGAAATTGATAAATAATAAAACATTTACAAGTACATGCTTATATATAAAAGCAAGCTATTTTATTGAGTACTTTGCGTTTTAGAAATGTGACTCTAGGAATTACAACATATAAATTAACACCGTTTTATAATTGCATTTTGCATTGAAGACTACATTTATAATGGACTTTTCACGGCAATTTAATACATAAAAGAGATATAAAAGACAGTATTTTATTGTAAAGTAATTAAATTAAAAAAGTGAAAAGCATTTTGGAAGCCTCATTCTTATATATCTTTTGAAATGTATATTTTCGCGCGCTCTGGTTCTGAACAGAACTATTGGCGTAGTCTACTGACCAAGTATGAAACTATTGAAACAAAAAATTGCGTTTTTTTCGTAAAATATGGTATTTTTACATTGTTCTGATAATTGCAACTTGTTCTACGGGCACGATAAAGTCAGAGAAATAGTTAAACAGTGAGTTTAAAGCTTCATATACTAAAATTTTTAACACCTACTCGGACAATATTTCCGTGTAGATAGCATATGCATTACTTTATGCATACATGTGCATATATATACTTTACGGACACAATTATTACCAGCAGGAATACTTAAGGCAGATTTGAAGACGATTCTCATACTATGAAATCTACTATTTTCAATTCTTTTCAAAAGGTACATTAGGTTAGGTTCGGTTAGGTTAGGTTAATTGTTGGGGTAGCCATTGTAGAAAGCGTAGATAACAGTACATACAAATACTACGCCGATAAAATAGGGAGTGACAACCAAATGATACAAAATTTTTTCTCGAGTCGCCAAAAATCCTTCCCGGAATCATAATTTTTATTAAAAAGAAACCTATTCCCGAAATTTCAGCCAATTTGGAGGATGGAGGTTTTCGGAAGTACAGCCTTAATGCTTATTATAGTAAATTAAGCGAATAAAATCATTATTAATTGCATTTTCACGAAAATGGAACAAATGGCGCCATCTCTTCGGCGAACAGGGTGAACTACACGATTCTGAAACTGTCATTTCATAAGTTTCCACGCGCTGTCGCTGGATGGCGCCACGAGTATCGTTTTGGGTTCAATTCAACTAATATAATTGATTTTATTAGCTTAATTGACTAGAATATGAATGGAATTACATTGGAGTGCATTTAGCTTCGAATTGTTTTGACTTTACCAGACTATTAGCAATTTTTAACCATTATTAGGCTAATCCTAATTAGCCTACTGGTTTTGCCTTATGTGCCGCCATCTAGCGGTAAAAGATGAGAACTAATTAAACTACACTTTCAAAAGTGTGTAATTCACCCTATTCGCCGGAGAGATGGCGCCACGTGTTCCATTTTCGTAAAAATTCAATTAATATTAATTTTATTGATTAATATGCTATATATTCATTATGTATTTATTAATATTGATTTTATGCTGTTTGCAATATATTCCGTGAGTCCGATGATGCAGATTATGTGTTCAGAACAAGTTGTACTCTATACTGTATCTCGTCGATGATATAGGGAATGACATAAGAATGGCAAAAAATTTTTTTTCGGGTCGCCAAAAACCATTCTCATAGATACCTTCTTTTGCAAAAAAGAGCTTATTTGCAAAATTTGGTCGATATCGAAGCATGACGGTTTTCCTCAGTTTCACCTAAATCTCTAAATATAGATTTGAACGATTAATTATTTTAGTCAGCATTTGATTTTGATTTCATAATTTTAAATGTTATATATAAAATTGGTAAAGGAATTCGATATTTTTCAATCGCTTCTTGGTTATTCACACAGATGTCGCAAAAAGTGTGTATATGAGGATGATAGAAGCCCGATGTATTGATACCGTTTCCTTGGAAAATCTTATCGACTTAATTTTGCCTTGCGCAACTTTATAAGCAATGTTTTAGCGCGTTGTCAAAAAAGTGCACTTGTTATCAGTTCTTGATTTGTTTTTGTGCATTCAAAAATTAAGAGATTGTTACTTTCTCCTAATAAGGGGTACGTATTTATTTTAATAAGAAATTATAGTTACAAATTTGTTTAAAATTTATTTTAATTTTACAATAATGGTATAGCACATGTAACAATATAAAATAGGTAATAAGATAGGTATTTACTAATTACACTGCTGTCGTTTAAATTAAATTTCACTTTATGAGCTGGTAATTTAAAATTTATATTCCATTAATGTTATGAACTGTAAATTGTAAAATGAACTGCATTACATATTACAACAGTGTATTATGTATTACGTTTATTATATACATTTTATATTACAAAGTAATTGTATTATAAATTATTATTTTTACGTAGATAAATTAAATATGAAATGCATACATATCAATTTTTCCTTTTTCTTTTCAACGCTTAAATTAAAGTTCTTTTCGTGTAATAGTCCATATATGTATATGTGGGTACGACCATGTTACTGATCTTTCAATAAACAATAACTTTTATTATGTCAAAATTTATTTGAATTATATTTCAATGAGTACTTACTATGAATTTTAATGTTTTTCACAAAGTAATCATGATGCAAAGGGTTGAATTTGCATATTTTTGAATTATAGATTCTCATTATTTTATAATTTTATCAACGAGGATGTTACTGCCAATACTTTTAGTTAAATTATTGAACAAAGTATTAGATGCAATCAAGAATATTTTAAAGTAAACGTAAAGGTGACTTACAAGTAAAGTAAAGATTAAGTCAGAAGTAACAAAAAAATATTATTATCAAACTGACGATAATGAAAATAAAATATTAATTTTTTTTCAAACTGCCATATTTGTAAAATTACATACAACGTTTTTTGCTATTTATTTCTGTTCGAATACATAAATAATAATTTTACAAATCATCGGTACATTGTTAGTATAATCAAATACCTTTTAATTATTACTACAAAGTAATAACTGTAAAAAAGGAATAATTATTACTTTCTAATAACTGTCCAATTAATTTGATAACTGAAAAAAAAGTAATAATTATTACTCTGTAATAATAATTAAATTGTATTTGATTATACTAACTTTGTACTAATTTCACTTAACATATTTGTGGAAACAAAATATTTTCCTCGTGACGTATCAATATAGGAACATTTGATATGCTCGCATTTTCTATGATCTCCTTCGAATTCTGAACGTAATCACGGGGGACTAATGCGATCCTATTGCAGTAATAATATTCACGAGTCGAAATAAGTCCCACAGGTGATATGATCAAAGTTCGCCAGCCACGTCGTTGCTCGTGTCTGTCGCCGTCAATTTCTACCTAATATGTCACGTGGAAAGTACGGAATTGCCCGGAGGGTGTCTTTGATCTCGCAAACCCCCGGAACAACCGTGCTGCTTGTCCACCTTCCGAAAACTCACCCTCTGAAGTCGCACGCCACGTACGCGAGCGAGGGTTGCTAAATCCAATTTTATTGTTTGCACGCTTAGGAAAGCCGGAATTACTTCGATTTCACCCGTGAAACGTAAATCGCTCCTTCGCCTCGATTTCGGCTTACTTAAATGCAATCTAATAATGCAACGATCGTCCAGAATCGATGCTAATTTACCTGCTTCGAACATGAATCGATTTACGATCTTTCTTTCAATAGATTTATTACATGCTTTTGGGAACAGAAACACTGTTTCGGAATTATTTTTTATTGAAATATTGTTTTTGGTTCAAGTACTGTTTAGGAATTATTTTTTATTGGGGTATTGTTTTGAAATTGTTTTTTAATGAAGTGTTGTCTTAAAATTATTTTTTGTAACTAAATGTATTTTGTGATATATTAGTACATTTATATGATTGAAGATCAGCCATTTTGCAGTAAGTGATTTACAGTCAGAAATTTGATGTACAATTTGTTGAAATTTATTTTGGATTGTTTACAAAGATTTGATCAAAACTCCATTTAGTATTTGAGTACTTAGTCGTGAATGGTTGCTATAATTTACAGTAATTGTAATTGTTAGTTAATTCATTATATCAGACTATTTTACAAATTGTGACAGTAACTGCTCTTTTAAAATAAAATTTATTTAATATATTAGTACAATATAAATAAGGACATGCTTTACAGAAGCGAGAGTTAGAGATAATAATTCTATAATGCAATAATATTACAATATACCTTGTGATTATTACATCAATAACATTTTCATTAATATTATCATATTTAATTGTTTGATTGTATGTAATAATAGCTATCTTCAATTTAACAGCACATTTGCTTCATAAAACAATAGAGATTACAATGACAAAATTGTTTGTGACATCCTGTATCGAATATTTATCGATAAACGATTGTGTAACTTTTAAGCACCAATCTAATCCAGCAAGTAGTTAAAATTCTTTTAATTAAAACTTGGTATACCACTAAATAAACTACACAAACTATAACAACGAAAGCTGTGGAAAAGGATGATTTCCAAGAAAAGGTTCGGTTGAAAAGAGGAGGAAAAAAGCGAGCAGCATAAGGGACGAAGAATTGACTTGCCGATCTATGCCCACCACGATCATAGATCATTCCATTGTAACAAAGAGGGTGTGTATACACATTATAAAAGGGGCATAATGGCACACCAATGTGTACACACAACGGGGACAGCGACGACACAGAATGTGCGGTGTTTGGTCTCCATTAATATTGGATCGACTGGATGGTTGCTGCAGGCCATCTCTTGTATCTCTCGCGCTTTTTTTATGGGGCCATATGTCTCGTGTGTATCGCGTCCCGTAGCGGGCCGCTCATTTGTCAGCACGCAATCTGCCACTGTCGCGATTTGATGCTAGCAGTCAAAATACGTATACAAGTTTCCAGCTACCTGGCACTCCCCTTTTTACTGTTTTCCTGTGAAAAATTGTTTCAATTTTAATTATGTGCATAGCACATTTTTTTTACACACTGAAACTTTGAGAACAGCGATTTAGTTTCTGTCTAAAGTTTATTTAGGTTAATCTTACAGTTTTCTGTGAACTGTTTTAGCTCTAGATATATAATATGGTTCATAATAGTTGATTCTGCTCTTTAGTTATACATTCGAGTACTTCATAACAGCATTTGTAATTTGCGACTACATAAGTTGCTTGTTGAATGGTTGACAAGTTCTTATGAAAATTCATAGCTCAGACCTGGGTGAAATGGTTTCCATACTTGCATTCGGCTGTTAAAGTACAGTTTTGATTGCAATCCTTTTTTTAAATTATAATCTCTTAGTGAATACATTTCTAATATTTGAAACATTTGCAAGAAGGTTACGTGGACCGTATAAGATGGTAGCAATCATCTTAATTTGGAGGAGTACAGATTTTTAAATTTTAATAAAAATACAATTTTTTAGTAGAACACTTCAGGGTGATCAGGTCAAATAGATAAGAGTGTATCCTTTGATGTTACACAATCGTATAATTTATAGTTTCCGAAATATTTGAGTATTCAAATAAACGATACATATGTATAGTATCTCTACACAGTGTGTAGAATATGTCTTTAAACTTTTATTTTCGAATAATAATCACGATACAATTATCCTACTGTTTAATTTTTAATAGAATTATAATTTCATTGTAATTTGTCAAATTATACTATAACTTTAATTTATTGAAAACCCTTTCTGTTAGAACCTAACCTAAACCTTAATTACATAAAAGCTCAAAAAGCAAGATAAATATTATTGAAAAGGAAGAACAGCAAATAAATAAGTAAAATATATCAAAGGTATGAAGAAAGTAAGGTTCTCGCATTACAATATCAATGGGCAACGGGTGATGATCGCATCACATTAACAGTGAAGCGTTCTATGAGCGACCACCACCGCCATTGGCCACGTTTGTACGCGCTTAGAACCCCAAAACGTATATATTACAGGGCTGGAAATGTCACCCTAACTGCGGTGCCATGGTGTAAAATAAACGATACCTAATTATACGCATCCCGTCTGCGTGGAAGTCGAGGTCCCTGCAGCAAGTGCGTGCAAAGATGGTCCCCGCTTAATGGGATTACGAAATTACAGTTTAGATTGATTGTCTGTACAGTGCTGCCATTATACAAGCGATCAATGCATTTAAATGGAGGAACGAAATTAATCGTTATTTGTAAAATATATTTTATCTCGAAGTTTTTGACAATAATTATTCAATTCTCAAGGTTGCATCAACCTTGTGGTTTCTTAGCAACCACTATGACATTTTATAGTTAATTAAATTAAATCTTTGCAATCTTCAAAGATAATTTTGTCAAGTTTTGTAAATTTTTAATATAAACGTATACAAGTTTTATACAAGTCTGATGAAATAATTCTTTGTACTGTAATACTTTGTGCGGATAATTAGTTTGTGTTGAAATTATTGTTTTATATTTAAAGAAATATAGATGTAGAAATGAATTGATAAAATGCAACTAGACGTATTCAAAATTTAATATTTCCTGCAATACTTCACTAAAATCGAATGAACGTGTAATATTTTAACAATATTACACTCACGATTGAAATCAAGTGGATTTATTCGTTATCAATTAAAAAATAATATTAAACATAACCATAATTATAAACTACGATTCCGCTGTTTAATTCATGTTGCGTTAAAGGCAAACTTTAATACAAACATTTTGGAATCGAAAAAGAATGTTGAAATACATAACCTAAAAATTCGAATCGTTAAAGCAATTACAGAATCTATAATTGCTTCTACAGATTGTACACAGTAGTATTACGTTCCGCTACAAACCGGTTAAGCAAAAGTATCCCAATTTAATTAATAATTCAACAAAATCGAGCACAGAGATCGAAATTTTGTTTCCCGCGATCCGTGCTTCGTAATTTTCCGCGTAATCCAAACAGTTGCAATTTCGAGGAACGATAAATTTTTGTTATTCACCGCGTTCGTTTCCGATGTTGTCAATTCCGTTTAAAAATCTCGCCTCGCGTTGCTAGCTTCGACATCTGGATGTACCCGGTAATATATAGAGGTGTCTGCGTTGCGGATCTCGTATTCTTTTTTTTTATTCTCTTTTTTTTTCGTCGCGGGGTCCGCTAGCTGCCAAGAGGGTGGCTCGCAGTGGGTGTGCCTGGCGATGATTAATTAGCGTTTGATGAATATGTATGAGAGAAAGTCAACCAACTCCGTTATACACATACACACAGCCAAACACAGGCACATCCCCTGTGTTACAATAACGTCCAACCCCCTTCGTATACCTCGTTTCAACCCTGATAGCTCTCTCTATGCTTCACCTCGACGAGGATTCTGTGACTCCTTCGTGAGCTGTATAACAATGTATTTTCGGGTAAAAATTTTTGTTACGAGCTGACGTCGACTGCGACCATCTATTATGATTTAACGTGAAGCTTGTACGGTTAGGGTGCACGAAAAATTTCGGTAAAATATGCGAGCACGGACGTGTCTGGTACCTAACTTTTAAGGTCATTGTTATATTTTCAGACTGTTCTTTTTTTAAGTATTTTGGAATAAGGTATGAAAAATTAAATGTACTTTCAGTTAATAAGTTAACCCTTCTGTGAAGACAGTTTTGTACTTTGCATTTGTATAAATTGTTCTGCTTTTTCAAGGCTTTTCAGTGTGGGAATTTGATTTCAGGTTTTAGTTTTTAAGTTATAAATTTTGATTATCAGGATTTTAGATTCGTACTTTCGGATTGTGGACATTTGAAATTTGTTGATTTTGAAACTCAGAAATTTAGAACTTGGTAGTTTGTGAATTTTGAAATTTAGGGATTTTATTTTAGGGACTTAGAGGCTTAAAGATTTAAAAATTTAGGGATTTAGCATTTCAGAGATTTAAAAATTCAGAAATTTGGAAATTGAGAAATTGAGAAATTGAGAAATTGAGAAATTGAGAAATTGAGAAATTGAGAAATTGAGAAATTGAGAAATTGAGAAATTGAGAAATTGAGAAATTTACAGACTTTGAAATTCAGAAATTTAGGAATTTACAGATTTTTAAATTTATAAATTTAATAGTTTGGAAATTTAGAGATTTAGTAATGTAATAGTTTGAAAATTTACAAATTTACAACTTTACACACATGGAAAGATTAAATTATTTGATTTCCAAATTTATGAATATAGAAATTTAGAAGTACTTGTATTATAATTTCTAAACTGATAGTACATTTAATTGAATAGTTCGATAACTTAGAAATTTGGAACTTTCAATAATTCACATTTTCAAATTCCAAAATTTCAGAATTTATGAACCATCAGATTTGCAAATACAGAAGTGCGTTGATTTAAACAATACAAATTTTTAAGTTTGCAGATATAGAAAGATCAAATATTTTAATTCCTAAATTAACAAATTTAGAATTGCGAAGTGTTAAACTTGAAAATGACATTTCAAAGTTAAATAAAATTTGGAAGTTAAGAAATACAAGAATAAAAGTAAAAAATCTTCAAATTGTGAAACTGAAATATTCAGAACTACCCACACTTGATAAATATATTTGTATAAACCTCAACCGATATAACTTAACAATAACTTAACCAAATTTTGGAAAGCAAACTTCAGCTGTTAACTAAACTGTTAAAATTAAGTCTAAAAAGCGGAAACAATAGTTGTAGCAGTCGAACGCGTTGCATATCAACCTTTCATGTTATCGGATTCGATGGTCAAACGTTTTACAGTAGTATCCATCAGTATCACATAAACTGGCGTTGTATCGCGGCGAAATATCACCTCTGGACAGCCGGCCGAGGGGTTTAGATTTTGCCAAAACGCGAGGCTGAAAGGCTGCCGGGCGGATTGTTCGCGCTGCGAGGAGAACAATGCAAACAATGGCGGGGACGAAACGCTGCGGTGAGACCCGGCTTACGCGGTGAATACAATTACATTATGAACTCGATTACCATTTAAATGGAAACAAACGTGAAATGCTAAAATACACCGACAACTCTCCGCCTCCAACCAGCTCCACAGCTCTCTGCAACACGCGCGAAAATATGCAACCATCTCTTGAGTGCTCGATCATCGATATGCAAATTGTGTTCGCAGACGTGTAAGGGTTCGAGTTTGTCATGAGAAATATACTGTTTGAATCAACATCATTTGATGAAAACTTTGGGTTACAGTTAAATTCATCTACAATATATAATACGCTATGTCTGTCCATTGCTACTTTCAATCTCGATAAGGGTAAAAGGTAGAAACTTGATATGTACATATTTTGCACACATATAGAACTCGCCAAGATAGAGTCATAGCCTTTTAAATTTTTCTGATTGGTAACCTATGAGCTGAACAACAAGGTGTCATAGGTAACGCAGTAAGTGATTGAAAATATTTTCGCAAAATTTTTAAAATCGCAAAATTTGATAAGCGCGCGCATAGGTAACAATCTAAAAAGATTAATTGATAATGGGGTGCTAGTTTCTAATATTCTCTGATGATATTGACACTGAACCTACCAGAGTATTATTTACGTTTAATTTGAAATCAATAATGAAATTGAAAAATAAATGAACAAATGTCAAAGCGCAAAGTAACGTGATTCTTTATTTCGATGAAAATCAACGCAGTTTTCAAGGAAATAATTTTAACAAATTTTGTAATTTGTAATAAGAAATTTGTAAACCATTTGACCATTTTGATAGTTTTAGTGTTAGTATTGCAAACTTGTAATTATGAAAGGAACAAATTTTTATGTACATATTACCTTATCTCAGTGTAGGTTATGTCGTGATCACTAATATTAAATTAGGATGGATTAGATTGAGTTAAAATTGAGTTGGATCAGGTTAGGTTTTCTGATATTAAATTAGTTTAAATTGAAACAGAATTAGGTTAAGTTAAAACAGAATTAAGTTAGATTGAATTAAAACAAAATTAAGTTAGGTTAAGTTTACTTACATTAAATTTAATTAAGTTGGTAAATTTTATGTTTAAATTCAGTTGTGTTAGGTCAAGTTTACTTATATTATATTAGAATAGACTAGATTAAAGCAAAATGAAGGCTGGTTAGGTTAGGATTATGTTAAGATTCAGTTTGATTACGTTAGGTTTACTTGTATTAAATTAAATTAGGTTGTATTAAAACAGAATTAACGTTTAGGTTAAGATTATATGAAAATTGATTTTGTTATGTTAGGTTTATTTATGTTAAGTTAGGTTGCGGTAAGATAGGTTTAATTTAATTTTATTGAGATTACGTGTTATCTAATATTAAGTATTAACAAATATAATTCCTATTTCTTCAAGTCAGATTATTTTAGTTTCAATGAAAATAATTGCAATCGTTTTATATTATCTTTGATTTAAAAGCAAAGATCTAAATAATTCTTTAAAGATTAAAAATTGCTTTACCAGTGATAAAATTAACCTAAACACATTGATAAATTAACCCATTCAAGGTGTTTGTTAATCATATAGTACATTTTTCTTTATTCGGTTTTAAATTTATAAATGATATCTATTTATATTGTGTCAAAGTGTTTATATCGTATTTTTCTTATACATTTACTATTTTTTATGCTAGTTAATTAAGAACAATAGATGTGCTGATAAAACATAAAGAGAACTATGTTTGATCGAAATATCATAAAAAGTGAGTGATACTGAATTATTTTATTATCAATCCAATTTTTAGAAGATAAAATTCAAAATTTCAATTAATTTATCATATTCTTACATTAACTGTGTAATATAACTGATACATATCTTAATTATACATCCAACAAAAGTCAAACATCCATTACTGACAATATATATATGGCATAAATATTATAAAATAAATTATTCATTATATGAATAACAAAACGAACAAGTAATTTGTATCTTTTATTAAATTTACCGAATGTCCTCATATCACTTTTATTTCCCATACTAGAAATGATTTATTACAAAAGTTTGTTACTATACAGGATTTTGTCAAAGTTCACCACTTTATTTATAGTATATAACACACACGTTTACGTTTTCCGAAATGTACACTAAGGTTCGATACGTTCTCGTGTGAAATTTGCGTCGCCGTACGCGCAGTTTACTCCCCTGGCGTGTGGTGGTCGTCGAGCGAAAAAAGAGCCCCGTTTAACGTGTCCCATCAGCACCCCAATACTAATTATTATACACTTAATTTCCTAATGAACCGTATCGAACGACAGGGTCGATGGAACGGCGCACTCGTGCACTGATTTCACGGGCCACCTGTCGCACTGCTGTCGTACCCTCCCCATTGGTTTCGTCGAATTGGACACGCAGGGTGTAAGACATTATTCTACACGGGGGATCATGAAATCTCGATGAAGACACGAGACTTTCTCAGGCCTCTCCTCCTATCCAAACTTTTTCGGTTCTTTATTAGAACCGAGCTTGCAAAACGTGTAATCGACTGTGAAATTTTTCTCACCGAGGCACGTTTGAGTAATGGCGGCCATTTTGGGGGTTCCAATAAAATGAACAGATACGTAACCATGAATATTGAACATCAAAATGATAGCGAACATATTGCATAAGTGTAATATTGATGATGGTCATTTTTAAAATTTGTAGTTTTATTAAAAAACTCAGTCTATGCGTTTTATCTATTGAATTAGATAGTAATAAAGTGAGTTTACATTTTATGGACACACTTTGTATGTGAATATATTATTGATAATTAAATTTGTTAAAGATTTTTGGTAATTTGAAGGTTGAAGAAAGGTAAAATCTGGAAATGAACGGATTTTATCAAAAACAGATGTTAATCATTTTGTAAAGAATATCTGGTCAGTATATCACTGGATAGAGTAAAATTTTATTTGAATTGTAGTTGAATTTATTTTGAGCTTGTAGTATTGAAGTAGACTGTAAATGATAGAACAGTAAAATAGTAGTACAATAGTATACCAAAGTAGTAGAAAGGTAGTATAGTAAATAGTAAAATGGCAGAATGCTTAAATGTCTAAATGATAAAATAGTAAAATAATAAAATGGAAATATATTGATATAGTAAATTAGTGAAACAGTGAAGTAGTGAAATAGTGAAATAGTGAAATAACTGAATAGTAAAACAGTAAAATGGTAAAACAGTAAAATAGTAAAATAGTAAAATAATGAAATAGTAAAATATTAAAAAAGTAAAATAGTAAATTAGTGAAACAGTGAAGTAGTGAAATAGTAAAATAGTGAAATAGTGAAATAATAAAATAACTGAATAGTAAAACAGTAAAATGGTAAAGCAGTAAAATAGTAAAATAGTAAAATAGTAAAATAGTAAAATAGTAAAATAGTGAAACTTTGAAGCAGTAAAACAGTGAAACAGTAAAATAGAATAACAGTAAAATAATAAAATGATAAAACCGTAAAAGAGTAAAATACAAAAAAATAAAATATGAAGACGATAAAACTTAAATAAGAATATAATTATTAAACTGTTAAATGATTAAATAATTTAAAAACAACATAACTGAAAATTGCACAAATAAATTTACTAATAAACAAAAATAAATTTGATAAATCGAAATAAAATTTTTCATCGTGTTAACTTCTTCAGCTCTAGCAATACATATTTCCGAATTTGTCTATATACATTGAATAATCGCCAGAAGTTTGAAATTTATTTCGAAAAGCAACGGTTGTAGATTTTCCACGTTTCACACAACACGTCCTGCAATATCTGATATTGAATGATTCTGTGTAGAACATGTTTCTCGTTCTAGAATCTACAAAAGAATGGAAACCAGAGGCGTGTCGCTTTTACTGGTCTGTTTGGACGTTTTCGAACAAAGCAGTATCAATATTTCTTTCGTTTCTGTGGTCATATGGTGTGATCTATACATCCTTTGTACCCTTCAAATATGTAACGTTTGACAGAAACATATTTGTGTCTTTTTTGATGTATTGGATATTGTAGTTGTTCGGACGAAAAAAATAAAACTAAAATAAAAAATAATCTATTCAGAATTCGAGTGCAATAACGAATTCGTTTGTTTTTGTCTTCATTTTTATGCGATTATTGTAAACATCTATCTTGCTTATTTTTTTCCTAAAAAGTCTAACTTCAACATCAGTCTCTGATATGTTTGGAATCAATATTTTAATTTTTAACGATATAGTTTAATACTAAAAGTATTTGTAATATTTAATAAAATACTTTATCGATCTCGGAACAAATATAACGCCTTGTAAGCGTATAAATAAAATTAAATTATAAGGGAATAAGAATGTTTTGATTATACATAGATTTGAAGGACTGCACATTTCTATTTGTTTCTACACATTTTTGCATTGGTTTTATAAATAAATTAATTTATAGTTTGTATATTTTGATTTTGAATATAATTAATGAAAGTTATAATTACTAAGGATTATTTCTTATTCTAAACGTACAGTATTTTGTACTAAATACTCATTGATATTTATAAATACATCGTCTATTTGTTAAAAGAATGTAAATAAATTTTTAAATGCAGTGTAGCTTCACTATATGTATAGCCCTAGAGGGAATTGTAAATATAGAAAAAGTTGTAAAACAGACCATATAAGGGAAACAATTTTCATGGAAAACTTCATTGCATTTACAAAAATCAATTGCAATAGTGAATTATTTTTATTTAGAATTTGATATATGTATACAAATATGCAATAAAGCTATAATAGTTCATAAAAAAGTGTCACAATTTACAATTTTTTAATAGTAAACGAAAAGAAATTATGTCACTCTTACATGATTAATAAAATGATAAATAAAAATTTGTTTCCATAAAACGACAAATAAATCCTTATATAAAATGATTAATTAAAAATTTCCTCCCATAGGAAAGGTGTAATAATCTTTCAGAGGAACGTTTCCCGAAGTTGTATCATTCTTCCAGCAACCTAACGATACGGTTATCTACTAATTTTTATTTAAAATTAAAAGATGAAGTTTATTAAAAAGTCAAGATGAAGGAGAAAAGCTGTTGGTGGTTAAATTCGACTGTTCGATATTGAAGAAGTAACAGCGAACATACGGTGGAGAAAAACGAAAGAAAAGAGAGAATGGATCCCTTATAGATAGATAGGTGCGGTCACTGTCACCGAGGGTTGACAAAGGCTGACCAGGGGTAGAAACATTCAAATGGTAATCGGCGCCCGTCTAACATACATCGACCCTTCCGACCCCTGTGCTCGCGCTTAAGGGGGTGCGATCACCCCCTTGCCATACACCCTGCACATTCGCACCAGAATCAAACCAAATATTGGCAATATCATCCCTGGCATTGCCCTCCGCGACCTGCCTCCTACACTCGGTGGGAAACGATGTCCATTTGAATGCACGATTCCATTACTGACGTCGATATATCGCCCCGAAGATATTATGGGATTAGGATTTCAAGAGAAACCCGCAAGAATACCATCTTACTCGGTCATGCTAAAGATACACCCTGATACGTGATGTATTATCATCGGCATGTCGTTTCGTGATCTGCGGAAGTTTATGCATTCGTATCATGTTTGTATTATGAAATCTAGATATGAAGTCTAATTATGAAATCTAACTATGTGGTCTAACTATGAAGTCTAACTATGAAGTTTGACTATGAAGTCCAATTATGAAGTCTAAATATGAAGTCTTATCATAAAGTCTAATTATGAAATCTAACTATGAAGTCTGACTGGGAAGTCTAACTATGAAGTCTAATCATGAAGTCTAAATATGTAGTCTAACTATGAAGTCTAATTATGAAATCTAACTATGAAGTCTGACTGTGAAGTCTAACTATGAAGTCTAATCATGAAGTCTAAATATGAAGTCTAACTATGAAGTCTAATTATGAAATCTAACTATGAAGTCTGACTGTGAAGTCTAACTATGAAGTCTAATCATGAAGTCTAAATATGAAGTCTAACTATGAAGTCTAATTATGAAATCTAACTATGTAGTCTAACTATGAAGTTTGACTATGAAGTGTAATTATGAAGTCCAATTATGAAGTCTAACTGTGAAGTCTAACTGTGAAGTCTAACTGTGCAGTCTAACTATGAAGTCTAATCATGAAGTCTGACTATGAAGTCTAACTATGAAGTCGAACGAGGAAGTCCAAATATGATTATGAAATTTTAATGCAAAGACTAACTATGAGAGCTAAATATGAACATGAAATCTAAATGCGAAGTGTAACTATGAAATATAGCTATGAAGTTCAACTACGGAATCCAAGTATGAATATGAAGTCTAAATATGAAGTTTAATTATGAAATCTAACTATGGAGTCTAACTACGAAGTGCAAGTATGAATATGAAGTCTAAATGTGAGGTCTAACTATGAAATCTAACAATGAAGTCGGAATATGAATACGGAGTCGAATTGCTCGATTCATTGTTAATGATATTGCATTATTAAAATAAAAATTGATTCAAATTAAGCGGAGTGCATTTTCTATCGTAAATCTTTTGATAACGTAATTTACTACTTTCTGTGTAGAAACTAGTTTAACTTTAGTTAATAACTAAATAACTAACCTAGTTAATAACTACTGTCAACGTAAATACTTATGCTGCACTTATGTAAATAATAAAGGAAAAATGAATGTACATGTACATATGAAACGAATTCACAATATTATTAGAACAGTATAATTAGGAAAATATTATAAATAAATGTAATTAGAAGAATATTATAGAATATAATATTAGCAATATTATAAATATTATAAATACGTAATATTATAAACGAAGTACAATATTATTATCACTATTTTAGACGTAATTATAGCTCAGTTAACCTACCTTAATGCAATATAATTCAATTTAATACAGCATGATAATTTAACCTAATGATTTATCTGATGACGAAAATTCTTCCTTATTCTCGCAACATTTAAAAGACTGCTTTTTATTACCTTTCGTAATAATATAAATTTTAATCATTTTTTAACATATTAAGCCATCGTTCGTTAACATATTTTCAGAGTAATTGTAAGCAGATTTATAGGAGACCATATCGTTGGAACAATTATCTCGTAAAACGCTTGGCAAGGATTTGTCGTTCGTATTCACGAATAGGTTCGTGATTCGCGATCGTTGTTGATTCAGTGCGCTGAACGTCGCACGTGCGCCGATGTAGACGTACGCAAAGCTCCCGCAACCCGAACTTCAGCACGCGCCACGATTATGCGATTACGCGATTACGCGTGTCGATGCCCGTGTATATTGCAACCAGGATACCGAAGAAGAGGTCCGCCGATGATACTGCGTGAGCAACGACACGAAACATTCTTTCGTTCACCCCTGTACATCATTCTCCCGCGCGAAAATAAGCTTATCCGGCACGAATTAATGGGTTTTAAAACGATTGAGAAAGTGGTAAAGAGATTGGAGCGTTTGGGGATTTGGGGAATTTTTTTAATTTGGTTATTTTGGAACGTTAAAATTTCAGAGTATTAGAATTTGGAAATTTGAGATTCTGGGAATTTAAGAATTGGGAAATTTGGGAATTTAGTAATTTGGAAGTTTGGGAATTTAGAAATTTGAGTAATTTGAGAATCTAGGAATTTGAGAAATTTGGGAATCTGGGAAATTAGGAAATTGGAAATATAGAAATTAAAGGATTTAGGAATATAGTAATGTAGCGATGCAGGGATTTGGGAATCTAGGGATTTTTCAGAGCTAAGGATTTGGAAATATAGAGATCTAGGAATGTAGGGATTTAAGAGTGTAGAAATACGAAAATGTAGGGACTTGGGAATGTAGGAATCTAGGGGACTGAGGATTTGGGGAATTGGAGATTTGAGGAACTGGAGATTTAGGAATCTGGAAATTTGGGATTTTGGGTATTTGGAAAATTGAGTATTTAGAAATTTGGAAAATTTGGAATTTAGGGACTTAGCAATTTAGGTATTTGGGAGTTTGGTTATTTTGGAATTTGAGAATTTAGGAATTTAGGAATTTAGGAATCTGGAAAATTTTGAATTTAGGGATTTAACAATTTGGATATTTGGGAGTTTGGTTATTTTGGAATTTGAGAATTTAGGAATTTACGAATTTAGAAGTTTGGGAATTTAGAAATTTGGTAATTTGGTAATTTGGGAATTTGGGAATTTGGGAATTTGGGAATTTGAAAATTTGGAAATTTGGAAAATTGGAAAATTGGAAATGTGGAAATTTCGGAATTTCGGAATTTCGGAATTTCGGAACTTGGGAATTTGGGAATTTGGGAATTTGGGAATTTGGGAATTTTAAAATTTGGGAATTTGGGAATTTGGGAATGTGGAAATTTAGGAACTTAGGAATTTGGAAATTTGGGAATTTGGAAAATTGGAAATTTGGGAATTTGGAAATGTGGAAATTTGGTAATTTGGGAATTTGGGAATTTGGGAATTTGAAAATTTGAAAATTTGAAAATTTGGAAATTTGGGAATTTGGGAATATCGAAATTTGGAAATTTAGGAATTTAGAAACTTAGGAATTTGGGAATTTGGGAAGTTGGAAATTTGGAGATTTGGAGATTTGGGAATTTGGGAATTTGGGAATTTGGGAATTTGGGAATGTGGAAATTTAGGAATTTCGGAACTTAGGAATTTGGAAATTTGGAAATTTAGGAATTTGGAAAATTGGAAATTTGGAAATTTGGAAATTTGGAAATTTTGAAATTTGGAAATTTGGGAATTTGGAAATTTGGAAATGTGGAAATTTCGGAATTTCGGAATTTCGGAACTTGGGAATTTGGGAATTTGGCAATTTGGGAATTTGAAAATTGAGAAATTTGGGAACGTGGAAATTTGGAAATTTGAAAACTTAGGATTTTGGGAATTTGGGAATTTTGAAGTTTGTGAATTTGGAAATTTAGTTATTTTGGAATTTGAGAATGTGGGAACTTGTAGGTTTGACTCTGTAGTACTTCAAGAAGTTTGGAATCCCAACTCTTTGAAAATTTAAAAGTTCACAAATCTCCAAAAAAGCTTTTAGTTTCAGAAATTTGTAAATAAAAAGAACAATAAATAGAGTAATAAAGAATTAATAAATAAAAATGCACAATTACAATTAACTGCATTTTTTCGTCTTACAAGTTAAGAAAACATCTCAAAGTATTCTGAGACTTTTTAAAAATCAATAACAGTGCGAGATATAAATTGAACACCTGATTGACGATGAAGAATTGAAGGAAGAGTATTGTGACCGAATGTGCCCGATTCCCCGCATTTAGCATGTTTTGCTCAGGAGGTGGTCGGCCATGGCCAACGTCGACGTTCAATATTAAACCCACAGTAATTTATGTTAGCACGATCGTGCATAATGCTGTTTGTATAAAGCGGTACTGCCACGTGTCGGCTCGTGTCGCCACTACGTATCATTTCTACCTCCCTTAATTCTTGATGCTAGCTGGTTCACAGGCGACACGTAGGGTCATGCGTGGACGCTTTACTATGATTTTAAATGTTCATCTACTATGAACGAAGATTGTGGTATATGCCCTAGAGTGCAGTGCATGCTTCCTTTGGATAAAGATACATTTATAAACTTAACTGTCTTTTGTTTCTCAAACTGTTATATTTCCAAGAATATTTTTATATTTCTTTATATTTTTTGATTTTCATGTTTTCAAGTTTTGTATTTTTAGATTTTTATATTTTCTAGCTTTTGTATTTTTGAATTTTCATATTTACAAATTTTGGTATTTTTTAATTTTCATTTTTTCAAGTTGCTGCATCATCGAATTTTTTATGTTCAAATTTTTGTATTTTTGAATTTTCGTATTTTCAAGGTTTTGTATATTTAGATTTTCAAATTTTTTAATTCCCAAGACTTTGAATATCTACATTCACAAATTTTCAAGTTCTCTAACTTTTTCACATTTGCAATTGAAATTGCCTACAATTGTAAATTAAAATTGTCAATTTTTATAAAAATTGAGAACTTTTCAAATTTATCAAGAAATTTTCAAGCTTAATAAGAAAATTTGAAAATTTATGAAGTTTTAAAATAAACACGAAAATTTTTAATCTTGCAAAGTTCGATATTTAGTGTTTTTTCAATTCTAACGCCTATAAACTTGTAAATCCAATGATTAAGAAATTTCAAAATTAAAAATGGATACATAAATTTTAAAATTGAAAAATTTGAGTGCTCCATGTACCTCCACCTTGTGTACTGTATCTAAGGCAATATAACGAGAGTCTACTATAATTTCATATTTTTATTATCACATCTTTATAGTACAATTTCTACAATTCTAAATTATAGTTAATTATAGTATAATTTATAGTCTAGTTTATTCTTCTACAATAGTATTTTTTTATAGTATGTTGCTTTTAATGTATAATATCTATTGTGTAGTTGGAGTATAATTTCTATTATTCTAAATTGTACATAATATAATTTCATGCATATTTTATATTTAATTTATATTTTTTTTCTATAGTATAATTCTAAATTACAAAAACTATCTAAATTATAGAAACAATTCTAAACTATAAAAATTATTTAGATCATAAAAACAAATGTAAATTATAGAAATTATATTCTTTTCCAAGAAATATGTGAATATATCTCATACAAAGGATATAACAATTGATTCTGAGGCGATACATAAATTTGTCTGATTTTTATTTCTGTAATTGTAAATTACAAAAATTATCTAAATTATTGGAACAATTCTAAATGACAAGAATTATCTAGATCATAGAAACAATTCTAAATTTAAGATATATTCTTTTCCAAGGAATATGTGAATATATCTCATACAAAGGATATAACAACAATTGATTCTGAGGCGATACATAAATTTGTCTGATTTTTATTTCTGTAATTGTAAATTACAAAAATTATCTAAATTATTGGAACAATTCTAAATGACAAGAATTATCTAGATCATAGAAACAATTCTAAATTTAAGATATATTCTTTTCCAAGGAATATGTGAATATATCTCATACAAAGGATATGACAACTGATTCCGAGGGGATACAAAAATTTGTCTGATAATTGCTTTCGGATGATAATTCAACGAAATAGCGCGTATGTATAAGAAATGGAGGAATTTGAATGATCAGCGAATGGAGCTCGGTACAAACAGCTGACTACTTAAATGTAAATGAAGACAGAAAGACGGTCGTGTATGAATGGCGGCATTCGAGGAAAATCTTGGTTAAATTTCACAATAAGCTCTTTCACGGCTCTTAAACGTGAAAGCGCTTGTAAGCGACTTTGGGGAGCCTTACTAGACGCCCTTGGAAAGCAGCCTGAGCGTCTGTAAAGGCGAGAATGAACGAAAGGAGGGAATGGAATAGGCTCGATAAGTGGACACCCTGTGGAGAATGATGGGATGCAGACCGCTTGCATGAATTAAACACGTTCACGTTTATGAATGAATCCAGATCGAAATCGAAATTCCTCAAAGTAGATATTTCGAGGGTGGATCAACCAACCGATACCCGACGGGCCTAATCTCCTGGAAAAGGGAATCCATAACGGATGTTTATCTTCGAACGCTGCCATACTTTGGTTAGGGTCAAATTGTAAAGGGTTATGAGAAACGAGGTTAAACAAAACAGAATTTATAACAACTTTCATTAATAACGTTAAACGTATGAGGTTGATGTAAACATTTTTATAGTTTTTGAATGATGTATGAAATGTGGAGGTTATTTTTAATCTTTTATTGCATGACGTTCTGAATTTTGGAAAAGAAAGGCGTTTTTGAAATTTTACTGACAAGCAAATGATAAATATTTTCTTTTGGGAAAATTAATATCTTTTTTCAGTGATATTTTTGTATTTATTAATATATTATTTATTTTTGGTTTTTGAATATTTATTCATTTACGCCTTTGAGGATATTAGGGACGTTATTTTTATAATTTTGAAGATGTTTGAAAGATTTTGTAGAGGCACAAAATTGTAGTTAAATTGGATAAGAAATTGTTAGAATTGTTCTTTTACAAAACAGAAAAATTTCATAGTATATTATTTTGTGTAACATACATGCAACAAAGTATTAATATATTGCAATTTAATAATAATTGCAAGTTTGAGAATTTTTCATTATAAATTGTTCGATTGCATCTTAATTTCTAGGTTACTTTTAAAAGTGATAAAAATGGAGAAATTTATTTTAGTAAATTATTTATTATTAGTTGTTGTACAATTATATTTTATCCCAGCTGTACAATTAATTTGTAGGCAAATTGACTTTTTAAAAATACAATATCAAAAGCGGTTTTCTATTGTATATTATAAATATTAAAATAATTGATTATTTATATTTTGTATTATTTAACATTGACATTAACTATTTACCAAATTTTGTACTCAAGAATTAAAACTTGAACGAGAATTAATTTAACAGAATAAAAACTAATTTTTGAAGCTTGCTAATTTTTAAAGGTAACAAATATTATACGTAACTTATAAATTTTTTTTACAAACAAAAATCATTTAAGATGTAATATCTCTGAAACTTTTAATCCAAAACAATTTACCAACGTATTTCATTATATTTGTATATATGTATTTTCCTATTAAGATTGAAATTATCAGATATATTTAAAAAAAGCATATTTTAAAATGCATACAATTGAAAATAATTATTACTTCCTTGAATTTATTACATCAAAATTTATCAACGAAGTTCACATTAATCGTTGCGTATCTCTTTATTCGCTGAATTTTAAAATTGTTTCAATTTTGTAATATTATGTGGACTTTAAACAGAAATTTGACGAAGTGTGGTGTTGACAATTGCAGGAGGTGATAAAATGGCGGAGGTAACTTACATTCGAAATCCTTATCCGCTGCCGGAAGTAACTCGTGAAGGAGTGTGGAAACAACGACCTGTACTAGGTAATAAAGTTTCACCGAAGGATAAAGACTGGAGTACCAAGTTAAAACCCCATGAACGTCTCTTTGCACATCACACGCTAAATAGTATACGGAAAGATAATAGACTTATGAGATCACAGGTAATACGTCGTGAATTAACCTTGATCTACCATGCTTTATAAAATTTTCTTCTATACTTCTGTTACAAATCAACAATTTCCTTCTATACTTCTGTTATACTTCTGTTATTCTGTAATTTTTGTTACAACTCTTTTGTTACAAATTCACAATCTTCTTTTTATGTCAACAATCAGAAAGATAACAGAAAAGAAATATGATACTTTTATTACTCTTATTAAATATTTGTTTGAAGTGTATAAACTTTCGATAATTCAGTAAAACTTTTGCTTCTCAATCATTTGAATAATTTGATATCATATTGCGGGATTAAAATTAATTATTTTTAAATTGAAATGAAAGAAATACGACTTCTATCGTTACATTTTAATTATGTTATTGTGTTAGCTGTCTTCTATGTTTAAGTGTATTATTAGTTTTACTATTTTACATAGTAAAAATATATATTTTGTGTTCCACCTAAGTTTTTAACGTAAAAAATTATTTCAAGATCATTGTGAACGTCATTTCAAGGTCTTCATCCCGAAAATTATTGAAATTATTTTATCACGGTTCATGAAAATAATAAAAATTCAACTTATAAATAATTGAAATATTAGGTAGGACACCCATGTATATTTTTTTGAAAATAAATGTTACTTCTAAAATAATCCTGCATAAATGAATTCATTTTAATTCCATGCATTTATTTCTTAAGGTGCAATTTGTAATCGAAAATAAATATTCTATTATAGTTAATTACGGTGCAATGAAATAGAATTTCTTCTAATACGACAAATTTTCAGGTACCGAACGATTCTCTCGATTTAGCACTTACAACTGTGTACATTCACAGCAAGGATACATTGGTACCTAAAGTGTACGTCACTATGCAACCTGAATCACTGGGAAAAAGGACATGGCGCGTTTTAAAAAATGAAATTCAGGTAAAACCTTCACTAATTGACCTTCTAATTTATTTACTTTGCAATTCATCAAGGGAATGAAAAATCAGGTTTCATTTTATTTTACTGTATTTATAAAACGAAGTAGTTTTTCACTATCGAAAGAATCAAAATTATAGGAATTGTAGACATCATATATTACAAAAGTATTACTTACATTTTTTAAAGAATATTTTAAAACAAGTATTTATCTGTTATTGTAAGAAATAATTTTAAAACTGGAAATGTTAGACGTATTTATTCGTAACACTATACAAAATATTAGACTCCCAACTAAAATAAGTTTCACATATTTTTTTATAGAGTTGTTTTTTAAAATTTATTAAATAATAATTTTAAATTAGGGGACGAACAACTGAAATCAGTAATATTTTATTTTGTTCGTAGTTAGGGAACATTAAATTAGGTTAGGTTAGTTTAAGGTTAATTAAATTAGGTTAGACTAAATTAAGTTAAATGAGGTTAGGTTGGAGAAAGATAAATGAAATTAGGTTATGTTCAAATAAGTTGCATCATATTACGTTAAATTTAAAGTAAATTCAAGTTAAATTAAATTAGGTTCTTCTAGATTAAGTTGATCAAAATTAGGTTAGGTTAGGATAACTCAATTCAAGTTAAACTAAATTAAGTTAAATTAGAATGAGATAAATTAAGCGATGTTAGATTAGATTAAATCGCATTAAATTTAGATTAAATAAATTAAGTTAAACTGAATTCAATTATGTTAGGTTTTCGACTCACCTAGAATAGAACTAGAACAATTTTAAAGCAAAATAAATAATGATAAATCGAATTCTATTGTCACTCTACCATTGTTCATCGTTCACAACTAAATGCAGCGACCATAAAACAAAGTCGAATTAAATATTCTTTTCGACGTATTCAATTATTTTACTGAACAGTCATTGAATTAAAATCGTGGTTATAAAGTGAGACAACGTTAACCCCAAAAACAAGTTGAAGTTAATCAACGCTATGTCTCTTTAGCTTTGACCCTCAATTTCCATAAAATCAAAGCGTTATTAAAAAATTTTTAAACTATTCATTTTCTCATAATAACATAGTGGTCGAAACCCACGACTTTTATTCATCATAAATCTGTCATTAATACAAATAGTGAATTTTTAGAGTCAACGTCTAACTCTAAACCCTCGAAATAGCAGAATGTAAAACGATTACGTTTTTCTGTCTTCTCAATTAACGAAGGTTGACAATGGCCCGATTTTGGACGAAGATGATCCGATATCGGCGTTCCTGCAGAGAGCAGAATGTTACCGTGGCCCGTTGCCAGAGAGAAGAATTCACCCGAGCAGCGTGAAATTAAATATCACCGGTCCTCACGCAGTTGAATCTAATCCCGGATACAGTCGCAAAATTGACGGAACTTTTTACGGTATTTAAAGAGTATTTAAACACGGATTTGTACGGTGTTTGAGATGGAAACCGGACGATCGAATCTGTGCTAACAATCGTATTTGAGGAAATTAAATCGACGATTTTATGATTATCATCGACATCGTCAATCGCTTTTGTATGTTTATGAATATGCTCTTCAATTTCGTATAATTTCGCCGATAAATCTATACGTTTAATAAATGTGGCGGTTTAGTTTACCCGAGCACATTCTGTATTCCTATTGAATTTTGTTAAACGATCAAGTTTAGGGAAATTAAATGTACGCGTGAAAGATAATGTATTATTGAAACTGTAATCGCGAATTTCCCTTTTGTATTTATGTTTTAATTGATTCGTCCGTGTGTGTTATTAGGGAATAATGAAAATCGTCAAATATTGCGGAGAATAAATGTTATGTATTATCGAGCTGTCGTATACATGTATGTTTTAATAATATTGGCATATTTAATAAATTATGCGATGTAACATTTTCTTTTCAATGACCGAAACGCATTTTTTTTAACCTGCAGTTAATAAGCTGGAACTTTAGGAATATTGAGAATATAGACATTTCAAGTTCTCAAATTTTTCAAACTTCAAACCTTTTCATTTGGAAATTTTAAGTTCATAAATTTTGGAATTTAGGAAATTAAAAATTTGAAAATATGAAATTTGAAATTTGTAAATCTAGGAATTTAGTAATTTGGAAATTTGAGAGTTTATTACTTCAGGTACCTAGGAAATAAAAATGTTGATATTTGGTAAATTGAAAATTAAAAATTTAGAAATCTAGGAATTTGACAGTTTTGGAATTTAAGTAATTAGGAATTTACGAATTTGGGAATTTAGGAATATAGGGATTTAGGAATGTAGGAATTTAGGAATATAGGAATATAGGAATTTAGGGAATCAGGGATTTAGGAATTTTGGAATTTAGGAATATAGGGATTTAGGAATGTAGAAATTTAGGAATTTAGGAATTTAGGAATTTAGGAATTTAGGAATTTAGGAATATAGGGATTTAGGAAATTAGGAATTTAGGAGTTTAGGAATTTAGGAATTTAGGAATTTAGACATTTAGGAATTTAGGAATTTAGGAATTTAGGAATTTAGGAATTTAGGAATTTAGGAATTTAGGAATTTAAGAATTTAGGGATATAGGAATCTGGGGATATAAGAATCTAGGAATTTAAGAATCTAGGGATATAGGAATCTAGGGATATAAGAATCTGGGGATATAAGAATCTAGGGATATAGGAATCTGGGGATATAAGAATCTAGGAATTTAAGAATCTAGGGATATAAGAATCTGGGGATATAAGAATCTAGGGATATATGTAGAAATCTAGGGATATAAGAATCTGGGGATATATGAATCCAGGAATCTAGGAATCTAGGAATCTAGGAATCTAGGAATCTAGGAATCTAGGAATCTAGGAATCTAGGAATCTAGGAATCTAGGAATCTAGGAATCTAGTAATCTAGGAATCTAGGTATCTAGGTATCTAGGTATCTATGAATCTAGGAATCTAGGAATCTAGGAATCTAGGAATCTAGGAATCTAGGAATCTAGTAATCTAGGAATCTAGGAATCTAGCAATCTAGGAATCTAGTAATCCAGGAATCTAGAAACCTTGGAACTTAGGAATTCAGGAATTTCAGAATATCATAATTTAGTATACTAGAAATAAGGGAATTAAGAAACTTGGAAATTGGAGAATTGAACAAATTTAGAGATCTGAAAATCTAGGAATTTAGATATTTAGAAACCTAGAAATCCACAAAATTTGTTAGTGCACAAATCTACAAATCTAGAAATGCAGAAGCCTCGAAATCTATCAATCTAGAGAATCCCACGTTCCACCTACTATACACATACATATGTACATCTACACGCTCACCAAAGTGGTGAAACCCCCCATTCCCTTACACCCAGAATTTTCTCTGATTTCATTAAGTTATTCTATAACTCTGTATCAAGGGTCATCATTAACTTCCACAGAATTCATCTTAAACAATAATTATACAACTCCTCATTTCATTCACAACAAACTACCAAAAACTTAAGACTATCCTTCTTACCGTGACACCATATTCGACTAATTCCAACGCGCAAAAAATGCCCAACAGTTTCCCGAATCGGCAACGAAACAATAATCTAACAGGCAGCTCCCCTTCGATCCACCTTCCAATGTCGTTAAAAAGATAAGGGGGGTTGTTGGCAGCGAAAAAGGGTGAGCGAGCACGAGCCGAGGAGGAGTTTTCGTGACGAGGCGGTCGCCGCGGCAATCATGGCCGGATTAGGCGTATGTATAAGGATCGAGCTGGAAGAGGGTGTCAGAGGGGTTGCTCAGCAGGTCAAACGGGGGCAAGATAGACGTCTGCACAGGGTGAAACATAAATGATATTCCATGAGGAGCATATGCGTACGGAGATGGCTCCACCTCCGCGACGTTATGCGGCGAGGGTGGCAGCCACCCCCTATGGCAGCAGGGTGCTGGTTTATTACAAACAAGGATTACCCGGGTAATGGGACATTCTGTCCCTTCGGCTGCTCAACAGTGAGAACGTCCTGTGCACTGACTCACGCGTTTGCTCGCATCCTCCCTGGACAAAGGGACGAAACCAAAACTGCGAGACGGGAGATCCTTGGTCAAGATTTCGAACACTGTATTATGCCGCTGACGATATCTATCGAACAAATTTGTCGACACTCTTGTACCGATTATAATCAGTTTCAACGATGTTGTGATGTTCAAAGGTTTATTGATCGTTTCGGATTTTTACTGCTGATCATTATTAGATGGATAGCTGTCGCAAAGATGCGATGCAAGGGTAAGATGTGTACTTGTCAGCACTGATAGTGAATTTTATAATGTAAGAATTTGGGAAATAGGGTATTCTACAGTTGTACATTTTTGAATTAGGAAATTGAAATTTGCGAATTTTCAAATTACATAATACTTACATTTTTTAATTGAAATTTATGACTCTTCAAATTACCAAATAAGTAAAGTTAAAAATTTCTAACGCCCAAATTCTTAAATAATTAAGTTGTCAAATTATAAAATTGTCAAATTATCAAACTCGAAATTAAAGTTAATAATACCTCAATTATTAAAATTGAAAAATTGGAATTTCCAAATTAACGAATATCCAAACTCCTAAATTTGCAATTTTCTAATTATCAAATTACGAAATACTTAAATTTCCTAATTTTTCATTTCTGAATTCCCAAATTACCAAATATCTAAACTATAAAATTAGAACTTCTTTAACATCAAAACTAAATACCTAAACTTCCAAATTTTTAAATTATCAAATTACAAAATTTCTATCCTTCTAAGTTTGAGATTTCTAAATTCCCAACGTATCAAATATCCATATTTGAAACCGTGAAAAAAGTACCTATATCTCTCTAGAACTAGCCATTTACAAACAAATCTGCACACGCGTTACGTAAATATTATAATTTCCTTGTTAAATAAGCGGTACTTACGCCGTTAAGTAAACATCAGTCGCCGAGAACGAATCAAATAATTCCCCTACGGATTACAACACGTCGAATGTCTATCGACGTGGGTCCTTTTTTCTCCTCGATTGGGGTGTACGGAAAAGTGGCGGGAATAAGGGTAAAACGATTCTGAGACCGTCGTGGGTAACGAGCGAGGTAACCAGCCAATTACTTGGCTGAACGATTTTATTTGTATTTAATTCTTATTTAATTTACTTTTTACGGTTGCCTTTGTCGGGTCTCCGATAACGAAATGGAAAATTTCTACGTCATTGCAAATTCACAGAATCGTAACGCGATGTGTCGTGAGGTAATTAATTCGAACGAAGTCAAAAAATCTAACAAACTCGGGTCCACATACGTACAGACCAGAGCAAATTGGATTTTCTTAGAGAAAATATGGTAACTGGGTGAGAATAAGGCTTCCCACTCGTCGATTTTTAGGGACTTTTCAGGATTGGATAAGAATTTTAGAACTTTACTATTATGGGATTTTTTAATATGAAAATCTAGGGAATTAGTAATATCAGTAATTATGGATTCAGGAATATAGAAATTTGGGGATCTAGGAATTCAGGAATTAAGGGATTCAAGGATTTAG
This sequence comes from Megachile lagopoda, assembly GCA_036983795.1. Lineage (NCBI taxonomy): Eukaryota > Metazoa > Arthropoda > Insecta > Hymenoptera > Megachilidae > Megachile > Megachile lagopoda. The sequence continues at coordinate 3,427,021 of CM072788.1, read as the reverse complement.
AAATGTAGAGATTTGGGAATCTAGGATTATTTTAGATATAAGGATTTGAGAATGTAGGGAGTGTAGGGACTTGGGAATGTAGACATTTGGGAATATAAGAATTTGGGAGTGTAAGGATTTGGCAATGTAGAGATTTGGAGAACTGGGAACTTAGGACACTGAGGATTTGGGGATTTGGGAAACTAGGGAATTCGGAATTTAGGAATGAAGAGATTTGGAAATGAAGGGACTTGGGAACATAGGGATTTGGAAGTGAAAAGATTTGGGAATGTAGAGTTCTGAGAATGTAGGGATTTGGGGAACTGGGAACTTAGAACACTGAGGATTTGGGGATTTGGGAAACTAGGGAATTAGCAATCTAGAGACTTGGGGATCTAGGGATTTAGGAATCTGGGGACTTGGGGATCTAGGGATTTGGGGTCTAGGGATTTGGGGATTTAGGGAATTAGCAATCTAGAGACTTGGGGATCTAGGGATTTGGGAATCTGGGGACTTGGGGATCTAGGGAATTAGAAATCTGGGGTCTTGGGGATCTAGGGATTTGGGGATTTAGGGAATTAGAAATCTGGAGACTTGGGGATCTAGGGATTTAGGGATTTAGGGATTTGGGGTCTTGGGATTTGGGGATCTAGGGAATTAGAAATCTAGAGACTTGGGGATCTAGGGATTTGGGAATCTGGGGACTTGGGGATCTAGGGAATTAGAAATCTGGGGACTTGGGGATCTAGGGATTTGGGGATTTAGGGAATTAGAAATCTGGGGACTTGGGGATCTAGGGATTTGGGGATTTAGCGATTTGGGGATCTAGAGAATTAGAAATCTCGGGATTTGGGGATCTAGGGATTTGGGAATCTGGGGACTTGGGGATCTAGGGAATTAGAAATCTGGGGACTTGGGGATCTAGGGATTTGGGGTTTTAGGGAATCAGAAATTTGGAGACTTGGGGATCTAGGGATTTAGGGATTTAGGAATTTAGGGATTTGGGGTCTTGGGATTTGGGGATCTAGGGAATTAGAAATCTAGAGACTTGGGGATCTAGGGATTTGGGAATCTGGGGACTTGGGGATCTAGGGAATTAGAAATCTGGGGACTTGGGGATCTAGGGATTTGGGGATTTAGGGAATTAGAAATCTGGGGACTTGGGGATCTAGGGATTTGGGGATTTAGCGATTTGGGGATCTAGGGAATTAGAAATCTCGGGATTTGGGGATCTAGGGATTTGGGAATCTGGGGATCTAGGGAATTAGAAATATGGGAACTTGAGGATTTGGGGAATTAGAAATCTGGGGATTTGGGGATCTAGGAAGTTGGGAATGTAGTGATTTAGGAATCCGGGGATTGTAGGAATTCAGAAATTTCAAGTATCTACGGATTCGAGGATCGGCAATTTTGGATGTTAAGTCATCCAGGAACGTAATCGAAGAATTCCAAAATTCCTCAAAATTTAAATTCAAATGCGGAAAAAAATTAATAGAAAAAATGTTGATAAATTAGAAGTATAGTTATTCGAAGTTAATTTGAATATTTAGAAATTGACAAATTTAAAAAATATAAAAATTGAAAAGCTTGCGAATATTTTGAAAATTGAATATTTGAAGATTTATATGAATCAAACTGTATTTGTTAAACTGTTAATTATCGTTAAAATATGTTGTAAACGTATGAAATTTTATTAGAAACAATGGTTGCAACAATTGAATATATTCGACGCGGGAATGGTAATAGAAACGATGATCGATTTGCTATCTTCTCGATTCCTGAACGCATACGTTTACTCGAAAGGAAATTCCGCGTAAAAGTCGCAGCAAAGTCTCATTGATCCCTCCGGGATGAAGTTGTTATTCCAGTGAACTTGTTACGTTATATTTATCAGCACCATGCACACTGCCACCACCCGTCGAGCTTTATCGTTCCTTCCGGTCCCATTTTTGCTCCCTCGACTTTATTCACCTACGTACTGTCAAGACAAAGCCGCAAACGACGTTATAAAGGACAGCCAGAAATGGGCTGTATTAGAACGAATGATGCGAGTGATTTTCCTTGACGTTTACCGTTCAACAAACGGAACGCATGGAAAATGGTTAATCAGAATACTGCCAATATGAATTTACGTTTACCTTCTGATATATTGCAATGAGGGGTAAACTCGAGAAAGGAAATTTTCCAATTTCAAAATATTCCAATTTTTATACTGTTTAACTGCCAAATTTTTACACTTTTGGCTTTTTTAATTATTTAATTTCTGAATTTCTAAATTTCCAAATTTCTAAATTTCTAAATTTCTAAATTTCTAAATTTCTAAATTTCTAAATCTCTAAATCTCTAATTTTCTAAATTTCTTAATTCCTCAATCACTATATTTGTCAATAATTTCAAAATAGTCTTTTCATAGTCTCTAAATAATTTTTTAATTCCTCGGTTACTGTATTTGTCAATAATTTCAAAATAGTCTTTTTATAGTTTCTAAATAATTTCTAAATAGTCTTTTAATAGTCTCTAAATAATTTCTCAATAATCTGGCATTAATTTTTAAATAATCTTTAAGCAATTTTCAAATAATTAAAAAATTTGAAAATTCTAGATTATCAAATTTCTAAACTCCTAAATTCCAATCTCCTTTTTACAATATATACAAAAATTGTATATTTCATTGAACAAAATTCTTTTGTACACAATTCGAATATTTAATGAAAATAATATAGAAACATTTGACAATAAAATTAAAAGTGCGACACATATATCACTATCCAGAAGAATTTTGTTTAAATCACTCACATGATGTGTCATGTTTGAATCCTATTAATATTGGAAAGAGTTATACAACAATATCCATTCGTGTGAACGTCTCCATCATTCTATAAACTGTGATCGTAATAATTTTCTTCAAGTTCAGTTTTCTTCAAATATCAAACCGTAAAAATTGAATCAGATCTAAAGTCTTCTGTTTGCAAGAATAAACACGAAAGAGCTTAAGAGGGTACGTGCTTCATCAAATAGTAGAAGGTTCGCGGTCGGAAATTTACCCTCTATTCCAGTCGATCTGCTTTCTCAGCCCCTATAATACAGAGAGAAAGCCACCCTCTTTCTAGGAGGTCAGATCTATACGAGTGGTAGCTTATGAAGCTTATTTTTTAATTTCTCTTCAATATGTTGCCACGCCACCAGAGTGTTTGTCTAACGTTTTAAAGTTATTTCAAAACAACTCGCCACCAACGTCCCACCACCCAATGGGGTGGGTTTCAACTTCAATTGTCTCTTCTGTTAGAATAGGGGGAAGCGTAATCACGATCGGAGACTCTGTGAGAACGTACCAACGCCTTCATTTTCTTTATTATTTAAATAAATACACCGGCCAACCATTCGAGGATCCCTTTTCATTCTATTCTTCCTTTTAAAACGTAACGCGACTTTCAATTAACTTTTTCTGCTTCCCCGATATTGCATTTTCTTTTGCATTTTCAAATCGTGCGCTTTGCGTATTAAATACTTGTTTCAATTATAATTTTATAATATTCTGTGAGCTTCGTTTCAATTTTTTACGAACGTGATGTTAGAAGAAATGAAATAATACAATTGCTGAAACATTTTCTGATAAAAAAAATTAATAACGAAAGTGCAAATAAAGGAAAAGAACTTTTTCGAAGAACAAAAATAAGGCAACCCATATTTGGACGCTTTTGTCAATATTCGTTATTTGAGAAAAAAGTTAATATTTAATTCTTTGAATTCAAGAACTATTAAATTATTATTTAAATTAGTATTAAAACTAATACAGTCATATATTCTTGAACTATAATTCTATTACAAGTTCAAATTCCTTCATGATCAGTAATTTCTTTTTTTATATTATAGTTCTTTGCTATTATTTGTTTTTATGGATATACTTATGTATTTTATTGTATATTTTCTAATTTGTTAATATTATTCTTTACTTTTGCTTTATTAATCTTTAACTATCTTGTAATTTCTTATTTTGTTATATTATTCATAACAGCATGGTGTAAAACGTAGAAATAATGTTGCAATTATGTTTATGTATGATGTAATATAATATAATATAATATATTATATACTACAGTGTAATGAAATACATGTTCTACATAATGCAAATAACAAAGTTACAGCAAATCCAAAATATATAAGAGGCAAAAAAAATGAATGAAATAAAAAAAAATTAATATTAAAAAAGAGAAGCCATGTAAAATTATTCATAACAAGGAATGAAAAAAAATATCTAAAAACAGAGGAAAAAAAATGTACTGATCTTCAGAGGATTTAAACTCGTGATGGATTAATTCAAGAATCTACCACTGTACCACCACCCCAATTACGACTATTCGTGTATTTGTAAATAAATTACCATTTCTTGTAATCAAGAAATGAAATATTAAATAATGTCAGTTAAATACCTTAGTAATAAGTATTAATAAAAATAGCTAAATATGGTTCGTTTATTTTTGTCCGAGAATCATGAAAAAAATTTTCGTTAAAATCGATGGCCCTCCGATTATACGACCTTGTAAGTATACAAATAGTTATTTCTGCATCGCGCAGTACAACCAAATTGAATATAACTCCGACAAAATCAGTGAACGTGATATTAGATCAAAATAAAGATCTTTGCCAGAGTTCACCCTGCCTGCATTCTATTTTCGTGAACTAAACACAAAAGCTGGTGGCAATATTGCTCACCGTTTCTTTTTCGTCGAGCGAAAGGAAGGCGGATTAAAAAGTGAAACGATGAAGTGAACGAAAGAAAGGAAGAAAAAAAGCAGGAAGAGGAGTTTCTAAACGACGCTGGAAGGTCAAGCCCGAGATTACGAAAGGCTCGTGCGACGTTTGCTCGTTAATTAGGGAGTTCTAATTATAGTAAATGCGTGAGCAGAGGCAAGGTACACGGAGATCGTGCCACGGCAGAAGCTCCAGGGATCAAAATGCAACCCTCCGCGAACGAGCCAAGATTACCTTCGAGGGTCCTCACCGACCCCTTACTAACGCCAGGCCCAACCTGTGACGAGTCCTTCCCGGTGCTATTCCATTCCCTCGGGCTCTCTCAGCTACTCTCAGATATCACCTAAAATAACATCACCGTTGAACCACTCGTCAGGACAGATTTTACTGCTGCTCTATAACAAATAGATTAGTATTTTGGAACACGTGGCTAATCCTCGTTTAAAAACTTCCAAGATTATTGCCATTACCTTGATTTCGGTCAATCGTCTTGCTTTCGCTATTTGTGTGGCCTCTCATTCTGAAAAAGTGGAACTTTCGTGTAATTTATGGAGAATGATTTTTGTGTTTGGAGAATTTGTATTTGGGATGTTTCATCAAGACTGCAGCAAAATTGGTTTAAATTGTACTATATTTAAATGTGATAAATCGTATTAGTTATATTGTTACGTAATAAAACTTCATAGTAGTTTCATGTTTATCATAGGTGATATGTTTTGAGTATTTCAGATTTCTTAATATTTATCGACAATGTTTATAAACATTTTTGATAGTACTTGTTGGCATTGTGTGTACTATTTCATTTTCAAAAATTTATATTTATATTCAATTAATCCTTTCTTCTAATAAATCTTATGTAATTTAACAGTATTTAATGAGAAATCATTGAATTAATAAATCTTATTAACTAAAAATATACTATTTTTAATCTATTATAATAATAATATAATTCTAAAAATACATCATAGACTAGTAGCTCTTAAATAAAAAATTATTAGTTTATTGTTAAAATAACTAAATGAATTTATTGTTTAGTTAAAATAACTAATTTGCGAATTTAGAAATTTTTAATTTGCAACGTTTGAAAAGTTGGGTATGTAGAAGTTTGGATATCTGAGAAATTAGAAAATCTGAAATTAACAAAATTAAGGATTTCGAAATTTAAGAAATTAGAAAATCTGAAATTTAAAAATTAGGGGTTTGGAGATTTGTAAAATTAGGAAATTTGAAATTATGAAAATTAGGGATTTGAAAATTGAGAATTTGGAATTTGAAAATTTGGAATTTCGGAACTTTGAAAAGTAGAAGTATAAGATTTATAAATTTAAAAACTGCTAAAGTTTAAAGTGTGACAACAGTTATCTAACAACACCTTCTGCTAGATCAATAGAATAACTTGCATATGAAAATTCATCCTAATTGCAAGAAAAACATGTCTGTGTACAGATTAGTCTGCACACAAACCGTAGGGTATATCATTTCACTGGACGGTTGTTTGCAGAAAATTTTAGGAATCTCCTTTATCTGAGCCGTCCACTTATGGCTGCTATGTGCGCAAATATATGTTTTGCATCTGTACGAGTGGAAAATGTGACACTAGGGCCACATAGGGGTGCATTTGACCCCCCGTGCGAAGATTCTGTAACGTCGTCACGTGGGAATTCAGACACGCGTTTCTGTTCCCCGTCGTTCGACCCTTTCGTGCCCTTGTGTTGTATTCTACTGTATTACTGTTAACTTTTTTACTTCCATTGACGTTTGCGGGATATTGCGATGCTGAATAGAAAACATTTCACGCAACAATTATCGCGAAGAATTAATATTAAAGAAATTTGTAAGCTTACGTTAGATTAGGTGACTTCTTGTGTGATGCATTTGTTATGATTATATTAATTCAGATATTCAGAAATTGACAAATATAGATATACGGAAATAAGAGATTTTCAAATTCTCACATTCCCAAATTAAAAAATTTTTAAATTTCCAGGTTTGTAAATTTGTACATTTGCAAATTTGTATAATTAAAGATATAGACATTTCAAATTTACAAATTTACTAATTCATAAATTTATAAATTTGAAAGATTTAAAAGTTATAAATTTGGGAATTTGGGAATTAGGAAATTCTGAAATGTGAGAATTTCAAAATTTCAAAACTTGGACATTTGAGAAGTTAGAAAATTTGTAGACTGAAAAATTTGAATGATTCTGTATCAGAAAATTGGAGAACCTAGTGATCTTTTCAAGGTTACAAATTTGAAAATTTGTGAACTTTAAGTTTTATGCTTTACTAATCTCAAATGTTAGAAATATAAAAGTTTCAAATTCTCGTGTTCCAAAATTTTTTCACATTTTTAAAGCTTTTAAACTTTTAAGTTTTTAAATTTCAATGTTGTTAACTTTTCAAGTTTTACCTAATATATTAGAATCGCGTATTAATTAAAAAGCATGGTACAAGAAATAAAATTATATTGTAACAAAATATAACAAATAAACTTCTCATTATATAAAGAGGAAGTTTTTTAATAAAAGTAAGTTTTATTTGTTATATTTTATTATACTTTTATTTTTATATATGTATATGTTTTTGTTATTTCGCTGATAACATCATTGTATCCCTATTTCATCCCCTTCGTCCCGTCATAACGCAACAATTTCTGCAACGTCTGACATACGCGTCAAATTGACGGAAATATGGCGCAAACACATAACCATAGACGTGTCTATGGACGTAGCAAACCTATAGGTAACGAATTTCATCGAGAAACGTATATGTAACAATTACCAGTGCGAAAGTGACTGACGTTTATGTCACGCTAGCCCCGCTTATCCCGAGGGTTGGCAACTGTTCCTTATCTGACGATTTCGTGCTCCGTGAAACAAATCAAGCAACGTTAATACGAGCTTTCTATCAAGCGGAAAATATGGAGGGACATGGACGGTGAGAGATATAATTGCTGATTGGTCGTATTGAATTTGAAACACGATATAGTTTGTGCACCCTACGTATTATCGAGTTATTGAATTATGATTTCAACTGATTTGTCTAACATTATCGGATGAAAACGTATCAGGTAAATATTTTTGTAGTTAACAATTCATTTCAGAAAAATCCGTTTGAACATCTTCAAAAGTTGCAATTTATAATATGATATGTTGTGAAGAAATTAATATTAACCAGCGTACGTTTTATGGTAAATAACGAAGGTTTATGTTTCTAACAAAATTTTATATTCGTTCTTAACCCTTTGCATTCCTATATTGAGTGTGGCTTGACATCACATTTCTCTTAAATCTTATACATAATTCAGATAAATAGATTAGTTCAATATATATATTTTCATTTATTTACTACTTATAATGAATGAAAAATGTATTTGTCACAGACTCCGTACTGTTGCAATATATTTGATTGAGAAAACCTTCCTTGATCTATTTCGTAAATTAAAGAAGTGCTAGGTAAAAGAAATTAAGGAGTGCAAAGGGTTAATGTGATGTGAAATAATTTTTATTAAAACATCAGTTAAATTGTAGAATGTATGTAAATATAAAAGGAAGTTGAACAAAGTATAATATTTGTTACGTTTAATTACAAAAGAAAATTGGAGACAAGTTGTTTTGACGAAATAAACATGGTAGATAGAAAGGTACTTTTAACATTAAGTTGATTCTGAAAACATTTTGTTTGTTTTATATTATATTTGTTTATAATGGTAGTTCATAAACGTTAACCATGTTTATTAGTTCACATGTTGGCCGTTTGTGTCGCATGTTACATTTATACTTCCAATAACATATTATTTAGAATTTTTAAAAGCGAAGGAAGCAGAATTCTTGAGTTGTTCACATTCTTAACATCTTTTTCTTCGTTTTCTACTTCTTGTCTTCTTCTTCCTCTTCTCCTTCTTGTTCTTCTTCTTTGTTTTGTCTTCTTTTTCTTGTTCTATTTCTTCGATTTCTTCTTGTTCTTCTTCTTGTCCTCTTTTCCTTCTTGTTTCATTTCAAATTAAATTTCAAGAATGACCATTTAGTTGAAGCTTCTTCATAAATTTATGAATCTTTCATTAACTATAAATCTTAAAATACTGGAAAGAAGGTAGATCTCAAAATAAAAGTGAGACCAAATAAAGTAAAGGTGAATAATAGAGAGTCTGCTGTACTTGCAGAAATATACATTTTGTCGTATTTTTGTTATAAACATTTATTCAAATATTTGTCAACAATTTCTATATAGGTATTATCTTTAAAAAATTTTTAAAAACATATGCAATAGGGAGCATTGAATAACATTATATCATGAATAAAACAACTTTTCTTCATAGGATTCTTCAACTATTTATTATTGGTAAACCACCATTACGTATTCCATTTTGGCAATGTACAACACTAATTATAAATGTAATAATTTAAGTGTACGTATGTAATACTTGTATTCTTAATAATATTACATTTTTAATAAAAAGATATATTGTCCATAAGAATTTAGAAAGCCTGTATACGTCCTTCGGATTAGGAGTAATTATAAGAGACTAACAAGAAAAGGTCATAGAACATGATGTATCTTATCTTCAGAAATAAAAAACCTTGACTTATAAAAACGTATTTGTTTCTTGCGACAGATACTGCAGCACAATACATTTATCAATACGAAATAAATGCGCGTAATTCAATTGTTTGAAGTACCTCGCAATTAATTTAACAACATAGTCACTTTTTCTCCGCAGCAACGGTAATTTATAGACCAGTAGATAAGAAGATAAGTTGAGAATCAATCGACGTGTCGGCTTCTTTAACCCGATAACGGCTCCTTTTCAAGAATCAAGGCGTAACCATTCACCCAAATATCATGTACGTGTCTACACTTTGACCTATCTCTATTTGTGTAGCTTAAAATGTACATGCATATTACAAGTTTTTTTCTTCATTCGTTTGCCGAACGTGCCATTGCAATAATAATTCTTTTACTTGTGTTATACGCACGCAATTACCAGTCACATGGCGACGATGGTCGATAAGATTATTTTATCGATTAGACGATTACAATGATGACCATTGGACGCGCGTGTTCGAACAAATGGAAGGATTGATAAAGGCCATTTTCCATTTATTATCCAATTAATATGACTTCCTTTCTTGAGATTTTATTGTTAACTTAATTAGTACAGTCACATACATCGTACAAATAACTAATTTGCTATTTTACGTAAGAGAAGAATTATTAAATAGTGGATGTGCAACAAGATCTGACTTTATTTCAAGGTTTGTTTAAGCTTTCCTGAAGTTACTTTTATGAATCAATTATAACAAGGACCGCTAAAACCTTCTGAAAGTCACTCAGAAGGGTGACCTTGACAACATATGTCAAGGTCAAGGTGATAGGTGAGGTTCAACCTTTTATGCATATTTACCCCTAAATTTTTAAGTCCTACAAGTTCGTGATCTTCAAAATCCCTACGTCGCCAATTTCCTGTGTCGCCTTTCTTTTATCTTTAAATTCCTAGACCGTCAAATATCTATTTAAATTCTTGTATTCATAGATCCCTAAATCCTGAAGTCCTCGAACTCCAATTTACACAAATTCTTACCGCATCCTCTAATCTTCAAATCTTCTAAAGATTTACTCTTTACTGCAGGATGTATACCTGGTGTAGGATGTGGATACTCGTAGGATGTAGTTTCCATATAGTACAACTTAATATGTATTTAAACAATCTTTCTACAACACGTGTTTTGCTTAACTCTATACACTCGGAAGTCGGCTTACACACGCCATTTGGTTTAAAACAATTTTAAATAAATATTTTTCTAAATCTACAGTGTCATACATGTGACCTTTAAGCATAATGAAACGGATAACAGCAAATTAATAACAGAAAATAATTTCAGAGAATTTCATGAAACTTTTAAACCAAAAAGTTTTACAGTTGCTAAAAACTTTCGAGTGCGAAGGTTTGACACAGTTTCGATATGACAAAGCGCAAACTAACCGTGTCATAAGATTAACTGTACTTTAACTATAGGTTACGATAAAGTCACTTAACCCTTTGACTTATAATACCGTGTCACACCTGTAACGCACATTACATGTCTGATGTTTAACCCCTTGGCTTATAACATCGAGTCAGACGCGTGACACACGTTACAGTTCAAATGAGAAACCTAAATTTTCATAAAGATCGAGTTTTCGATACCAATTCTAATTTGTATAATTGAAGGTCTGCAGTAATAGTTGGGTACCTATGATTGACATAATTGCCGAAAAATTTGTAGGTTAAAGGGTTAATCCTTTGCACTCGAAAGGTGACTGACGCTAAACATTTGGTTTAACTCAACAATATGAAATAGGTTAGAAGTTTCTGTTTCTAGGTATTTTTTAGTGAAATGTAGAGTGCTATGTGATGTACAAACACCAGTGAAAACTAATAGCAGCACAGAAATAATAACTGCAAATGATTTCATTAAGTTTGTCGACAACAAATTTAGCAAAAATGCCTTCGAGTACAAAGGGTGTAATATCAATTATAATTTGCATAATTAAGGACCCTTAATTCAAAATATACCTAGCATTTCAATTTTGCTTATTTATCTTAACATTGCAGCAATAATCAGTGTCTGATGCAACCGTCAAAGAAATTATGGACTTAGAACTGTAGGAGTCAAATATCTATAACGGTATAACGTGTGAGAGGGTAAATTTTGATGTTGATAATGTTTCAGGCGAAAAATTAGAGTAATCCAAGGACACCTTTGTTTGCAACGGAGAATAGACGTGAGGAGGACACGCATGGAAAATGGAGGGCATAGAATTTCGGGTGGAAGAATGTTTGGAAGCTGACAAGATCGGTCGCGTTTAATCGTTTCTCGTATTTGCGTAAACCGATAGCGAGCGAGAGAAACCGCTCGTTTGCGTCTGAACAACACACGATAAGGTTTTATGACCCGTCAGTCATCGCCGGGACGAGCCGCGCGAACCGAACCACCGAATTGATATCATCCAGCCAGCGCCGACTGACGTGAATTCACCGTTCAACCGAAAGGCGAAAGAAATTTACTTCGTAAATAACCGAAAGAGATGGAGAGGAACAAGGAGAGAAGGCGGTTATGTTCTATTCTATATAGATATACGCTCTTGGCAAATAAGTCTGTGCTAATTCTCTCGCGTGAGAGATAACCGATGCTCCTCCTGATTGGTTTATTGCCGGCCAAATTCAGTTTCACGATGTTCGATTTGATAATCGTTAATATCGTCCATTTCTTAAATGACTGGCAATTGAAGATTGATGTAAATGGCAATTTTTTATTTGTCGAAAATTTATTTTGTCGATTTGGATGTTCTGATTGTAATTAAAATTCGATTTAATTAATTTTGATATTGTAATTTTAATCGAAATTTGATATAATTTTTAATTTTATATATTGATATTAATTTAAATTTTATTTATTCAATTCCGATGATCTGGTGATAATTAAAATTTGGAATAATTAATTCTGGTTTTCTGATGTTAAGATTTGGTACAAGTAATTGTGATATTAATTAAAATTTGATTTTATTACTTCTGGTATTGTGAACTTATGATTAATCAAAGTTAGATTTAATTAATTCTGATATTAAAATTTGATTTATTTAATTCCGATATTCTAATGTTAATTAAAATTTGATTTAATTAATTCTGATTTCTTGACATTAATTTAATTTGATTTAATTAATCTTGATGATCTGATCGTAACTAAAATTTTATCCGATTAATTCTGATATTAATTAAAAGTTTATTGAGTTTGTATAATGTTGATTTTTATAAAATACAGTAAAATACAGTAACATGTATTTAATTTTAATAGAGTGTTCCAGAAATTGTTGCTTACATAGTTTATGAATAATTATAATAACATTTTCAACTATGTATGTTTGCTGACATTGTCCTTCATGTATACGCCTCTCTGATTAACAAAAAGCAATTAAAAATTATTGTGTAAGTAATTACTTACAGTTTCCTATAAATTGTTATTTGTAGTCTTCTTTATTTCCAATTGTCAATTTTAAGATATTTGCAAAAATTAAGTCCAATGGTAAACTGTGACATACCGATGCTGTTTTTATTTTAAACTTGGATAATTATTTTTAAGCATATAATTTAACTTTAATTTATAGCTCAATTTCTATGTAATTATGTGCTAAAGGAAACAATAATCAATTGATTTTGTCGAATTCAAATCGTTGTTTATTCCATCCTCTTTATGAATTATGCGAAAAAATGACTTCATAGCATTTCAAAAGTGATAAACATAGCTAATATGTTAGGTCTTATTTGGCGACAGGGAAGCTTCTACTGTTCCTTTTGAAACAGTCTGCATAGTGCTACTTTATGTGTTATTTGATTAAAAATTCAATTTATAAAGAAATAATAATCTTCAAAAAATACAAATTTTCAAAACGATGACATTCAGCATAAAATGAAAATTTTCAAGAAACTAAAATTGTTATATGAACGATAACTCACAAAAAATTCAAATTTTCAAAAGAACAACAAAAAATGCAAAAAATGTAAAGTTCCAACAAAACGATAATTTTCAAAAAATGTAAACTTTCAAAAGAATAACCTTCAAAAATTAAAAATTTTCAAAAAGACGATAATCTGCAAGAAATGAACATTTTAGAAAGAATGAAAATTTTCAAGAATCTAAAATTGTCATATGAATGACAACTCACAAAAAATTCAAACTTTCAAAAGAGTGACAAAAAATGTAAAGTTCTAATAAAACGATAATTTTCAAAAAAAGTAAACTTTCAAAAGAATAACCTTTAAAAAATTATAATTTTCAAAATAACGCTAAGACACCTACACGGACTCGTGTCATCAGTTCTGTATCTTCGATCGATCATCCATTTTCAGATTTCGCTACGCCCCCGAATGATTCGTTATATTTCGGCCAATTATGCGGAGCCGAAGGACCGGCTTGATTTTGATAAATGACGAGTAGGGTGGCAGGGGAGGTCGTGTAAGAATTTAAGGAACCGATGGTTCGGTTCGCATGCCACGCAGGAAGAATCGAACCGTGAAGGCTCGTCTTTAGGGTGGGTTCTCGCGGCCGAAAGACGGCTATGCATCGACGATGCTGGAGGGTATCGTTCATCATTTCATTGCGGAAGCAAGCCAGAATATTCATAGACTACACTTGCAAGCCCCCTCGAACCCACGGCACGGCATCTTTCATCGGAAAAAGAGAACGGAATAAGGAACGAGCGAGAACGGGTAAAAGGGGTCGGTGATATATGACGGGCCAGCACGTGGCTCGTTTCACACCTTCTTACAATCTTTGTCCTCACTGTCTTCGTGGAAGGAACTTATCTTTATACCGGTCCTTGAACGTACTTTCTGTACACGTATAGCTGCATAATATGTGTGTATACACCTACGTTGTCGCATTCTTCACCCGAAGAAAATTATCGCCGTGTCGCTTCTCTGTATTTTTTTCCCCATTGTCACATAACGCCGGTTAAATAACAGCGATACCGTTGCGTATCTTTGACTTCTTTTTACGATTTCGTGCTTTATACCTCGTATCCTTCGCTTTTTCGCGTTTAGATAAATTTTAATTCCTTGTTTATTTCAATATTAACGCAGATTTATAAATGATTTTATGATATTCGCAGTAAATTCTGGGATTACGATTTTGGTTTTTAGGAGCTTTTGAAAAATGCGTACTTGATGGATGAGTAGATCAGTTTCCGAAATTTTTATTTGCAAATCACAGATTTTTTAAGTTTTATATTTAACAGGTATCAATTCTTCAGAATGTAAATTACTAATATACATAGATTTATAAATTTCAACATTCTCAAATTCGCGAACCCTCAAATTCTTGAGTTTTTAATTTTCCAAACTTTTCAAAGGATAAATTTCCTAAATTACTAAATTTCAAAATGTAAATAAGCTCTTAAATTTCTCAGATCACTAAGATCACTCAGATCCCCAAATCTCTAAATTTGAAAATCACCAAATCTTCAATTTCTGAAATTTCTACGTTTCCAAAATTCTAAAGTTTAAATTTCCTTGATTTTTAAATTTGCAAATATACAAATACTTTAATGGTTTAAGTTCTCCTAATTTAAAAATTCCCAAATCCTCCAACTACAAAATTATCAAACTCCCTTTGGAACTTCTAATAATCTAAATTTCTCAGATTCCAAAATTCCCAGATTGAAAAATTTCCAAATCCCTAAATTCTCAATCTTTCAAATCTTCAAATCCTTAGATTCTCAAATTTCAAAATCTCCAAATCTCCAAATTGCCAAATTCCCAAACTCTCAAGTTACCCAACTTCTAATAGCCTAAATTCCTCAGATTTCAAAATATCCCAAAGTTCCTAAAATCCTCAAAATATCCCCAAATTTATAAAATTCTGAAAATATCCCTAATTTCCTATGTTTCTCAACATATCCCAAAATTCCGAAATTCTCAAATTGTGAAATCCGCAAATTTGCAAATTCTATCAGTAAATCTAAAGACCCTATAATCCATCCGTAACAAAGGTCTTAGTTGCGCCAATGTGTACAATCGTATCCTTAGCTTAAAGTAACATTATTAGCTATCGTATAACGAGAGGGCTAAGTATAATTGGCAACAAGGATTAGGAAACTCAACTGCAAGCATATTTTTTTTTTTAATACTCTTTATAGGAATATTAAGATCGGTGTAAATAGGGTGGGGATAATTATTTTAGGTACAGGCTGCTTAATCCACGCCACGGTGGGCAAATTGTAATTTGCGGCATCACCTAAGCCATTGTAACTTATGCGGAGCTTCAGGTTAAATGAATTCTCCGGACCATAGGCAGACATACAATGCTTTTCCAGTCATTATTATCCACATAAGAGATTATTAGGGGACCATTATAAAACTGTTCCTGCAATGTTCCTTCAAATCCCGTGATGATATATTACAGACTCGCTATATACTTATTCAAATGCGGATGTTTAATTAAACTTGCTAAGAGATATTTAATTTTTAAATATATATTATTTTAAATACATTTCGGGCAATTTATTGAATTATAAAAGCTGTTGAAAATTCATATTTAATTTAAATATTTTTATTGTTAAGTTGGCGATTAAATTTGCGAGCTATATAATTTCGCTGAGAATTTCAGGAATTTTTTATGCAGGAAATGTTATATATTCAAGAAATAATAATTTTTGTGTATTTACAATTTAACATCTAGCAACTTTTATGCATTAACAATTGAACATTTAGCAATATTTATGTAATGTAAATTTTACTCGGTTTAATCTTCTGCCATGCGTATTATAATTTTCTGATTCGTTTGCAATAGAAAATATATGTTAACTTATGTTAATTAATTCAACAGAATTATTTAGCGCCATTCTCTTAAGCTTATGTCACTTTGACATAAGGTAGCAGCTCTCATTGTCATAGATTGAGAAATTGGGCTGGTTTAAAGTAAGAAAATTGTATATAAATTATAAACAAATTATACAATGTATTATGTAGTGATATACTTATTTCATAAATTATAAATAAAATATTTCAAGATAATATTTAATGCATTTTTTGTTGTTTATTTTGAATCGATTTGGTACTCTTAGTTTGTAATTTATTAACATTGTATAATAAATAAATTATAAACAAATTACACAATGCATCATTACTTTCCTTTCAATGTATTTTATAGTGTATAAAATAATGAGTACGTAACTCATTATTTCATAAATTATAAATGAAATATTGCAAAGTAATATTTAATGAATTTGTTGTTTGTCTTTAATCAATTTATTACTGTTATTTTATAAGTATATATTAATTCAAATTAACTAATTCATTAGAATCATTTAATGCCATTCTCTCAAGCTTATGTCACTTTGGCACAAGGTAGTATCATTTCATTAATTTCCTTAGGTCGATAAACTCTATTCCATAACATTGAATTTGCTCAACGATAAACAAAGATCCTTCTGCAAGGATATGAAATCATAACTAAACATCAAATAAAACAGTCATTAACAAAACCAAACATCTCTCCTCTCAAAGCAATTCAATTTGACAGCAGTAGATCCAACAACCTTTCTCTAAAACAAAAAAAGTCATCAGCAATCATCACTTCTGTTCCACCCGAAAAATCGTACGTGAGAAAGGACCAAACATTCCCCAGCTTCATCTGTTCTTTATCGTACGATCGTTACTTTCACTCGCGGCTGATTTCTGAGTAAGCGACGTGGTCCATACAGGACGAGATGACGTTTCCGGTCACTGGAGGCACCTTGCGTCTCGAAAGTCACCAAAAATGGACGGGAACAACGATGACAACAACGGCAACGATAACGACAACAACAGAAAGGAACAGGAGTATCGACGAGAGACGCGCGAAGTGGATCTCCTCGGTGTTGTGTGTTCGCCGGCTCCGAGAAGGACAGCGAGCTGCCATGTTGGCTCCGGTTCTAGGCGCCGCCCCGAACTAGCTCTACGATTGGCTGCCGCGGTCACGTGACACGGCCTCAGAGTAGGGGTAATCGGTTCGCGGCTACTCGCACACAGTTGCGGCGTATCATTCGCACGATGCTGTCACGCTCTCCCACACAGATGCATTTGATTCTCCGACACGAGGCTGTCCGAAGGCAAAAGAAACCACACACGCAAACGATTGTAGTATTGTAGCGTGGAAACATTGTCCGCGGAGAATCGAGTCTGTGTGCGCACAGTTTCAGTAGCGACACACACAGACGCGTGGAAACACCACCACCCAGGTCCAAGTAATTTCGTGAAGGACTCACGGTCCTCCTCCCTTCTTCAGGGTCGAATCGAGGGCAAGAACGCGTCTTCTACTGGATAGATCGTAATTTCGAGCGTGTTTCGTGCTTCGCTTTTGCGGGTTCACTTCGGGAATCGAAAGGGAAGGCTTTTGTATTCGAAATTGCCGGTTTTTGATTTGGAACGCTGTTTCCTTCACAGGCTGACGTGCGGATTGTTGTGGACACAACAAGACGAAGACAGACAAACGTTGACCGCTTCTGCCTCGTGCGTTTTTCGCTGAATGTTCTTCATTTTTGTGGACGTCTTCAAAAATGTGCGTCTGAGATTTGGAAATATCTAATTGGCGATGCGAATTATAACCATGAAATTTTACTTTCGCGATAACTTTATTTGATCGTTACTAACTTATTGAACTTACTGCACTAATATTGTATGTCTACTTTCTGTTAAAATTAATGTATTTTATAAGTTACATACTTTCTAATTACATACTTTCTGTTATAATTACATTGTTATATACAACGGTATTATATTTAGCTTATACATCTTATGTATTATAAGATATATACGATGCAAAATGTACTTACTATAATATAATATAAAGTATCTTTGAACCTTTAACTTTTTTAGTACAGTGTGTTGTTGTATAACGCGTAATATTTCCACACGTGGTGATATAGTACGTGGCAATATAATGCGTAGTGGTATAGCGCGTTGTAATTAGAGGTGATTTGATGCGTGGAAATATAACGCGTGACATTTTCAATGAGTAATAATTCTACGCGTGGCAATATATCGCGTGGAAATTCCATGCGTGGCGATATAAAACGTGATAATATAACGCATGGTGATATAACGTATAGTACTTCCAACAAAGAGTAATTCAACTTCTGGCAATATAGCCCGCGGTGATATATAGCGTGGCAACTCCATGCGTAGTAATATAACACGTGATAATGCAATGCGTTCTGATATAACGCGTGACACTTCCAACAAGTAATAATTTTATACGTAGCGATATGATGCGAGGTAATATAGCGCATGGTAATGATACATATGGCAATATAACGCGTGGTGATGTAATGCGTGGAACTTCCAACGAGTAACATGTGGCGATATAATACGAAACTTTTTCATGCATGGCGATACCCAATTCAATTCTTTCTGCGTTTGAAATCGTATTAATCTGCAAAATTAAGAACTTCTTAATTTAAAAGTTTCAAGATTTGTGAATGCGTTCTTTGGTAAACTAAAAAATTTCAAAGGTTGTAAGATCATTAATTTCTAAATTTAATTATTTGATAATACATTTGTGGATTTCAGGATTTGTACATAGGGTTAATACAGTATACTTAATAATTTTTTATTTCCTCTAAAAATCCGAAATAAAAATTATTTATACTTCCTAATAATTAATATTTCATATCATGTCATTTTCGTTGTCCGACATATTTTAAGTACACGAATATTCACAGCCTAATCGTGAAACATATTAAACAATGTTTTAATTAATTACAAATTTTAATTGTTTTATTGTTGCATTTTATGTAAATATTGCATTATAATCATAGTAAGAACAATAAAGCAATTCCAAGTAACATAAGTATGTCAATATTTGAAGCTTTAGTGATAAACAGTATTAAAATGCGTGAAGGTATATAAATCATAGCTTGAAATGACCCTTGCTTCCTCAAGTTTATCAGGGATTAATAAAATTCTTTAATATTCCTCAAAAAGCTTAAATTTGACTCGTCAACAATTATATTGACAGATTTATTATGATCGATTAAAGTGATTGATCAATACTTTTACAAAGTTTTTACGATCATTTTCGATCAACGTATAATTTTAGCAAGTGATATATGGCATCTATAATTAAAATCTTTTAATCCTACTCCAAAAAATTTGTCACCGTTAATTCTGACAAATCACAGTTGTCAACTGTGATTCGTTTTAACTAGATCGTACATATGTTAAGGTCCACATTCGATATATCTAGAGATAGAAATTGTATGAAAATTTTCTTTTCTGTATCAAGTACCTTCACATACAAATATGGTAACTACACATGTAAACTGCACATTTTATGTGTAATTTATTCTCGACTGTTATTAAGTAAATTCACACATTCTCATATTAAAGACTCCATTTTTTCTTGGAACAGCTGTAAAAATTGAAATTTAATTTGATTTTAATTTAAATTTATTTTAAATTTAATTTAAATTTCAATTTAAATTTTACAATGTAATAGTTGTAAAAAATACATTTCAGATTTGTTATGTTTGATTAAATCCATATGTGGGGACATTAGTGATGTATTAATTAAATTAATTTATAGGTTATATATCAAGTGACTTATGTTACTATATATTACATGATTATAATTTATTTTTTGATTTATAATAATTTTTTTTAATTTATAATAAAAATTTGCATGATACACAAAGCAGATCTTTGACTAACAAGAGATTATAATAGAAATTCTGAAACCTAATGTTTATCTCATCGATTTATATTACACGTTATAAATCACTGTTACAGTGCATCGTTACATTTATTTTGCATCATAAAATTCAAACAAATGTCAACAGGAAAAGTTTAATGGCACGTTAGTATTGATTTTGTAAACAATGAATGCGCAGTTTTTTCGTCAGTCCTCTTTTTTCGCGTTATTGTTAGCAAAAAGGTGTAATCGTTGAAATCACTAATGCTTGCGATTTGCGTACGTTTATCATCTGTACTGACATTTACACGTAACCGACGCGTTCCGTTCGTTTTTACTTGGATTAGTCACGTACGAGCCTCGAACATTTGCCAATAATAAAAAACTTCCTTATCTTGCACGCCTCTTTTTATCCTTTTAATCTCGAACAGCACTCATTAATCTACCAATACAATGTCAGTAATAATGTTTTTTATCAGCCATCTGTAAAGATTCGAGGAGTTCTATATCTCTGTTTCGCACAATTTCGAGTGCTTGGAGTGTTTTTCCGTTTCTTCTCTTTTTTCCATTTTTGTGGGATGGTAATTTTACCAATAATATCCCTTCTTTTAATTCGGTTACAGAACTAATTAAAAATTTTAATCAGTTAAATAATCAACCCTCCCATGTTGAATACATTTTAACCTTAAATATAATGTAATCTTCCCTGTGTATCTTAATTGTATATACAAATATATTTACACATGAAAGCCTATACAAAAATTTGTACCAAAAGATAAATTGTTAAACACTTTCGTTTTATTTAATAATAAAAGTCTATTATATTTTATTTTGTCATGGCAATCACACAGGTTTTGTGTTCCGTGAATAAAAAGGTAACAAAAATAGTACTAAATCTCGTATGCTTAAAAATAGCCGATACACACGATTTAATGAGAAAACAATTAGAATATTTAATTGCAGAGAAAGGTTAATGCAAGGGTAGACAAGATTCTTAAAGGAGGCACGATATTCGCAACGGAGGAGTAGAGAGTTCTTTGTGATTGAAAATTGATGGAGTGGAATCAAGAGGGCTGAAAGAGGTCGGTTAAGGGGATGACGGAGCTCGCGGTTCATTTATCAAAACACGCAAAAGGGTGATGCCGTTTACACGTGCATGCAAAATTCTCGAATAAAAAGATGGATGGCACCGGATAAAAGAGCAGTTCCGACGCTTAAGTTCTGTGCACCTCGCTCAATGTTAGCCATTACACCATTTCACGCTCCATATTACATTTATTGATTAGTATTCAATCATACATCAATTTTCAACAGTTAAAACGTCGACTTAGATCATTTTCAGTTATTTTATTAAAATAATGAATACAAGGTTGAATTACATAGTGGTCTATTAGGAATCAATTAACCGTGCGTAGCTTTATGACATATTTTATGATAATTTATATTTTTAATTTTATTAATTAATTAATTTATATTTAAAATTTATATAAATTTTAATAAACCATGACTAGCAATTTATTTTACGCTAATTACGATATTTTGATTACAATAATGAATGCAACGTTGAATGACATAGATTAGGAATCAATTTTAATGAACTATTAGTAACAGTTTCATATATTTTATGATAATTAAGATGTTCTTATTGAAATAATGCATACAATGTTGAATGACATAGCAGTGATCGATTAAGAATCAATATTAATGAACCATTAGTATTTTGACTTCTATAGTGTGTCTCTACAAAATCGATATTTAATAAAACATATCACTTATGTATGTTTGTATATTATGCTAAATATTTTTTATCAAACGTTTTTATTTAATACAGTACTGAAAGAATTTTGTATTCAATTTTGTAATTTTTAAGCTTAATAGTTAAAAAAAATTAGAGAACATTTGTATAATATTTACCATTATATTTTAATAATGTTCAGCATTATAAAAATTTATATTTAACGATTTTGATATAGCATTAATATCAAAACATTATATTAAATGTACTTCATTAAAACGTTCATTAAATATATTTGCAATATTATAATAAATGTACTAAATATTTAATTTCTTCATTAACATGATTTTTGTAATATCCCAACTTGTCTTGATAGATTGTGCTCACTTAAAATTGCGTCTTTCGGTACATTTACAACCCTTCCGATTTTACAAAAGACATGGCACAGGAAGGAAGCTGACATTGATGTCAAAGTTCAATAACAGACAATCACGAAGCAATAAATGTCGATAACAATAATACCGATGGTCTATTGGCACATATATGTAACTTTGACAGACATTTTTGAAGGAGTGTCTCAAGTCCCGTTGAAAATCGGCTCCATCGAAAGCTCGTTAACGAGATCGTTGACTCTAATGCCACTAAGCCGTACTATCGCCGAAAGGCTGACCGAGTAAGAAGCCAAGTTTTCGCCTACTTTCCGTTCATCTTAAACAGGATTAACCTTAAACTGGGAATAATCCTTGCCGTATAATCGGCCGGTGCAAGAATAGTCCCGGAATCGACCGATTTATTCAACGCGCCTCTGTATTTCCCCCGTAATTAATGGAGCCTTTAACAAATTAAGCACATCTGTGAACCCGTCCCATTAATTCTGCTACGCTGAGAAAAGAAAACTTGCAAAAAATTACTTTCCCTCGATCTTCAAATAAATTACGTGTAACCCGTTGCCTTACGACTCTTCCGACGATTAAGTACTCTGAAATTAATTATTTACAGCTTGGATAAATGAAAAATGGACGAAGAAAAATATGATTTGATCTTGAGTGAAATTATTGTTCGAGTTTGCGAGATTCTTCTGGAACTTTGACGCTACAGTGAAAATGGACGTATGTGGCACGGCAGATTATAGGATCGTTTGCTGGAGACCGTCGCTAGCGCCATGGTGGATAAATAAGAAACTTAATATAAAAACTGAGATTGAAGCCTCGTATTCCGGGACTTTTAATTTGTTAGAATTATATTGCGGTGTATTTGTGATAGAAATTTGCAAGGTAAATTTTAAATTATGTTTTATGTAGAATGTGGACTTCATAGATTTATTTATTATTTATACTTTGCAAATCTGTATAGAAATGCATGAACATCCACAGTTTGGTAATAATTAAATAAATTGAAGGTAACATAATTGTAAACCGAGATTTACTTTAAAAAATGGCAGGTTTTTGTTATTCATTCGCTTGTAATTGTTTTCTAAAGTCTTGGAGGTTTTTTGAGAATTTTTTGAGGTCCTTTTGAGGATTTTTAAATTATTCCACAATTTCAAACCGCAAAAATTGCAAAGTTCTGTAACTATAAAGTTTCAGAATTTCAAAGTACAAAGTTCCAAAGTGTCAAAATTAAAAAATTAAAATACTCTGAAATTCTCTGAAGTTCTGAAATTTTAGATTCAAAGTTTCAAGATTGTAAAATTTCGAAGGATTAAAGTTTTAAAATTCCAAAGTTTCGAAATTTCAAGGTTGTAAAATTTCAAAGTACCTAAGTTCTGAAATTTCAAAGTTTGAAAATTTCGAACTACTAAAATACCGAAGTGGCAATGTCCTGAAGTCCTGAAATCCTAATATTCGAGAGATTTGAAATTCTTAAGTTCCAATGTCCCAAAGTGTCAAAATTGCAACATTCGAAAACTTCAATCGTATAAAAAAAATTTCGAAGACTATTCCTAAGTTCCTAATTCCTGAAGTACTGAAATTCCGAAGTTCTGAAGTCCAAAATTCTAAAATTGAAAGGTCCCTAAATTCTGTTCCAAATTCTTGAAAAAACTCCCAAAATCCTAATCCTGAAATTCTGAAGTCTCAAATCTCCAAAACTGCAAAATCCCAAAGTTTCAAAACAGCAAACTTCCAAAGTCCCGAAACCTCATTCCCAAACACAATTCACCTATCAAAAATCATTCAAGCAGTTCAGTAAATTATAATACATATAATCTATTCTATTAAACATAAAATATTAGTAATCGAGTTTCTTCACTTTAATTACTTAATCAAATATTAGCTCCTCAGCAAACACCAAATAAATCAAAACATAAAAATTAACATCGTATCCAGTTACCCTCTCAGAAAGCTCCATAAACTTAATAAAGCGATCAAAGGAACTCCGGCTGAAGAATATAGCTTCTGAAATCCGAGCCTAAAATTCTGAACGCAATAATAATAACGATAATAACCATGCAAGGCTTACCGTGCTCGCGAAAGAAGGTGATTCGCGTATGCAAACGGGGAGGGGGATGAAATTTTCAGTCGAACGAGTGCCCGTGGACGATTACGAAATTTTTAATAAGCCAAGACACGAGGGAAGCGTTTCTTGATAGAGCCCGTCGGTGCTTGCTGTTTCGCGATCCTCTCCCCTCGCGTGCAACATCATCCCCACCCGAAAGCACGCAACCCCTCTTTTTCTACCCCCAAAACGCTGGCTGAGCACGAGGGGGTTGAAAATCGCTCCGCCCAGCCACGTGACTGTCGACCAGCGAGGGGTTCGACGTCGTAGAGGGGGTAGCTCGGACCTAACAACCCCCTCCACTATTCTCGATTTTAACCCTCTTTCTTCCTTGGTCGGCTTCTCGACGACTTTATGCCTCATAAAAATGATATAAAATTTGTAAAGACGGAGCGCCGTAACGACCGAACGGCTTCCTTCGATGGAGTGGGAGATGAGGGTAAGGCTCAAGAAGAAAGAAGACTCGCGGAGAGGGGTGCCGAGTAACAAACGAAATCGAAGCTGAAGAAGGATCGTGTTCCGGTGTCCTTGACGATACTCGATGTGATTCCGCACCAACATACGATCGATCAAGTGTAAATTCTACTGTATCAGAACATAAAAACCGTAGAAGGTGCTCTTACGACTACTTGAATCTTGTCTGAGATTATCTGGATGCAGTTGTAGATGTTGCAATTCGATATTTATTTGACTAATTTTGTGCCGGTGGTTATGAAATCTGAAAAGTTTTGGAAGTACTTCTCTTTTTTGTATTATTCTGATTAATTATACTGTGTTAAGAATTGTTTTCAAAGTGTTTGTAGACTGAGTTAAAATTGAGACTTTAAACTGAGTTAATAAAGTTAATCTTGTGGGATTCAAATTTAGTTAATAGTTATAATTATGTCATTTGTGGGAGGTCTTTTAGAATTTTTACTTAGATCTCTTTTATGATCACTGGCACATTTATCAGATTGCACTTGTTTATATGAAATAGGTGACTTGTATAAGATAGCTGATATCTGAATTATATGAAATTTTTGACATTTTCATATACACCTCATCATATTAATGAATTTTAATCCAATCTTGCGTGATAACATGTGGAGATATTTATGTTAAACGTCTTTTGTCAATGATTATTAACTAAATATTTATAACATATAGATGATAGTTTTATATTTATACTTTTTTATGTATCATTTATTCTTGATGTTCATATATGTATACGGACATGTTTAATTAAGAGAAATTTATTAGATTGAACTTTTTTACGTGAAATGTTTGATATATTAACTATATAAAATAGTTGGTAAATTAATTATCTGAAATAATTAGAATAATTATGAAATAATTATTAACTACATAAAATAGTTGGCATATTAATTACTGAAATTATTGGTATACGAATTGAATGAAGTTGACATATGGACTATATCATTAATTTTAACCTTCTTATGCATGGTGAGTACATATGGAAACATTTACATTAATGTACTTTTATAGATAGTTATTAACTAAATGTTTATACTTACTATTATAGATAACGTTATATTTATACCTTCACTGTACATACTTTTTGTTATATGTACCTTTTATTTATGATGTCTACATACAAGGACATGTTTAATTAAAAATTTAACAAGTTCACAACAATGTCTGGGATTTATAGAATATGTTTCGAGCTACAAGTATGAGATAGAAGAAAAATGATTCATACATCACAGGATTAATATTATTGTTTATTTGTATAAATCTAAACTTGGCAATATGAATTCACCCTTAGCACTTTTATTGATAGCGTACTCTGTTCTGTAAATTGAAGTAATTCCATTTGTCAAAAATCAATGAATAACCGTACTGAATAACTATCGATGTAATAAAACGTTCTCTTTTAAAAGAGGAGACTGTTAGCAATAAATACTAGATGAAAAATAAACATTTCTTTTAGTATTGGAACAAACAATGCGCTACTTTATCAATGTCTGCAATTTTGTAATTTAAAAACAACACTTTAAGTTTGTATTTATCTATTGAAATTGAAATTGAATGTATTCTACTTAAGAAGGGAATTTAAAGAAATATATTCAAACTAACGTTAATAATTAATATTATTAAAGAAATTGTGAACTGTTCAGATTAATTACGTCGGACAAAAATAATAAAAATCAGCAAAAGTGAAATAACAATAAAAATAGGAGACAAACTTTGTCATTAATCTTAAACTAGTATTTAAGGTAAGGTAAGAAATGAAAAATTTAAATTCACAAATTAATGGACGATATTCTTCATAATCGGTATTTTAATGTGTCTTGCAACGTATGGCTATTTTCACTGTGGCTGCTACGTGTTGGAACTAAAGCTGACAATGATCGATAAAATTACTCTGCACATTGACCTTCATAACGTGTGTCAAGGTATTGAAATCTGTAAAGTGAATTTTTATAATACTAATAATATAATAGTTTGCATTATTATCTAGATTGAAATTTCATTAACACTTTTTGTTACGTTATAGAATTTCATTAATATCATTCTGAGATAGTAAAATAAATGATATTTAAAATGTCAGCAATGGTTAAATTAATGTAATTGCGATGGTTCAAAATTTGATGGTAGATTGTTTAAGCAACTTTTTTCTTCTGATTAAATCAGCCAGCGTGTACGAAATACGAAATCGTTAATTACGCGGCGACGGAACAAACGCGTATCTCTATCGATGCGTTTTTATCGTGGTAAACGTTGTATTTTATAATAGTGCTATAAATTAAGTATATCTTTTATATGACAGTCAAATAATTAATAACAAAACAGTGTGCAACGATCATAAATTGTATCTTTCATGTGATCATTTTGTTATGAGCAAGTGTATAGATGTGTAGATGTGTAGATTTGTAGATTTGTAGATTTGTAGATTTGTAGATTTGTAGATTTGTAGATTTGTAGATTTGTAAATTTGTAGATTTCCAAATTTCTAAATTTCTAAGTTTTTAAATTTTAATACTCATACTTTCAAATCAATGAAATCAAAAATTGTTTAACTTATAAATTCTCAGATAGTGTCCTAATTTCTATAAATATAGAAATTCTTATGTCTTCAAATTCTTGAATTTTCTAACTTCTCATTTTGAAAATTGCTAAAAGATCCAAATACTAAAATTTCTTAATTTTAAATACCCTTACTTCCAAATCTGTAAATTAACAAATTTTTTAATTTTCAAATTCCTAATTTTTCTAAGAAGTAAAAGATTTTTATTTTTTAATTTTTGTATCTGTAAACTCATTAATATTATCACTCATAATTAATAGCTTTAGAAACAAACGTAACAATGTTAAATTACTGGTTTATTACGTGACAATTACTAATTTTTTATCAAAATTATTGATTTAGATCGCATTTTGTAAACGTAAATTAATTTTGAACACTGTAAAACGAATTCAAAATAAGTATAACAGGAAATGATGTGATGCTAGTAAATATGAATTACAAATTCTTACGATTTAAGTAATCAATCAATCGTACTTTGGAATGATTGATTTCCATTTTCATTACGTTCCCAGAAATTTTTCCAAAAATATCATCTATCACAAGAGTCATAAATTCCGTCCTTTTTCGACATCGTTTCTAGATATCTTTGACCTTTACCGATATACTCATTATTGCAAATGTCAAATGTGATAAGAATCCAAATAATTGATCACCTTGCAATAAATAAGTAATCAACACAGGTGCTTATCATACCGCGAATAAAGAAAGGAAGAATGTTGGGACGACGATAAAAATCGCGAGATTCATTCGGAAACAAATTTCGCTTTACCTGAAGAAAATCGAGAAATTTGCAAGTAGAGAACTTGAGAAACTGGAAATATTGGGATTTTGAAAATTGGAAATTTGTGAAATTAATGGTTTAAGAATTTTTGGATTTGGGAATTTGAGAATTTTTTAATTTCGAAATGAAGGAATATTGGGATTTGGAGGTTATGAAATTGCAAATATTGAGATTTGGAGATTTGAAAATTTGGAAAATTGAAGAACTAAGAACTTGAGAATTCTTTAATTTCGGAATCTAGGAATGTTGGGTTTTGGAGGTTATGAAATTGCAAATATTGAGATTTGGAGATTTGAAAATTTGGAAATTTGAAGAACCGAGAATTTGAGAATTCTTTAATTTCGAAATCTAGGAATGTTGTGATTTGAAAATTACGAATTTGGAAATATTGAGATTTGGGGGTTTGAATATTTGAAAATTTGGAAAATTTGGAAAATTGAAAATTTAAAGAATTCAGGATTTGAGAATTTTGAAATTTGGGATTGTTAGGATTTAGAGATTAGAAATTTGAAAAATTGGCATTTAGAAATTTGAGAATTTGAAGTTTAAAGAATTTACGAATTCTGAAACTTGCAAGTTTACTAATTTATGATTATAGGAATTTGAGAATTTGGAAATTTTAGCATTTAAGAATATGGAGATTTGGAACATTGAAGGTTTTGAAATTTTAAGTTTGGAGATGTAATAATTTATTTATTATTCTAAATTTGCAAGTTTAACAATTTATGATTTTTGGTATTCAGTAATTTGGAAATTTGCGAATTTGAGGATGCAGAATTTTGGAATACGGAGATTTGAGAATGTGAACATTTGGTAATGTGTGAATTTAAAAAGGTAGAAACTTGAAAATGTAACAAATTGCAAACTTAAGAATTAGAAGAACTTACTTTTTGAAAATTTGAAATTCCCTAATTTGAGGATTTATAAATTAAAAAATTTGAGTTTAGAATTCTGGAATTTGGAAATTTCGTAACATAAGAATTTGAGAATTTCTATATTCCGAACGTTAAGAAATCGATCAATCGGATATTTGAAATTCCTAAAACTTTCAATACAAGATTTGCAAACTTAAAAATTTGAAAATTCGTGAATGTATATCAATGCGAATTTGCCAAGGTAGAAATAAATTGGAAATTTCAAAAAATTAAACTTTCAAAAGTTTGAATATTGAAAATCTCGACGTATAAATTGCAAGTGGTTGTAATAATAGTTAGGCACATATATTTGCTAATACACTTAATATTATTTAGCTATGGTAATATACTTACATTGTTAGAAATAGGATGACAATTACTAAAGACATAACCACGCATGGCATTGTATTTAGAAGTAGCACGCGAAGCAATCTACTAAAGAACTAGAAAGAAAACTATACTAGGAGATATATCCGCACTTACCAGCATAAATAGAAAAATCTATCATAAATTTCCAATTTTCAAATTAACACATTAACCGTCACAAAATAGGTATTTCATTTTGAACAAATCTTGCCAAATATTTCTACAATATTGTACATAGTTCCAAATAATACGAACATTTCAAATTCCCTAAATGAACAAATTCTAAACACTAAATCTACCGTCGCGTATTTAATTTGAAATGAAAAATGCAGCTAAAAAATAAATAAATAACAAAATATAAATTAGTACACACATTAATTCTTCATCAAAACCAATGCAGATTTCACGAAAAGCACTTTAACAAATTGTTTAGCTTATAAGAATACTTGTGGAGCGATCATTTGACCTTTTTGGTAGTATCAGTGTTAATAATGTAGGTGATTCACATGGAAATTCAAGTGTCTGTAAGCTAATTGAAATAATTCGAAGGTGTGACACCGAATGAAGGTGGGCGTTTAAAATATCTGAGGTTTTTGTCTTTTTACGGTACAAATCAGTACGAGAATGTACGACACAAATTCGTCCTGAAGACACACCTGCTAGTATAGTCTTTCTTTAGTTCACTTATATCTGAAGAAACTTCCCTAGGAAAGAGAAGTACGCTGATGAAAGGCACGTGGCCTGTTTCGGCTAATCGATTTCTATTTCTCTAACGGTTGACAGAAATAAGGAAAAATAGGGCGATAGGGCATGAATTTAGGAAATAAGATTGACTTGATAGAATACTTTATTCTGTGGCGTGTTTTCAGGTCCACAGTCAGAATGCCATCTTGACAAAATATTGACTGCGAGGAAACCAACGTCCTCGTCCTTGACCATTGCCTTTTGGCCTCGAAAAACTTTCGACAAGGAAAGCGCCCTGACAAAACGCCCATGGCTTTGGTCGTATTTATACAAAATAAAATATGATTGACACGGCAGTGAAAGTGTTAAAATCTCAAAAAATAATGAATCTCAAAGATCCTAATATGAAAAATGGTGGGTAGCTCCTCCCCCACACTCGAAGTTCGCCGTGAAGCGCACGTTGCCTGCGGGTGTACCAATGACGCCCGCGGAAGGTTACCGCGATCGTTCTTTGTTCAAATTCCTAGGCGAGAGAGGAGGCGCGAGAGAGCACAGGTACATACAAGGAAACGTTATCGCGGCACCGATACGAATCTCGAAAATGATATTACCAGCGAAATATCGATTGTTTGCCTTACGGACGCTTTACTATCGCTAATAAAACACGGCCGGCTCGTGTCGGCGGCAATTGATCTGCCGCGGCCATAGAACTGCTTCGGTACTGATAGATCCTTTATGGTACCCGTACCGACTAACCCAGACCTGTTTACTCAGACTTTGGTATGTTAAATAGGCCATCGATACTGTTACCTTTTTTCCACCATGGAAACTAGGGTACATCTTTCAACGACAGAATTTCAGTCACGACTTCGTTCCGTTCGATTTCACGGAGCGGTTTATCGTCTTATCGTTACAGAATCGTTGCTGTTGCGGTGATAAGTTATATTGTAAATGACGTATTCGCACTCGTGATAGCAATTCGGTTTTTTATGAAAACTCCACAATAATATGGCGTTCGTGCGAAACGGAGTTAACGTGAATACGTTGGTTTTTGGTTCAGTGGGTCAGGCATTTTGTATGGATAATTTTTGTTGTAGAAATGGACGTATTGGTATATAGGATTAATTGTATGCTTTGATAACTCTTTGCTGCTATATTTTTGCGTTTGGATAAATTCAAGAATTTGATGAGATGTCATATTTCCGTATGTTATATTGCCGCGTTATATTTCACCGTGTGGTAATTCGCACGCGTTAGAATTGTCGTGAGTTCGACCTACCATGCGTTACACTGCCACGTGTTAAATAGCCACGCGTTAAATCGCCCCGTGTTAGATTTGCTACGTATTCGATTTACCGCGTGTTAAATCGCCACGCATTAGATAGCCACGAGTTAGATTGCTACGCGTTAGATCACTACGCGTTAGATCGCCACATGTTAGATCGCAACGCGTTAGATCACTACGCGTTAGATCGTCATACATTAAATCATCACATGTTAGAACTTTCATGTGTTAAATTTGCCACAAGTTAGATCGCCACGCGTTAGATTTGCCATACATTAGATTTACCACACATTAAATCGTCACGCGTTAGACAATCACGCGTTAAATCGCCTCGTATTAAAATTGTCACGCGTTAGAGTTGCTATGCATTAGATTCACTAGGCGTTAGATCGCCATTCGTTAAATTGACACATGCTAAATTGCCTCGCGTTATTATAGGTACGCGATAAATCGCCATGCGTTGCATGAAATTATAATATTGTTTGTAAAATAGAGTATGGTGTTTGATGATAAAGGAAATATATGTGGATTATATAAAAATTCCTTATACAATGTCTTAGTTCAGAATTTAAAAAATTCTTAAATACGAAATTTACAATTTCCAAGAAGTTTAAATTGTTAAATTCAGAAATTCACAGTTTCTCTAGTTTTCAAGTTTTCGTTTTTCTATTTTTTTAAGTCTTCAAGTATTCAAGTCTTCAAGTCTTTAAGTTTTCAAGTCTTCAAGTCTTCAAAGTCATCAAGTCTTTAGGTCGTGAGGTCTTCAAGTTTTTAAAATCTTTAAAGTCTTCGAGTTTTCAAGTCTTCAAGTTTTCAAATATACAAATTATCAAATTTCCCTTATCTCAAATTTTGAAATCTCTAAATTCCTAAATTTCCAAATCTACAAATTCTCAAATTTCCAGCTTGTAAAGTTGTCAAATTTCATCAAAATGTATCATAAATGCGTACCAATCTATGAACTAACACAATGTCCTACACAACGAGTTTCTCCGAAAGGCTAGGTTCCTTGTAATCCATCTGACGGATAAAACGTCAAAGTATAGCAAGAGAGGTTCATGACAAGACACGAGATTTATGCCGTTCGAATCCAGCGATTTGTCTTCTTACGGCTCACTTTTATAAGGCCGTGCCCTGCTTCGGTGCTTGTTGGCGTATTAGGAGAGATCAATGAAATTGAATTTGTTTCGACCTTACGATCCATTGCTTTCCTGCGAACGTTTTCAAAATTGCACATCCCATTTTTCCTCTCCTTTTCATCTAAGAGCATCGAAAACACCGCCATTTAAGTTTTACGTGATTACCTGTGTAAGTTAGATGAAAGTTCAAACTGTATTATACGTGGAATCAGACATGACCAGAAATATTATTAATGTCACCACAGAGGGAACAAAATGAATTCTTTGTTATTATTAAATATATTAATTATTAAGTGACCTTCTTAGACAATAGTAAATTACTACGTATGATTTATTAAAACTTGTAGTTTTTCTTTTATAAAAGTAATTTTATAAATAAACGTGTTGAAATCTCAAGATGGCCACAATAGGTGCACCTACCCCATTTAAGTGAAAATTCTGAGTTTTCATATCTTTAAGATTTTCAATCAAATCTCCAATTTCTGTCCACACTTTAATTACTGATCATTTGATCAACTACATGGAGAATTTTAAAAACGAAATCTTACCAACAGAATTAAAAATTACCGACGATTTCTCTTTATTTTCAAAATAATTGATAATTTAATATTTAGATATTTAGGTTGGTTATTATTAATTATTTGAA
The DNA here is from genome assembly GCA_036983795.1 of Megachile lagopoda. Lineage (NCBI taxonomy): Eukaryota > Metazoa > Arthropoda > Insecta > Hymenoptera > Megachilidae > Megachile > Megachile lagopoda. The sequence continues at coordinate 3,394,007 of CM072788.1, read as the reverse complement.
TTTTACACTGTAAAATTTTTCAGTATTATACAAAACATTACGGAGACTTTATATGTTTCGTAACACTTAATAGCCTTAAATGATAACCTTAAATAGCAATATTAAATATGAAAGGTAATTAGTAAATGTCATCTTGATGACACGAGAAAGACTGTAGAAGTTCAAGAAGAAATTGTCTGACGTCGGTCGTAATTTTTAAATATAATTATTAAATGACCTTTACAAGCGACTTGGATTTTGAAACGAGAGATTCTGTATGCTTCATTAAAACTAACAGATGTTCTATTTTGTACGTGACGTTATAAAGAAACGTGTTCGACGAAATAAAAGTCCTTAAGATGACGATTTACTGTACGTATTTATAGGTTGTTGTCCTTCATGCAAAATAGTCGGCCATTTCGCGATATTTGAACAACATACGATGTCGGTTGTAGGATGGATGGTTATATCGAAGTCTGGCTGTTAAACACGTAACCAACCATTCGTAGCTGATAAATGTCTATCTTATCCTTTTATGGCATCCCGGCAATAACCAAGTTTATGGGTATCGTTTCACCGATATCAAGCAAATGACAAGTATAAATAATAGTAGCGTTAGAAGGACAATTAGAGTTTTGATTCCTTTTTAACGAGATTGCGCTGCTTACCTTTATGTAGGTTGTCATTTTTTCGTATCAAACGACATATGTGATATCTGTGGATCTTTATTGTTCTACAAGATTTGTAACGTAATTTGACCTTAATGAAATTTGAATTTATTTCAATATTTGAACATATATATAATATTGTATATCTATACATATATTTTACTACGAAGTAGTAAAGAGTTGCTACACTTACTACGAAGTGGTCTACTACGAAGTAGACCATGTACAGTAGACTTTTGTTATAGTGCCGCAGGTGGAGTTAATGCGATGGATAATTCTTGGCGTTGGCTGTATATTGGATTAAGCAAATATATTCGTATGTATAATTATTATTATATTACTTTAAATTTATGTTATTAATATTTATATTTTTCTTTGTATTCTTATACATATTTTTAAAATATTTCTTTTTATTATTATCGCGATGGACATTGTAGATGATATTTTCGTATTTCCAAGATTCTAAAATCTTCAGCTACCAAAATTCGGTTGTTCAAAAAATCTCATAGTTCTTAAATTCCAAATTTCCAAAATTTCAAATTCTTAAGATTTCTAAAATTCAAAGTTCTAAAGATTTCAAAATTCCAAATTCTACAGATTTCATAATTCCAAAATTCCAAAGTCGCAAGAATTCAGAATTAAAAAATTCCAGAGTCTCACGATTTTTGTCGCCAAATTAAAATATGAAGCAATTCTAAAATTCCAGAGTTCTAAAGTTTTAAAGTTTCAAAGTTTTACAGTCCCAAGAATCCGAAATTTCAAAATTTATTAAGAAATTTTTAGATTTTACAATTCCAATGTTTCAAAGTTCGAAAATTCCAAAGTCCGAGAATTCCAAATTCTCAAAGTTCCGAGATTAAAAAATGTCAAAGTCCTACGATTCTAAAATCCCATAATCCCTAAATTTAAATAAAGAAAAATTCTAAAACCCCAAATTTCCAAAGTAACAAAGTTCAAAAATTGCAAAATTCTAAAATCTCGAAGCTCAAAAATTGCAAAGTTCTAAAATCTTAAAGTCTGAAAGTTCGAAATTTCAAAATCTCAAAATCGCGATTCCCCAAAAATGTCAAATCAGCAAAAATATTTTGTGTTCAATATCGCGACGGTTTCAATTTCCCGTATACTATAATGGCGGATAAGCGCAACTATACAAAACTCCATGCAAACAGAAATATCTCGTAATGGCAATACAACGAGAGTCTTCTATATCATACCAATAAATAATATACAATTAAAATGAAATTCTTTCTACATTCAAAAACCCTCTATACCAATTATATTCTTAACTCCTGCCACATTTGATTTTATACTATGCATTTCATTAAATCAAATTATATTACAAAATAAATCATTACAGCTTTGCTACTATATGACAAACTACTTAAAAGAAGATTAAAATACAAAATTTTCAGTTAGATAATTACTGCTCAGGAACGCGTAAAGAATTATATAGCATATATTAGGTTTTAGTTCTATTTCTTGGTAATTATAATATTGGCTTTTGCCATAAATCAAATTATATTGTCATGTATCATGGAAGCAATTATGAATAGTCGGCGACCGTGCGGCAGGCTGCATGTTCAGGTCAGCCGCAAAGCCTGCCTGTCGATCGGCTACATCCAGCGATAATCTATAATCCTTCAATTGCTGCTGCATTACAATAAATAGGAGTATCCTGCGTATTGATATGCTCCCTGTTCCTGTGTACCTCAAAATCAAGGGTTTCCTCCACTGTGTCATCGTTATTGGAATAATACAGTTTATGCTATTTGTACTAATCACGTGCAGACTCGAGCATTATTTTAATTAATATTTTCACGCTTTCGAATAAAATATTTGTGGGCAAGCTATACATTTTGACCTCCAATACTTAACCCTTAATGGTCACACTTTGTCGAAATAACATACCTGCCACACTAGGACGTTAAAAATCCAGCCACTAGAAATGTTTCCTAAGCTACTTATTATTTTAACTTGAAAAAAATCATAAGTAATCTTTGAAAGTTGTCTTAACATATTTCTCAGCTGATTGCGGTAAATTTGAATATGAACAAAAAATTAGAAACTTGAACAAATTGAAACAATGAAACTTTTCACAAAAAAATTCAAGAATTTTTTTTCGATTTTAATATGAACGACTAAAATTTTAGTGAACACTCTTAAGATATAACAGTTTGAGGAAAAAGAGAGTAAAAATACCGGGGTTTCAAAAAGGGTATTTATTCAGATTTTCAGGGTATAAAGTGGCTAAAATTGAAGCTAAATTGGTTGTGGTCGTTTCATACCGCAGTGTGGCCGTTAAGGGTTAATTCAAGTTGATATTGGAGCACTATTAATATAAAATAATAATTTGAAATATCGTATTGGAATTTTCAATGTTTTCGACGATCCGTACTACCGTGTCTTGCTATATATGGCATTATCTACTGCAGCGGCGAATTATTGCGCGTTCACTCGGCTGTAACATCGTCTCCCTTTAGATACGCATGTAAACTTGACAATTTCTTAAATTCTAAACTTTAAATATTCAAGTTCATAAATTTTCGAATTTTCAAATCGTCAGGTCGAGATCAAATTTTCATATTTTACAGTTTTTGCTTTTTCAAGTTTTTTAAATTTGCAAATTTTTAACTCTTTTAAATTCTCAAATATCTAATTTCTGTGATTCCGAAATGTCTAGATTACTAAATTTGTATATTTCCAAATGTTCACGTTTTGATATTCACAATTTTCCAAATTTTTAAATTCTTAAATTCAATAATTCCTAAATATTCAAATTTCTACGTTTTCTCCTCCCTAAATCTCTAGATTTTCTCGTCCCTAAATCTCTACAATTTCAAATTCCTAGGTCCACATATTCTCGTGTTCTTAAGTCTATAAATTTACAAATTTCTATGTCCCTAAATTCCTAGATCACAGAAACTCTCCAAATTCTTAGGTCCTTAAATTCTTGGATCCACAAATTTTATATCCTCACATCCCTAGATTCACAAATTTCTATGTATCCAAATATGTAGCCAAATCCGTAGATTCCTAATTCCTAGATCCCCAAATCCCTGTACTTAAAAATCCCTAGATTCCCAAATCCCATAGTTTCTAAATCCAGAAGTCTCCAAATCCCAAAGTACCCAAATGCCTATTTCTTCAAATTCCCAAATTCCTAGGTTTCTATGTCCCTAAACGTACAAATTCCCATGTCAAATTCTCTCGTATTTCTAAGAGTCCAAATCCCATATCCCCAAACTGCTCAGACTCCAAATTCCTACATCCCCAAACTGCCCAGACTCCAAATTCCTAGACCGCCAAATTCCGAAACCTAACCCAAACCTCGAAATTCCAATCCCTCAAATAATCAACGAACGTCCACTTCTCCTTCGATTGCCGTATCTCCCTAAGTAAGCCAGATTCGCGCTCGACCGTACCAAACACATTCGAATCTGCAACAACACGTTGAGCACCACGTACGAATTCAACTATAAACGGTCCCGCGTTAAAAAGTCTTCGCCGAGTGAGGGCAACTCGATGCTCGGCGGTCGCATTCTTAACAGACATCGACCATTAATTCCGGGCAGACGGCAGGGTCGTCCATAACTCGGTCGGTCGCTTCAAAAATCAGGAAACAGTCTGCACCCTCTGCCCCGCGTCCCTCGGATATCAGGGATCCCACCAGCACGGGCGTCGCTCCCACTCCGACCCGTGCAAGTCACACGTACACACGGGCACAGGACGCCCACGCCGCGACGCGTAGGCGTGGCCACCTTATCATTTGTCTCCTCTACTTTTGCCCGAGGCGTTAGGGGATCCCGGGGATGGCGGTCTGTTCCCGACTTGACGTATGTACTGCCGCTACAACCTCCCTCCCTCTTCCGCCCCCTCCTCCCCCTTTCGTACTCCCCCCTCGCCGTACGTATCGTTCTTCCGTTCGTTTCCTGCGTGCTGCCCGCCGAAGTGCTCCTACCGCTCTTCTTCTTCTTCTTCTTTCTATTCTCTCTACTTTGAACGTCTACGAAGCCTTTCCCTCTTTCGTGAGAATGATCTGCTTTGTCATTCGCCGCGTTTATCTTTTTCCCCGATGCCCTTCGAGACTGCCCTCCACACCGGCCAGACGCTGCCCTTGCTCCCTGCCGATCCATCGACGGCAATCAGTTCCTCATCGGAGTTATGTAATTGTGTTTTTATGGCGATTTACGCCGGCGTGCGAGCAGCCTTGCCGTTTATGGCAGGCTGATCCGTTATGGTTTGTTCTGGGTTTACGCCGGGTTTGTTCTGGGTTCCCAGCGTGTTGGTTTTCTAGGATTTTTGTTGGACAGGGAGATGTGCCGGTTTCTGACGAAGTGGATGGCGTAATGTAGTGATGAGATCTTGTAGGCTCATGGATCGTGAGTGGATGGTAAGTTGGCCCGGATCGATGGGATTTGTATTGCTGCCGGATGCCAACTTACCAGACGCGCACGGCATAGATTTTCGCTTTCTATTGCTTTTAGTAATCAGTTTATTTTGTTTTCGTTCTTATTTGAAGCATGTTAAGTATACTTTCGTTCTTAGTTTTATGTCTGAAATCTAGAACTACTTCTTTTTACTACTTTTTTTTTACTTTTGTTCGCATCACACAAAAATAAATGTTTAGGAATTGTTTGTAGTATTTTTTTGAACAAGTGTTTGCAGACTGTTTTTATTTCATATTTAAGCAAACGTTTACTGACTTAACCAGTTTTTATATTGTTCTCAAACAATTGTTTTCGTATCGGCGGGTAGTACTATGTAGATTTCGTTTAGGTATAAAAACCGATATTTTTAATTATAATCTTTACCTAAACTTAACTTTTATAATTTATTTACAACTTTAGTTTATAATGTAAAATATTTCTTCCCAAGTCTAAATATCGCATTACTTAAAAATTAATGTCGTACTCTAACTTTGAAAATATAAAAATCATAAATTTTCAAAATTGGTTAAATTGCATGTTCATTGGTTTTGTATCAAAGAGACGACATATTGCTTGTTATTTTGTCTGTATAAAATGGACTCAAGTGTCCAGAAAGGTTTTATACAATTTTCAAGCCTGAGGAGTCTGTAAATGATTTTTTAAACAAAGTTTAATTGTCCCCTAATTGGTCATATTTGTATATTAATTGATGTTTTTTATCGAATAGTGATTTCATATAATATCTCATATCACATAAGATTTCAATTTCACATAACCTTCAAATTTTTCAATGTTCATATTTCATTTACGTAATACTGTAAAAAACACAACAAGGAAAAAACAGTATTAAACAATGGACAATGCTATAAAAGGTAACTGTTTAAAAATTAGTTATTGTATTATTCACATAATTATAAAATAGCCATCGTTGAGTTTATTTAAATCTTACCGAATTTTAACTTAATTTCAGCGTATCTAAATATTACATTTTAAATTTTAATTTCGTAATAGGTGAATTGAACAGTGAAAATGATTCTGTTTCTTAACATTTTGAGATTTATTTATAAATATGGTGTTTGCACAAGAACCAATATCAATAAATATCGAAGAAAGTACTGTTATAATTATTTATAGTTTTTATAAGCAACAAGTTTTCATTTATTTCATGAATAAAAACCAATTTAATAAAAAACAACGAATAAAAAAAAATTTCATTTCTAAAAACAGAAGATTGCATTTTTAAATTTGGCACTTGTACCTTTACTTATGTACACTTTACAAGTAACGAATGAAACGAAGTAAAAAGATTTATGAAAGTTGAACAATTCACAAAAATTTCATAATTTGTTCAAAACGTTATACACGATATTTAGAAAAAATAACACAAATTGTGAATTAAACAATAAACTGTCCTCAGCATTTTTAACCTGTAACTTTAAGATTCCATGAAACATTCATATCTGTTATGATGAAGTAGTTTATTCATGATTCCTATGAACTCAATATTACAAACAACTTGTCACATTAATTCAATAGTATAAATAACTTGTCACACTGATGCAACATTATAAACAACTTGTCACGCTAATACGATATTATTTGTCACATTAATGCTGTATCTACAACCTGTCATGTTAAAATGCTATTTATTAATTTATATAATCTGCAAAGTGAATATGATGTATTTCTACTCAGTTCTAATATTCTAGATGAAACGTATTTCTAGTCAATTCTGAAATTACGCGGTTCGAATTAAAGCGATTTCCACAAACAGGTTAGGCAGCATGGTCACCTACAGCGAACATAACGATAAGACGAATATAGATAAAACAGTGCTCGGAATTTGCCGAATTAGGTGAAACATTTAACTTCTAGAATTTGTTCTGATCTAATTACATAGAAAAGAGTTGCACATGTAATGATCGCCGCTGTTAATCGAACAACAGTATTTCGAAGATTTAAAATCAGCTGGCTCATCGAAGAATTTGTCCAAACTGTACAAAATCAAGGAATTACCCAAAACAGTTGCAAAAGAAAAACTTCTTACTATCTTTGTATTCATCTTACAAATCCATCGTTTCGCGAGTATAAACAAAGAAAAATGAAAATTTCATCATCTGTCGATGCAAGATCATCGTTTTGTTCAGATACGCACGAAAAGCACGACATGCTTCCGCTCGAATCGTCCAGCACAGAGGCAGAGTCTAGTTTATAAGGATAGATATTTGCTTCGACAGATAAGACAAGCGATAACTGCATACACTCGTGTCTCGAATCACGGTATCTCGAAAGAGATTTTCCACTTTATATCTGAATTTTACAACATGTAGAAAGATGGCGGACGGTAGGTACAACCAAGCATAACGAAGCAATTTGCTTACGAAACGATTAGCACGTATCCTAACTCCTCGTCTCCTCGATCGTACATCAAAATTACATGGTGGGAAATGTATTCGGAACCCTAAATGACACCTACTCGCTCAAATCGCAAGAAATCAAACCACTGCACGGTCCCAAGCGCGTCCGCCGGAGATTAAGCAGCACGCATGAGGATTCAAGACGACAAACGTCAACGAGAAGGAACAAATGATAATCAAAAGGTGCGCGAGGCTCTTGGAGCACGGGACGTATCTGAAGAGGGAAGAAGGGAAACGCGAAGGGTGCGTGTGACCGAGGGAGAGCCACGTTGGTGTGCCCGTAGGAGGGGCAACGCACGGTACCCTGGTGGGGCAACCACGGCGAGTGGGGTGTAGATGAAGAGAGGTGCGTCGACGATACGGGACACAGGCGAACCGGTGACTGTTCCGGACAGAAAAGAGAGACATAGGCGTGAGAGATCGTGGCAGCAAGGAAGAAGGACGGAGCGTCCACCGATAGCGATATGGTAGGGATATCGGAGAGAGAAATAGAGGGTCGCCCATACAAGAGGGGAGCTGGACGGGGCAGAATACAGGCGTGAGAGATCGCGCAACGGGGCGAGTTCGAGCGAGAGACCGAAAACACGGACAAAGACGACGTTACAACCCCGAGAGAGACGAACAAAGATAACGTAACAACCCCGAGAGAGACAAAACGCACAGCAGCAGTGGGGAGAGGTCGTGGGAGCAAGCAGGAGGGTAACTATGGTAGCCAGAGGGATGAAACGCGGGGCAGAAACGCGGGCGGAGGGAGCAGGAAAGACATCGAGGGAGATAATAAGAGCAGAGTGGGAGAGCAGAAGAGAGAATGAGCGGTTGGAGGGGAGTAAGAGCAAGCGAGCCAGGGAGAGGCGCAGTCAGACAGTCAGGCAAGCCGCCCGGCAAGCAAGGAAGGCAGGCAGGCAGGCTAGCAGGCAGCCAGTGCACCAGCCAAGACCACTAGATCCGCTCGGCTTACCGACTTAGAGACTTAAGCCGGCAGGCAGTCCGAAAGGCTCAACCGGCTAAGCCTGGCGGACCCACCTACTACCGACGCGCGGCCACTACACGTTCCATCTACTACGAAAACCGGCTATACTACCGCGACCTGCAGCACCACTCGCGCTTTCTTACGCTTCCTCTGTCTGTCCCTCTCTCTCTCTTTCTCTATCGTGTTCTCTTTTACTGTCCGTACGTTGTTCCTTAACCGGCCGCCGTTAAGGTGAGAAGAGCGAACTGCGACGAGCGTTGCGGCGACGTCCATCTACGACGTTTCGTTTCATCGGGATGTCTCGTGGTGACTTTCGATCGGGAGGTAGTTCGTGGCCGGTATTCGCCGATTCGTGAGACGCGCGGATAAATAATCCTTTGGTGCCGTGAACCTAATGAGTGACCACAGTCCGAGGTGTTCCCATTGATCCCGCGGGTGCTGAGCCTGGATAAGTAAGTTCTTTGTGATCTACCGACTGGGAAGTGTGCAGTGACGGGATTTACCACGTTTCGCGTACATCATCTTCGAGAACAGGCTACTTCGCCAATCGATACCTGACGACTTGGACGAGTACCGACGCTAACGTGGATCATCGAGTACACGAAGATTTAAGCGGTCGATCTGTGATTTGTTTAACGCGATCAGAAGTGGGCAATATAAGGAGGGACACGCGAGGACCAGCTAGGAAGAGTAAATAACCGCGGTGTATCTACGACGACCATAGTGCTGTTTAACCTACTTTCCAGATTCTAAATCTCCCACTATTCACATCGTCTCTTGATCTTTACGTAACGCAACGTCGCTCGTCGTCGATCCGTGGTTATCTAATTTATCAGTTGCCTGTACCTAAGTGTCGGAGCACGTGTGTTCAGCTGGATCCTTCGACGGTGTGGTCGGATTCGCGCGGAATTCCATGGAAAGACACTGCGTCGACCATCATCATTCAAATCTGTTCAGACATACATACCTTCCAGAAAGCGGCAGGAGTTGTTCCGTCGAGTTCGAGCCAACGCGGAGCGACGGTACGTTTCGAACGGCTCGCAAACTTGGCCTCTGACGAGCTGCCCATCTAATTACCGCCGAAACTTATGACGACAACTGCTAGAAGCGAACAATTACTGGTGTCATCGAGCTTTCGTTGATCGCACTCCTCTTCGTCGACGCAAACAACGGATGTCAGCGTGTTTGATATCGGTGCAAGCGAACATCTGCCGACGGCCGTCGCCAATGGAACTATTCAACTAAGGACTATTTAACTAGAAGAAACTGGTCCACGTTCGAGCCTTGTTCCGAGTACCCGCAGGAAAACTCTTCGGGACGCAGCAACGTCTCGTTCGACGCGATATCACGCGGTGTACCTGGCCTCACGAAGGCCTAGTTGATCTTGCGTTGCGTTGTACAGATCAGTCAACACGACGTTAACATTCTATAGTATGGAGCAGGGGGGCGGTGGCGGGGGGAGCCTCGAACTAGCTGTGGGTGGAGGTGGCGGCGGGAACACGGATTTGTGTCTTCAGGATCTCGTTACGGGATCGACGGCCGGCCTGTCGATCCAGCATCATCAGCACGCGCCCACCTCGGCATCCATGGTTGGTATACACGGTGATCATCTCCAAGGAACCATACATCATCATGATATCCACGGAAACTCGCACCATGATACCAACATGGTCCACAATTCCACCCACCAACTGCACCAACCGTTGGAGAAACTTAAACGTGGTGAGTCGGACACAATACTGGAACTTCCGTGACTTACTAACTTGTACGTCACGCGATTCGTCTGCGGGCTTTGTACACGGGGAGAGGAAATAGGGGAAATGTTTGATGCCATTGTGCTACACAGTTGAATGTTAGGTACGATGCGAATCGTCCTCCTTTTAAACTGAAACATTCGTGGTTAGGCTTCCAAATCAGGTTTTAGAAGCGGATCGGTAATTATGAGTTCGTGGGTAAAATACGAATGATGATTAATAGGTTTTGAGGTAATTTTGATTGGGTTTTGAAGGGTGATGAGGAATGTCCGTAAGGGCTTGGATACACATAATAGATATGATCAGGCTGTTTTATGAGATTTTTTATTTTAATGTACTTATTATCGAATCCTTTAAGTGTACAAGATAGTTTAAGAATAGCATTGTTCAGACATTCTTATACGCTAAGGTAGTGAAACACCATCATTTATAGCTATAGAAGTAAATTTTTACTAACTTTTATTTACGTTTACTTTTGGAGAAAGGAAAACCTTTTTTTCAAAAACTACATTATTAACATTGATAATTTGATACTGAATAATTAATGGAGAATACAAGTTGTACTTTACTTCTACAATAATTATATGTATAATTCTGTTATTTTATTTTGATGGCAATTATATAAACAATTTTTAAGAACTTGCTGTTTAATTACTTAATGTCTCGGACCTCAAAGCTGATTGAAATTTTAAAACTCTTACAATAATTAGTAACTTGAGTTTTTAATTACTTGTACGTTTAAGACATTGAATAATAATCCGTTAATTTTGTTTATTTATTATGACAAGCAATCATGTATTAAAGCATTCTATACAGTTATTACGTATTATAAAATAATCTAATTATTAGTATAAGTTTAACTTTTACTAGTCTTCCTTTGAAACACAAAAATATATATAAATATATATAAATATTATCGTAGATAAAAAAGCAATAGATAAAACACACATTAATCTATTCTTTCAAATATAAGCATAAAAATAAATTGATTAGTTATATTATATTTGCCTTATCTCTGCTTAGATGGGACTGGCTGATTTAGAATCTAAATAAAAGTTCTTTGAATGTGAAATATAATTTTCCTTATCTAGAGAATTATTTAGTTGATTACAACACACATAGAAAGTTCAAGAATAGAACTATACTATCGCCGTACATGTTAGTTTTGAATATCATCGTGATAAAGATCTGTGTCTGATCTGATTGCGAGAATCAATTTCCTTTCTCCAGAATTTATTGATTCTGTTAATATTTGGTATTTAATATTCACGTTTAATATACGAAATTTTAATATCTTTTAGCTTTTATTAATCATTTGAAATACTACAATGTTGACATACAACAGTGTGATATGCGGGTAGAGTTCTTTGAATAATAATTAGAGGATGGTCCTTTTTATTTATAAATCTGAAAATCAAGATTCTATATTTCTAAATTGCTATTTTCTCAAATTTTAACTTCTCAATTTCTATATCTTCAAATCTACAAATTTGCAAATTTTTAATTCTTAAATTTTCTATATGACCGTATTAGTAAATTTTCAAATCTCTAAATTCTCGAGTTCTCAAATCTTTAAATCTTTAAATTCTCAAGTTCTCAAATCTTCAAATCTCAAAATCTCTAGATTTCCAAATTCTTAAATTATTCAATTTCCCAATTACCAAATTGTGCAATTTTCAAATCCCTCAATTCTAAGATTGTTACATTTTCAAGTCCTCTAATTAAAAAATTTTTAAGCACCCAAATTCCTAAATTTCTAAATTTTTAAATTTTTAAACTCTCATATCACCAAATATCTAAATTTCCAAGTTTGTAAGTTCACAAATTCAAACATTTCTAAAACTCCACATTCGTAAATTAAAAATTTCAGAATTCACCAATGACCAGTTTCCGAATTCTCTTTCCTCCAAGTCTCTATTTTCCCCAGAAAAACCTACTATAATTTCCCGTAAACTTAAATATCAATTCCAGTTAACAATATACATATCATTTCTTTATTTACCATATTTCCGCGATTTTATTAAAATAACACTTAAAACAAAATTAATTTAACAGAAACTCACGTAATTCAATGATTTTTATATATTTTCTATAAAATAAATCCTCATGATCAAATTAAATTTGAAGTGTAAATACAGTTACTAAAAAATGTCGTTAACAGAAAAATATATAAATATTAATAATACAAAAGTTTGATTATACACTCCTTAATTTACCTAAATTCAAATACGCGGAACCTAACCTCTACCGGAAACAACTTTCTGCAGCGCGACATAAACGGCACACCGTAATTAATCACTCGATCGGAATTTTCACCGGAACAAGAGTTCGAGTAATGCTTTTAGAAAGCTGCTATTAACACAAGTGGTTCTTTAACTCGATTATCATTGTGTTTAAGCACTATTAGCTCGATTCGTGATTTCCTTATTGTTCATTATTTACATCGGTCAAGTTATATCCAGATTTGTTATCTGAGCGCATAAATTGCCGAAAACTGTTCAACTGGCGTCAATTCGGATTAATTCGAGTGCAGAATAAGCGTGTACGTGTTTGAAGAAGGCGTGGGATGTGTAACTGGTGTTCTTTTGTGTTTCGATCGAGATCCGATAAGGAGAACATTGCTTTCTCTGTTGTCGTGTACAACGATAATCGTTTGTACGAGTTTGTCAATTCATGTGATTTTGCTGGCCGCGATATCATCGATATTCCATCATTCGTACGACAAATACTCGACGCCTTTTTGCTCTGGAATCGTGCACTGCGTCGTTTGTGTTATCGCGAACATCTCAGAAAATCTCGTATCGCTTGACACAGCAAATTTGCACGTACAACATTCGCGGAACAAGATTGATACGTCTACGCTGCTTTGTTTCCAACTTTGTTTGTTGCAAAACGAAAATACGAAAATTCGGTATCGAGTACATTATTCATCGCGACTCGATTCAAATGCATCCGGCATGAATCACGTCCGTTGTTACAATATAGGATGAGATAAAATAAATTCGAGTGTAGCACCCTCTTCTTTCGTTAAAATTAATTGTAGGAGTGATGATTGTTAGTATCGAACTTTTTTAACAAGAAAATTGTAATTCCGTTTGGTTTTTAGTGAGACTATTTGTTTCGTTTTTTGTTCGAAAACTAAGAAGAGGAGTTTGGAACTAAGAGAGAATTTTAAGAAAGAAAGTTGTTATTTGTTTTGTGCTTAGTAAGAAAATTATGAATTGCTCAGTTTTTAGTAAGAAAATTATGAATTGAATTGTTTTATAGTAAGAAAATGATAAATTACTTTATTTTTAACGAGAATATTTGTTTCTAATAAGATATTTAGAAGTCATATTTATTTCTTATTGATTTCTAATTATCCTTCTAATAGAATTAAAAAGGGAATTCTATGCAGTTAAATTGATTATTGAGAAGGTTGAGGATTTTCTTAGATAACGACGCTATTGTATGATTGTTGAACAATTTGAATTTCCCGCCATTTTTGTCATAAGGTGGGTAGCACTCACTGAAATGTGACTTCAGCACAGTCTTTATTTTAAATAAAGACATTGTAAATCGATCTATATTGTACTATTTTTAATGCAATACATCAAAATTTCAAATCGTCTAATATAATTAAATATATGAGAAATTGAATTACATGTATTTACATATGTGAAATTACTAATTCTTTATTGAATTACGTTTTAAATATGCTATATAAAATAATGTATTACAAAAATTCTATTTTGTCAACCATAAATGAATAGCAAGTTTCATAATTAATAAAATTATTACAAACATTTCGAATCTGTCGTAAGTACAATATTTTATTGTGCTTTCTCAAAACGTTGCAAATTTGTAATATTAAATTATTTTCTTCTAAATAATTTTGTTAAAAGGGCAATACTTGTTTACTATAACTTTTATTTATTAATATAATAATATTAATTTTTTCCCACTAATAAGAGGAAGTTCAAAACTGTATTTTTTCATAAAAATACATGATTTGCTTAATTTGAAAAAAAGGTTAGTTTTCGTGTTGTAATAAATAACAACAGGAAAATAATAATAATCAAATATTTCCTACAACAAAAATTAATTTAAGAAAAAGTGATAAATTATAAACTACATTTTGAAAAAATATGAAATAAGTTAGTAATTGCCTAAAATAAGAAATGTTTTGTACGGTTTCTAAATTGTCAAATTTACTATTTATTTATATTTGACCAAATACAAAACATTGCAGACTATATTACAATATTTTGCGTATTCCATATTACATTATTTTACAGTATTTGTAACAAAATACAATCCATATCTGTAAAAATACCTTTCATTTGTTTATATTTTCTTTAAAAAATATTTGCCATTTTGAAACCTTCAGAATGGCCTTACACCTTAAGCGCAAAAGTTTCATAAAAAATATTGTCAAACATTTTTAATTGGATACCACGGTTAATAACATAAATCGAAGTAGATATATTGATTTTATTGCAATATCGTGGAACGTTGCCGTGCGATAAAGCAACATTGTACGTTGATTTTTGTCAAGTGCTGCCAAGCACAGATAAAATATTAGTACGAATAGCGTTGATAAGCACCGCTCCCATCGTGTTATTCGAGCTCTGATACGACACCACGAATAAAATTTCGGGCTTGTTCTGTTAATGCACGCAGAATTAACTATTTATCTGCGCTGAAATAAAACTGTTCGATGAACTACTTGATTCCCCTCTCGTGTTTATTTATTTGTACATTTACGTTGTATACATAGATACTTATATTTTATACAGTTTGACGCATAGAAACAAAGTAATGCTATTTTTCTTTTTATTAACTATTCTAAGTTAATAATTAATTTTAGTTATTAACTATTAAGGGCTGGGTCAATATCGATAGGAAGGTATACATTGGTGATCACTTTAGAATTTTCTAACAAAAATGGAGATATAGGGAAAGAAGACACAATGAAGGGCTGGTTTCTGATTGCTTAAATTATGAAATTTCGAACCATATAAGTTTAGAATTTGAGGATTTGGAAATTTGAGAGATTAAGTGTTTGAGGATTTCAGAATTGGAAGATTTGGGAACTTTTGAATTTGAAAATTTTGGAATTTGTGCATTTGGGAATTTAAGTAATTGTAATTTGAGAATTTAAGAATTTGAGTTATTGCAATTAGAAGATTTAGTGATCTGAGCACTGAGAACCTGAAAATTAAAAAATTAAAAAATCGATAAACTTGGAGATTTGAGAGTTTGAAAATTAGTGAATTTGATGATCTAAAAACTTGAGAATTCAAGAACTTAGGGATTTAAAGATCTATAAACTTTAGGATCTGGAGGCCTGACAATTTGTAATTTAAAGGTATGTGGATGATTTCGAAAATGTGGGAATTTGAGAACTTGCTAATTTGAAATTGTGATAATTTGAAAAGGTGGCTAATTTCAAAACATGGTAACTTGAGAACATAAATATTTACAAACGTTAAAATTTCAAAACTGCAATCCTCTTCTATCATTATCCACCCCGTGAACATTCAAGATCACACAACGTGTAAATACGTATAAACACCTCCTCCCATATCGCCGATACCACTAAAAGTTGGTCCAATACATAAATCGTACAGATTCATAAGCGACATTAGAAGATAGTCCTATTTGGTAGAACTTCCCTGCTTATCTGGATCTGTCATGGCGGCGTTTGGATGTTTTTCGAACGAGAATCGTGCGCGACGGCCTAATTTTTCATTTAAAAATACAATCCACGGGCTCACATTGCGTACGAGTTGTCGGGACCGAGATAAAAAGCAAGGCAACGACTGCGTGAACAAACATTGAAGTCAAATTCCGTATCAGCCGACGGTGTTTCACCGGTGAAAAGCCGCTATTTCATCGGTCGTGGAAGAATTCAGCTGCACGTAGTGCTGCGACCAGAGGACGAAGACGATCTCTCAGTGGCGCCACCACCTGTTTTGTGATTCATTAACTCACCGGCTTATCGGGATAAGGCAGACTTATCCGGGGCTCGATCCCGACACTGCGGCTAAACCCGATCTTATTCCAATGGCATCCCACCTATCCCCGTTTCAGTTTCACTCCTGGAGCTAATAGTTACCACTTCCAGACCGCAGGTACCCGATTCTTTGGAAAATCTCCCTATGTATTTTCCTCGTTACGTATCTTTCGATCGAACTAAATTTCATGGTTACATCGATCCAATTAACTGGATTTCAAATTGATACGTTTGCTGTAGATCTGGTAGATATATTTGAATAGCGTTGCTTGGGTTAATGTGGTCGTTGCCGACGTTTAAGGACAATGTGTCACATTTTCGTGGTCTTATGTGGAGAGTTGTGTAGTAAGGGTTCTGAGAAGAGGTTTAAAAGTTTGACCTGATAAGAGATAAAGTTCTAACAATGCCGATATAACATCCTAACCATTGAGCAATAAAATCCTATTGGTATACATATGATATACATGTGATAGATATACACGTTTGTATATGATTCTGATTGAAATACAAAATCTTAACCATTTTAACAAAGTTGTGCTGATATAAAATCCCAATAATTGAAAAAAAATCAATCATGCTAGTGTAAAACTCTAACTATTGTAACATAAGATCCTAACCACTGAAGTGTAAAATTCTAACCATTTTGATATAAAACCTATACTGATGTTATAGCTATACTGACATAAAATCCTAACAGTTGTGAAATAAAATCTTAACCATGCTATTGTAAGATTCATTGAAACATTAAATTCTAGCCATACTGATACAAAATCCCAACTAGCATAATACAACATCCTAATCATTGAAACCAAACGATCCATTGTTGTATAAAATTTTAACCATATGAATGTAAAATTCTAACCATACTAATCAACCATACTAATAAAATCCCAATCATACAAGATCCCAAACATTGAAATGTAAAACCCTAATTTCTGCAAAATAACACTCTAACCATTCACATATAAAATGCTAAGGATACATTTATAAAATTCTAACCACTAAAATATTAAATTCTAACAATATAAAATTCTAACTCAAAAAAGTTCCGAATCATTATGAACACAATATCTTAAGAATTGATAAATAAAACCCTAACCTTACTGACTATAAACTCGAAGCAATTGAGAAAGAAGATATATAAACCCACATAAAATCCAAATCGTTGAATAAAGTCCTAATACCATCACGAAGAATTGTGGAGAACCCTTTCGTAAAATCTGTTATCCCTTTCGGCCAATGCGAATATCCCAATATTTTGTCAACAGGCTGGCATACGGCCCGATACTAGCTTTTCGATCGGAGCCCCCGTGGTCATTAACTACCCCTTTATTATAGCTAGGTCCGGTGCGATCGGGTCTGGCAGATGCGCCGAAGTCAACCCTTGTTGCCTTCGTCTAATGGTGTTGACAAATTGCTCGGCTAGCCACTAGGTCTCCCTAGGGAAGCCACGGATAAAACTCTTCTCGCCGCAGACTCATTGGCATTTAGACGTGCAATCTTTCAGATCACTGCGCCATTGGAATGAGACGTATCGAGATCCCTTCAGACACTATCTTGAACCCTATGAATTATAACCGGTGCACTGACTATGAGTAACTGAAGGGGTGTTTGCTGAACGGTGACACATTGATATTGTTTTCGTACCCCAGAGCTCTAAGAAATCTTATAATAATTGTAATAATAACCACAAAATTGAATATAATAGGAATAATAATCAAGACAACGGTGACAGTTCAGAATAATAATAGTTGGCATCGTGGTGGAGACAAATATAATACTGACGACACATGCGTATAGGTATATGTATTCTAGAAGATTTATAATCTGAGAAAGTAAATTTTAGACAGATGATTCTAGTTTCCTCCTTTTTAATAGGTGAACGATGAATTTATGTATCCTCTTTTTTATTTGGTCTTAACCATGTTTCAAAATCTTAAAGCTTTTTAATAACGTGATACAAGTGTTCGTATAATGAAAAACAGTTTTAAATAACTTTTAAGAGGGAAGAATAGTATTTTACTGAATTAAAAGGTAATTTATAATTTTTAGTGTGGTTTTAGTGTTTATAAACAGAGTCTGATTTATTAATCGTAAGTTATGATTTGAATTACTGGATCGTTCGATACGTTTTTTTATTTAGTGTAAGTGTAATAACATTACACATGTGTGACCATCTCTTTACGCTTCAAGAATTATTAAATTTAAATTAAAATTAATTTGTAATGTACAATGAAATTACTTTCGTTAATATCTTAGTTTTATTTGAGTTTAATACTTCGTTTATTAATAAAATAGATTATTTTATTACACGAATGGTAATTTATTATTTTTTATAATACATGAATAGCAATTATTTTTCTTGGTTATTCTTAACCTTAACACATTTCAAATGATCCAAAAAGATTCGTAAACATAGTTTCATATATTTTGTCTCGTTTAATGATATTCCGAAATCTGCCACCATATTGCTCGAAAATCGCGGCAAATTCAAACGTAAATGAAGTGACAGGACAATTTATACAATAAATTCCTCAAAATATCACTTTGAATTATGTGAACAGAGAAAATGCTTTATAAAAACAAAAATTTCTACCTTAAGATGAGACAATTGTTTTTCAAATTTACAAATTTATAAATTTACATATTTTCAAATTTACAAATTTATAAATTCTGAAATTCTAAACTACCCAGATTCTCAAACTTCGAAATCTTCAAATTACCAATATTCAATTTTCTGATCGTGCAAGAGAGATGAAATTTCCAAATTCCTAATTTTAAGCATTTATATTTCCAAATTTTTTAATTTCCAAATTCTCAACAATCTCTGAAATTTTCATATTTACAAAATCTGAAATATCTACATTCCCAAATCCTCAAATCCCAACTTTTGACATTTCTAAATCCCCAAATTCGCTAATTTCCACATTCCTAAATCCCTACATTTTTAACCATCCAAAACCTTAAATCTCCAAACTCCCAAACTTCCAAAAAATAAGATTTCCCAATTTTAACATTTTCAAATACCTAAATCCCCAAATTCCCAAGTCTGCAAATTTTAATATACCAAAAGCTAAAAACTGTCAAATTTCTCATTCCCAATTTGTAACATTCTTAAGAATCCAAAAATATATCTCCGTGAAATTTTATAACCTCTCCACTACACACACCGTGCACGCCAGTGCCCGGTGAGCTGATAAGCGGGCATCCGATCTGCCCATCACCGTGATAAATCATTATTGGCCACGTGCAGATTATAGACTCGCACGAGACAGTCGAAGCGTTTGTTGAGCCGAGCTATCAAGCCGATTTTCCGGCTCGATTTTCTCGATCACCGGTGTTCTAAGCGCGACAGCAACCAAGCCGGTAGGATCAACATAGAAATGAACTGATTTCCTTCCCATTATCTCAGCTGCCGGTGTAAGGTAGAAGACTGCCTACCTCGGAGACGAGGTTTGTGTACTCAGTGGGTTTCGATTGAAGTGGGATGGCTCGGTGTTAGAGGGTTCGTTTCACCGTGGAAAATTCTGTGCGTGCCGATGTGTGAGAAACGAAAGGAAACCGTTGCCGTCGCAAAAGTTGCGCTCCTCGAGGGTGTAATCCTAGATGTGTTTCAAAATATGCCAGCTCCTTCCACGAACTTCGTTCTTTTCAAGAACGTGCAACCGTAGCTCTTACATTGTTATATAATTCTGAAAATTTTATCAATTTTATTTATAGGTAGTTAAACAATTCATCAGAATTCTGCTTTTTTCTTAATATCATAAAAACTTGTGATGTGTATATTTTGTTAGTTACATAATTATTTTTGAAGTGTTGACAATTTACATCTTTTTAATAATAAAAAATTGTTGAAAATTATTAAGTCATTTATAAGGAAATTTATTAATGAAAATCTTGCTGAAATTGTCATTTTTCTTGCCATAGAATTTTCTTACAAATATTTCGACGAATTTTCGAATTAAATTTTCTTGAAAATCAAGTCTTGTATTAGAACGTTATGTTGCTTACATAATTATACTTAATTAACTTACACATATTTAGTACTGAAAAACGTGTTGGAAATTATTGAGTCACTCATTAATTTATAACATTCACTGATTGTTAAATTCACATTTTATAAATTAGTTAAATTCATCTTTCTTGCCGTAAACGAAATTTTTCTTACAAATTTTTTGACGAATTTTGTAATTAAATTTTCTCAAAAATTAAGTCATATATAAATTAATTTTATTCTATATTTTCGACTTATCTTTTTCGTATAAAATTATTGCACTTTCGATTGTGTCATTGAACATTCGGTACAATATAAAATTGCAAACCATAAGTTTCACGAAATATTAATTACGATATGATATTTGATCTTTAATAGAAACAAACTTCAAGCATAAAAATTTCATACATGTGCACATTTGCATATAAAAAATCATATCCTATTTTTTTATACTATGACTTTATTTTTATCTATTCATATAAACCCAACTATTTTTTACAAATGTACTCCCATCCCTCATTTTACACATCTCAACAATTTAAGGTTATGAACCTAACCTATAAATTTTACTTCACAGTCAATATATCATACATATTCATATCAGATTCAATGTTATACATTTGTAATTGTTATTATATTGTTATGTTACAACAATATGTTACATGTGTAGATAGTAATTTTGCAATTACAAAAAGTGTTAAAGTCTGCATGAATATATTTATTCATAGTTATTCTGTTACATGTGTATATCATAATTAATTAGAAGAGCAAAAAGTGTTATTAAAAGCTGTGTAAAGACAACGAAGTTGTGAAATAATTAATTTTCATGGTGGACACACAAGGGTTGCCGCAGGTAGCGCCAAGCTGTCTGAAACCCTGTCAAAGACATTCTATCCGTAGACTTTTCCGAAATGCTTGTGACACGCGTGTTAAAGTCGAAAGACACACTGCGTGTCGGATTACTTATCGGTTCCATGTGCTCGCCCTTTCTGTCGACTTGAAACTAAACAAATTGCTTGACAAGCGAACCCTATCCACGAAATTGCCAGACATGTCAATGACGGATAAACAAATGTCCTATTTTCCTTGACACTTGTGCATGGATACTAGTTTCTGGAAACAGGAATTTTGGGAAACTTGCTGAAAATTGGAAATTAGAAATTAGATAGTCAAATTGGAAATGGAATGAAATCAATTTGGAAATTTGACAATACAGTTGGCAGTTGAATAAAATCAATTTGGAAATTTGACAGTTTGAAAAAGTGTAAGTATTTTTGAAAAGTTTCTCAGACTTGACAACTTAGGAATTTGGAAATTTTGAAAGTTCTGGAATTTGTAGATATGGAGAGTTATAAAGAAAACTTGGAAGTTTGAGTGTTTGCGTGTTCAGAAATGTGGGGATGTGGCAAATGGAGAAAATTGGAAAGATAGAATTGTAAATTTGATAGTTGAAAATCCAGGAAATTGTCAAAGTTGAAAATTGAGTATGCGGACAAATACCAAATTTGATAGTTGAGAATTCAGAAAATTGCTAATGTTAAAAATTGAGAATTCGGGAAATTACCAAATTTGATAGTAGAGAATTCAGAAAATTGCCAAAGTTAACAATTGAGAATTCGGGAAATTACCAAATTTGATAGTTGAGAGTTCAGGAAATTGCCAAAGTTAAAAATTGAGAATTCGGGAAATTACCAAATTTGGTAGTTGAGAATTCAGAAAATTGTCAAAGTTAAAAATTGAGAATTCGAGAAATTACCAAATTTGATAGTAGAGAATTCAGAAAATTGCCAAAGTTAACAATTGAGAATTCGGGAAATTACCAAATTTGATAGTTGAGAATTCAGAAAATTGCCAAAGTTAAAAATTGAGAATTCGGGAAATTACCAAATTTGATAGTTGAGAATTCAGAAAATTGCCAAAGTTAAAAATTGAGAATTCGGGAAATTACCAAATTTGATAGTAGAGAATTCAGAAAATTGCCAAAGTTAAAAATTGAGAATTCGGGAAATTACCAAATTTGATAGTTGAGAATTCAGAAAACTGCCAATGTTAAAAATTGAGAATTCGGGAAATTACCAAATTTGATAGTAGAGAATTCAGAAAATTGCCAAAGTTAAAAATTGAGAATTCGGGAAATTACCAAATTTGATAGTTGAGAATTCAGAAAACTGCCAATGTTAACAATTGAGAATTCGGGAAATTACCAAATTTGATAGTAGAGAATTCAGAAAATTGCCAAAGTTAACAATTGAGAATTCGGGAAATTACCAAATTTGATAGTTGCGAGTTCAGGAAATTGCCAAAGTTAAAAATTGAGAATTCGAGAAATTACCAAATTTGATAGCTGAGAATTCAGAAAATTGCCAAAGTTAACAATTGAGAATCCGGGAAATTACCAAATTTGATAGCTGAGAGTTCAGGAAATTGTCAAAGTTAAAAATTGAGAATTCGGGAAATTACCAAATTTGATAGTTGAGAATTCAGAAAATTGCCAATGTTAAAAATTGAGAATTCGGGAAATTACCAAATTTGATAGTAGAGAATTCAGAAAATTGCCAAAGTTGAGAATTGAGTATCGAGAAAAATACCAATTCCAACAGTTCAGAAGATAGAAACGTGTAATATGTGTATCTCTCAAATTTTCGAATTGAGAATCGGGCTACGAATTATTACTACACAGCTACCCTCCCTTCAGAATTTAACAAACGCATAAGAAAAGCCTACTAAAGACAGTCCGAATGTCCCTCAAACTTGAAGAAAGCTAAAAAAGAACACTGTCCCATTTAAAATCATTTTTTACATATACAGAAGGCTTTTGTGGAAACCAAAAATACCGTTGATCAACGCTTTCGGAATATTTCTAAACGTCGCAGTGCCTTAAGTCGTAGTACAAAATACTCGGGTTGGTCGTTGTCCCAATGACGAGCATCGCCCAGCACGCTCGGCTAATAAACGACTTCCTAAGGAAGCCAAGGATTACGAGATTAGGCGAGGAGACCGAGAAGCAGACTGCGACCTTCTTCTGGAGATGGTGCGCAGCTTGGTGCTCACAGGTGTTCTCTCCACACTGTCGTACTTCAACCCCTGACGTTTACCTCCCCTGTAAACGGAGGTCGCGGTAATTATTGGCCGTGCGGCTGTGCTCGTTCGTCATTTGGAAATCGCTTCGATGAGAACACGCCACACACCTCGATACGTGACACACTTCGGTTTTTCTGGACCGGGACAGGAAATGCGTGCGGTCAGCTCCTTGGGAAAGTTGCGAGATTATGGGGGATGAAGGGGATACACGATTTAGTGGTGGTTTATTTGTGGCTTTATCCAAGATCAAGAATCGTGTGTATAACATTGTAACTTTGCGGAAGATTATTTTTGATATTGGCTGAATTTGTTTAATTTAATTGCAATAGTTAATTAATAGTAATTTAATTAACTGGTGATTGTTGAATTTTTATGAATTAGTTTTTTTATATATTTGTAGCAGATTGGTCAAGATATTTGGTAAAATACCGTTACTTATTTTTAACAATAATCGTGGTGAAAATAATTGCAATTATTTGTTGGGATAAATTTTAATGCGTCGCAGTTGCATTTTATTTAATTTTTTTAAAGGTTTTTTGTATTATTATGCTTGTCAACTTTAATGTGTTAAATTTTTATACAATGTATTTCTCTTCTATGTATTTCTTGATAAAAGAATTATTGTTGTCGCTTTAAGAAAATTTTTATTTTATAATACATTTTTATGTTCGATTCATATTATGAAAAGGATAAACGAGTATTTAGTGTTGGTTTATTTGTGGCTTTGTCGAATATTGGTATTTTTAATTAAATTTTAATTATTTGATTTATTGATTTATTTGTAGTTTAAGGAAATATGGGTAATTGTGAGATGGTTCATTTTAAGAATTGAAAACGTGAAAGATGTTTTTGTGAGTGATATTTGTGAATTTTGTTTGGGAATTTGGTAATTTGGGCATTTTAGTCATTTTTGAACTTATTAATTTGGGAATTTGAGAATTTGGGAACTTGGGAATTTAGAAATTTGAATATTTGGGAAGTTGAGAATTTGGGAATTTGAGAATTTTGGAATATGGTAATTTGGGAATTTAGGAATATAAGAATTTGGGAATTTGGGAATTCGGAAAGTCTGAAATTTCAAAATGTGGGTTTTTGAAATCTTTGAAATTAGAAAATTTAGAAACTCTGAAATTGAAGGTTTGGAAATTCAAAAATTTGGGAATCTGAAAGTTCGAAATTTGGAAATTTGAGAATTTAAGAATTAGAAAATACAGAAATTTGAAAAATTGAAAATATAAATATTTGAATAAATATACATATATAAATTAATTTTATTTAAACAAAGAACTAGATGTCACAAAAATTGATTAATATTTATTCTCTAAATCTATATCAATAATTATTTTTTTACAAGAAAAATGATATAAACCTTTATTTTCGTGATGTTTAAAATTATTAAAACTTAATTTAATTAACTCTGATACAAACGGTACTAAATAATTACACTTACATTAATTTAAAACATTTTCATTCACATTATTATCTATATGTATAAATAAATCAGTTCATAATAATTTACAACACAAATTACTGAAACAATATATATAAAAATAATCTTTTATTAAATTAATATTTAATATTCAAATGAATATTTAAAAACTTGAAAATTCGAAGATTTAATTAATTGCTAATAATCATTATTAAGACTGTATAGTTATAAGTGTCACTTCCAAAACAAAGTACAAGAATTTCGCGCGAATGACTAATTTCGTGCGACTTTCGAAGGACCTCACAGCTGCACAACACGGATATTTTAGCGACCCTTGTAACCCTCTTCATCGTTGAGTTACAACTCGACACGGTCTACTAAACACCCACAATTTTTACAGCACATGTCATTTTATTCATGCTCGCACATTAGCTTCTCATTGGCCGACGATTATCGACGAGGTCTCATGAGGCATAAAACATTCTTCTTTTTCGCTGTGTTCATTTTTTTACGCCTTGCCATTAATCACGAATGTGCAATGACGCGAGATTTGCATCGTGAGCAAAATACAGCTGCTATAGTCATGAAAGTACAGAAATAGAGAAGTATAGTCATTATAATTTATTCTGAAATTTCATAATCACTTTATTTATAAGTAAATTTCATTTATTAAATAACCTAATTCGTTAATAATTTTCGTTTATCCAATAACTTAATTCGTTAATAACTTTCGTTTATCACATAACTTAATTCGTTAATAATTTTCATTTATTAATTAATTAAATACACTATCAAATATTGTTTATTAATAAAATGATTTATGCCATTAAATTAATTTCGAAATCTTTTCTGTGCATGCAATTGTGAAGATTATGTGCTAAAATACGGAAAGAAGAATTCTGTTAATATCGTTAAAAATCATTGAATAAAATTCAATTGTCATAGTAATATTTACAACAAATTAATTGTCTAATAAAATATAAACGATTGTTGTCGAAAATAATTATCGCAGTATTTAATTTATTTAACTTAGTAATAATTTAATTACAGTACCATAATATACCGTAATTCCTTTAAAGGCAAAATTAAAATTTATCGATTGAATTAATATCATTTACGAGAGATAGCGTAAACGAAAATGGGAATATCGGTTTGATCTTTCTTTTTTAATCAGAGCAATCGTGTGAGCGCGGTTTAACATGCTGAGTTATTAAAACCATTAAATGAATGTGTTGGGAAAGAAAATATTACCGTAATAGTAAATCAACAAACGGGAAATGTCAGCCTTGGCCAAATATGTCTTGATCGATGCTGTGGATATTGGTCCAAGCTTTATTGCAGTACGAGTAAAATTTCCGTGTAATGAAAGCAGTACTGAAATAACTCTTCGATAATTTTGTATCAAAGATTACGATGCAGTAGCGAGGATTATTCTTGAGACTGATTTCGTTGGCAATGTTAGTTTATTCGAAAATTAATAAATACACTTGTAAAGCTCTTAATTCTATAATTCTTTTAGATTAAAATATTCATACGTAACATTGCGTTTCATTTTGGAACGTAATTTTTACATTACAAGTATTCGAGAATTATTAATCATTTATTGCACAAAGGATGAAAATTAATAAATTACTGTAAATATAGTAAAATATTAAATATGAAAGGTAGTCAGTAAATGTCACATTGATGACACAAAAAAGACGTTAGAAGTTCAAGAACTAATTGCCTAACATCAGTCATAATTTTTAATTATATTAATTATTATATGACCCTTTCAAGCAATAGCGAGTTCAATTGACATGTACTGTACGTAATTTGTTGTCCATCATGCGAAATATCTCATATATTAATTATTGAATAAACCCTGTAAATTGTGAAATTAGAATGAACCTTTTAATATCGAATTAAATTGTGAAATTATACTTTCACTGTTTCGTTCGCAATTTAACAGAGAAATACGTTTAAAGTCATAAACTTTTATGGTGGATTCGCTTCAAAATTCCGAGTAGAACTCGTATACAAAAAAGAAACCGAATTCTTTCGATCTCGACAAAAATCGATGGGGTTTATCCGAGTCGAAAACAGCACGCGGCGTCTTCGGCGTCGTCTTCTTGGTCGACGACGACTTCTTCGTCGACGTCGCATGCACAGCCGCCCCGTAAAATCCATGTGGATTAGCTGGTCCACTAATATATCCCGCTAGTGTAAAAACGCGACGAAGCAGCTGAAATATTCGTATCGTCGTCCCCGTTCCTTCGTTGCATCCAAGTCGGATATGGCCGGTTTGTCTTTGACATAAAATAACTCGAAGCCACAAGGAAAAGTAATAAATTTGTGAGTTACTACCCGTCCCCTTCGGCCCACCTCTCATTCCCTCTTTCTTCTTTATTTCTTCACGCATTTTCTTCTGCTTCGATATTTGTCCTCTTCGCGCGTGCATTTCTTTCTCCCAGTGAAAAATACGGGACACGCTTTGTTATGGAAAAATGAACGTCTTGTTAGCGGTAGTAGATTCGTCGGACGTATTATAATTATCACTTTTTTAATTTTATTTTTGATACTGCATCAAAAAGTTTATGGGTTTCGTTGGGTTTTGTTTTTCGGGTAAAGGTTAATTTACGTTTATGGGATATATTTATACATTGAATTTTTGTGCAGTATATTTACAGGTCAAGTTGAGTTTGTAGGTTAGGTTTTTTAATAATTTTATAGGTTTAATTTATTAATTAAATTAAATATACAGGATGAGTTAAATTTATAGGTAAAATTCATAGGTTGAGTTTATAGGTTAAATTCATAGATTATGCTAAGTGTATAGGGTGAATTGAGTTGATATGCCAAATTTATGCATTAAGTTTATAGGTGACATTTACAGGTTGAATTAAGTTTATATGTTTCATTTATAGAATAGGTTGAGTTTATAGGTTAAATTTGTATGTTTAATTAAGTTTATAAAATAAAATACATTATTGAGTTTATATGTCAAATTTTTAAATGAAATTAAGTTTATAAGTGAACTTTATAGATTAAGTTAAGTGTACAGGTCTTTATAGAACGAGTTATGTTCACAGATTAATTTTATGAATTAATTTTTAGATGATATTTATAGGCTCAATTTGTAAATTCAATTTATAGGTTATGTTGAGTTTGCAGATTATGAAATTTGTCAATTATTAACAACTGCAATGCAATTTATCAAACGTAATTAAATCAAATATACAATAAAAATCTTTAAGGAATATTAAGATAATTTTTAGGAAGTGGACATTGTTCAAAATTGTATAGAAACCTTTACATGTATAAGAATTTTTTCTTACTTTAAACTCTAATTCTGACTTTTAAACCCACTTTTAATTAAAATCATAGAATAAACTACGTACTATTTCAAACTCAACTATAACTTTAACTACAATTTTAAACTTTAGACTTTAACTGCATATCATTTTAAACTTTAAACTTTAACTACATATTATTTTAACCTTAACACTTTAACTACATATCAAATCTATTTCACTAGTGTATACCAATGATTTTCTTTTGTTTATTTATTACAATAATAAGGTTTGTGTCAATGCGTAACTATTTCTTGGAAGACGGTAATATAACAAGAGTCCTATTTCATGTATACGGTGTATTCGCAACACGATGCAATAGGGGGTTAAGAAATGATACCGTGTGAAAATGTGATGTCTATTTTCCAGTTAGAATTTTAATGTCAGAAACATTTCACCTGTCCCGAGGAGATATGTGTTTTTCTCGGTATTTTGCGACGGTCAGGGATCAATATACGATTTTCTCGGTAAACGGAGAGAACGAAATATCGTGGAGCCAGTGACCAATACGGGTGTCGAATGTTTGACAGGAAAGGGTGGGGTAGTTCTTGGTCGCGTTTCACCCTTCGAGGATCTTCCGTTTTCTGGTATCGTATAACTCTGCCACGAATCCATACTAGCCAACGGTACAACCGTTAAATGATACGACATCTTAAGCCTCCAAGAACTCTGCAGGGGATCCCGTGGGAACTGTATTGAAGAATATATCGGACAAAATAGGAAGAAACCATAATGGCTCTTTGTTTCCGAACGTCAGACATCAAGAAAATGATGTTATTCGTATTTAAGATTCTCCTATACGTTCAATCACTTCAGAGGAGTCTTTATTTTCTACATCCACCATTTCGTCGGTTCCTTCACGTGTCGTTCCAAATGTATATCTAAATTTTTAAAATTCAAGATATTGTAGAAATTATTAAAACATATATTATAAAAACAATTTTTGTACTTTTATTATTTTAGAATTTTAGAATGTTAGTATGTCCTATATTTTTATTATTTAGGGATGTTACTATGCCTTATATTTTTATTATTTTATGATGTACGATTTGAATTTTTTTTTTTAAGTTTAATTAATTATCAATTGTGATGATCAATTTTACATTTTAAATTATTAGTTTGTATAGTATTTACATTTTATTTATGTTTGAAATCGACTGCTAAACATTATTTATTTTCGACAAATATTGAAAAATATTTAATAATAAACATTATTTACTTACAGTAACAGTTGATAAATATTTTTATTCAAAATTAACTGCTCATAATAAGCATTATTAATTTACAACAACTTTTGCTAATACTAAGCATTACTTCACCTAATAATAAACATTATTTATTAACAACAACCGTTGAAAAATATTTCTGTTTAAAATGAACTTAATAATAATTTTCAACAAAGTAAAAATATTTCTGATATTTTTCATACATATTTTATTGCAATAAAATGTTTTATTAGAACATTCTAAAGTATTGTAAATGTCAACTAACATTTTTTAACTACACTAAAAGACTTCACATAAATAATGTTCAATTTGCTTCTAAATTTGCTATTTTCATTTTTATGCTTCTTTTACAAGAATCATTTTTTCATGTATTTTTCTCAGTATCAATTTTACAAGAAATTACCTCTCGAACATCCATCAACATGTTACTTCCTGCATGAATTTCCGCTCACTAATTCCAATTTTACAAAACGTGCATAGAAACATTTCACAAGAAAGAATTAGTCCTCGAAGAAAAATCGTGTTAACGCGCTGTCGAGAAGTAGAATATCGAAACGTGAGAAATAGCGATCTATAAATTTCAGGTTGCTTGAGTCCCCGGAATAACGTGTGTCGGATCAGGATGTAGATTATAAGATTAAGTCTAATCTTGAAATAATATACAAGCTTCGAAACTGGGAAGCGCTAGAGGTGTACCTACACTGGTGTTTCGACAAAACAGAAAAGAAATATAGATTTTTAGTGCGGTCGCAGAGGGAAACATTGTCGTGTTCCGTTGGTCAATTTCGAAATTTTACGCTGTTATTCGATATGCACAGGATTATCCAGATATTTACGATGATTCGACAAGCGCGAAGAATAGAAACTACACGGGGTAATTGTGACAGAAACCCCATAGTATTTATCATGGCACGCGCTTATTATTTTGGGAACTTGTGTCTGAAATCGAGTGGGATCCGACGCGAAAAATATACAGGTTACTTTCTTCTTTGTTCTCGATAATTCTTGCGGTTATTTCGGATTTAATAATATTATATTTTAAAAAATCATCTTTACGATCAAAATCATCTTTACGATGGTTTTTTTGTGAATTGATACGGTTTTTCGCATTTTCTTTTTGGGAAGTTTTACTATTCGGCACGCGATATCGAGTGAGCGACAGTAGGGAGGTTCAATACGATTTAGAAATTTAAATTGAAGGATATAGCAATTGGGGAATTTGGGAGTTTGCAAAGTTAAGTACTTGCGAATTTGGAAATTTAGGAATTTAGAAGCATTGGAAGTTTGAGAATATAGGAATTTGGGTTTTTTTGAAATTTGATAATGTAGAAATTCGGATATTTTAAGAGTCTGAAATTTAAAGAAGCTTCAAAATTTGGAAATTTGACAACTTTCAGAATTTAATGTTTTGGAGATTTTAGGATTTGAGAATTTAGTAATTTGATAATTTAGTAATTTGGAAATTTGGGAATTTGGAAATTTAGAAACTTGGTCATTTGGAAATTTAGTAATTTGGTAATATGGTTATTTGCTAATTTGGTAATTTGGTAATTTGGTAATATGGTTATTTGCGAATTTGGAAATTTAGAAACTTGGTCATTTGGAAATCTGAAAGTATAGTAATTTAAGAATTCGGAAATTTGAAAATTTTATAATTTAGTAGTCTAGGAATTTAAAAATTTAGTAATATATGAATTTGAAAATTTTTAAATATAGGAACTTAGGGATTTAAGTGTTTAGAAACGTGAAAATTTGTGTCTAAAAAAATGGAGATCAATTTTTTAAATGTTATCCCATTTCTTCTGTTTACAATCGCAAGATTGGAATTTTATTTATTTTAAATTAAAAAAGTAGTATTATACTAATCAATTAAACTCACCACATTTACCTCTCTTTCAAAAATACGACTTCTACAAAATAAGACTACTAGACGCGATACTTTTTTCAAGTCAATATAAAATAATGTATTTTCAATTCATAAAACAGCTTATTGCACTAATTGAAAAATTTACGTTATTCTACAATTCCAAAAGTGAACAGGTTATACTTAAGATTGAACTGCATATAAGAACATCAATTTTAAACAGTGTTTAATTATCACAAAACAGTAGAGTATAAAATTTCCCATTTTAATCGAAATGTATTTGAAATTTCGTAGAAAAGAATCGACCTTGAAGGTTGTAATTAACGTAATACCATTGTCGGCTCGTATCGAGTCAACATTGCTTGTCCGTCTAACAGCCGTTTATTTACAACGTGTTACGTCGTTCACATTCTTCTATTCCGTGAATCGTGATAAGTAGCACGGAGTCCATGTTTCGAGGTTGTTTGTCGAGAGAGGCACCGTCGATAACGCGACATCAACTGCGGTGCGCCCGCTTTTCCTCGGGGACTGCCCTGGCAAACAAACCACTCACCCTCTTCAGGGTGGAAGCTTATCCACCTATGGCCATTCGTAGCTCTTTACACGTGTTCTCTATTCGGTTAACCGATCAAATAGGTAACCGATCTGTTTGCACGACGTAGATTAAGAAACTATTTCGGTACCGTTTATTTAAGAGTAGAATGTTTGGAAGCGAATTCTCAGTTCTGCCAAACTATTTCGTTCTTGGGACGGTAACCATTTCCTTGTTATGCATCGTTAATTTTAAGAAGTTTCTGAAGGTATAATTAATTTTGGGAAGTATATTACTTAATATAGTCCATTTTGAGGAGTATACTACTTAATATAGTATAATTCATTTCAAGTAGAGTACTAAATTTCAGTTCACTCTAAAGAATATACTATTTAACACTAGATTTACGGAACCCGTCAAAATGACGGATCATAGATCTCTTATTTTAAATGACAAAATTTATTAAGAAATTCTTGTTAAAATGTATGTCAACTTTCGTCAAGCTAAAGAATCGATGTCTTATGCAGTTCACATATCATCCCCAATTTATTTATTTTTCTACTTTAGTTCAAATTTAAATATAAGTGACCATCAAACGTCCGTAAACCTAGTGTTAATAAAATATGGGGGATTGTTAGCAGTATACTATTTATCATGGCATAGGTAATAATAGTAAATTTAAATAGTAAATAAAATAGCAAATAGTATATTATTTAATACAGTATAGATCATTTTATGGTATACAATACTTAATATAGTATATTTTATTTTAAGAAGTATAGTATTTAATATAATGTTAGTTTAAGAAGTACACTTCTTAATATAGTACAGTTCCCTTTTAAAGAAAGTACTACTTAAATAACATAGTTAATTTTAAGGAGCATATCACACAATATAACATACTTCATTTTGAAAAGTGCACTGCTTAATATAGTACAAATCATTTTAATGAATGTACTACTGAATATGGTATAGTTTATTTCAAGTAGTTCCTTAGGTTCACTTGTTATATTGATTTAGTATAGTGATCAATAATTTGAGAATTTTTAATCTTTAACTCAATAATTAACCTTAAGTTTAATTTTACTACATTCAAAAATTAATTTTGCTACTAAAGG
Organism: Megachile lagopoda; assembly: GCA_036983795.1. NCBI lineage: Eukaryota > Metazoa > Arthropoda > Insecta > Hymenoptera > Megachilidae > Megachile > Megachile lagopoda. The sequence goes on along the minus strand of CM072788.1, from coordinate 3,361,218 downwards.
GATGTATTATTTTTGTTACTACAGATAGTACTAAAAGAAAATTTTATTATTCGTACGCTGTTTAGTGAATACTAAAAATTATTCAGTAAATACAAAAAGAAAGCTTTATTATTTGTAACCTATTCAGTAAATACTAAAAGAAAGCTTTATTATTTATAAGCTACTGAATAAATATTAAAAACCAGCTGTTATCTTTGATTACTTGTTGTTATTCACAGTCTGTAAATTATATAATAGTAAATACATTATTATTATAAAATTCAATGTATTATTGAATATAAATATATATTTATTATGTTTGGTAAACATAACATGCTTATTTTTGTGTACAATTACGATAAACTACTTTTATTATGCTTCTAACAATAAGTTAAACGCAAGTACATTAAAATGTCCGTTGCGCGCGAAATTTAAAAGTCAACATATGACAAAATTGAAGAAAGTAATAAATATCAATTTTAAAAGCGTCTATAATTCTCACAGTATTTGAATATCTATATTTTATCAAATTGACAACTAAATTTACGACCACTCTTAATACTTTACTCAAAAACAATAAACAGAGCAATAAAACGCAATACGAAATTGAATTTTAGATATAAAATTAAATTCGCACTCGACACAAAGATATTAATTCCAATGGCGCTTATCTAGATTACAGTTATAAATTATACAATTTTAATAATTAATTTTGTTTAAAATAATATACTTTGCAAATTCAATTGCTAACCTAATAACACTATATTTATAACTGTAACCTAAAAAATCAAAGTGGCAATGAATTACGTGTAAAAACTAGAATTACATGAAAACTAGGATTAAAAATTAGAATGTAATAACAATTGTAAGGATCTCGGCTTCCCTCTCAATTCAAAATCGCACTTTCAACCCACAAAAATATTATTCCATCACATATATTTGAATCCCAACTGATTAATGGCGCAAAAATCTGCGGAAAAAAAGAGACTCTCTCCAGACAAATAATTTGAAAGTAACCAGCAATTTGCTACTCTGTCCGCGTTTCTATTCTTAAAGTCGAAAGAAAATGTGGTCGAAACCGTTCGTAAATAATATCCTGCCTCGGTCCCCATATCGTGCATTTAACAGACGACTAACATGCTGGTTAGCTGGTAACACACTTGGCAATATCCTGGAAGAGTGACACGCGCGTCTTCGTGGTTCGCAGCCGACACTGTGGTACTAAATCAGACCGAGTTACGCGCCGACTAATTGTGAACCACGTCCCTCCTCTTTTGCCGCCCCCGTGGAAACCAAATATAACTAAACGGAGCGAAACTAAACGGCCTGGCCGATTAACTTCATCGTCGCCTGCCACGGCTACACATTCTCAAGACCCATTCTCAAACATTCGGTTAACTGCGTTCGACGGATATACACGTCAATCTAATATCTTTATTCCGATGCGTTTCACTTTATTCGTGTTAACGAGTTGTTCACTTTTTTATGAAAGTATTTATTGATAATTTTATTTTTATTTTTTTATTTTTTATTTTTACTACGATAATTTTATTTTTATCGAATGATATTTTTCCTCGTTTTGCTTTTTCGTAAAATTTTTCTTTTCATAATTTATTATTGTAAATTATGTACTATTATGAAGCGCTATAAATTTTTCTGTTATGACTTATGTACTATTATAATCCATCATAAAGTTTTCTGCTATAAATTATATAATATTGTAATCTATTATACATTTTTCTGTTATAAAGTATACACTGTTATAATTTTCTGTTATAAATTTTTCTATTACGAATATGTACTGTTATGATCGTCTATTGTGCATTTTTCTATTTTAATTTTACACTATTATTATCTTCTATTATAAATTTTTCTATTATGAATTATATTATATTTTAAATTTATAAAATTAAATTTATAGAAGCATACTGATAATATCCAAATTCCCAAATTCTCAATTTCCCAATTTTACAAATTCCCAAATTCCCAAATTCTCAAATTCTCAAATTCTCAAACTCTCAAATTCCTAAATTCCTAATATCTTATTTTCCAAATCTCCACATTCCTAAATTCCCAAAGTCCAAATTTCCAAATTCCTAAATACATGAATTCCATTGCATCTAAAGTCATAAACTATCACATTTCTAAATGCCCAAATTTTCAAACTCACCAATTACCAAATACCTAAATTCCTAAACTTGAAAACTGGTAATTTCAGAAATGGAAAACGCAATTCCATACCGTTCTCCTTCCACGCACCGTAGTAATGTCCGTCACTTCAACAGACACTAAATCTGCCCATAACTACATTATACCCCTAAACAATAATATTATTCTTATACAGCACCCCTTTTACAGAAAAAATCAAATCTCCATATCTACTCATATACGTATACTACTACTACATACATATACTACTCGTATACATACAAATATCTACACATTTTGTTAACTCAAAAAGGAAATATTTGACACTTGAACAATTTCAAATAATTTCGTATTTCACACAAAACCAACTCATCGATTATTATCAAAAGTTATGAGAAAATCTTTATTATCTGCCTTAGTCAAACTATAAAAGTAGCGATTGTTTACGAAGAGTACAGTAGAGGGTGCGAAACATCCGGAATTAATATCAAAATTAATTAGTAAATAGTGGAGATTACGGTTGAGCCTAGACGACGTTGCAATAGGGTATGATGCGTTTTGCAGTATGCGCGCAGGGCAACTTCCGGGAAGACATGAACGAGGGTTTGACAAGGCTCGATTTGACGGGTCATGGAGCTCACACCCCCGGTGGCAGCAACCCCAGTACACCGCGTGCAACACCCACGACACCCTCCAGTGGATTTTCTACCGCACAGTCCAGGTCCCGCAGGAACTCGACACACAGGCCGGATATTCGAAAAGGTAAAACGCCTTGACACTTTACCACCAACTTTTCTATATCCTCCCCAACCCCTGTTTGCGCTCTCTTTTAACTTACGACCGTGCTCCTTACCGATCGAATCGTGCCTTGAAACGAACTGCTTTCGGGACGCGAATCTCATTTCCTTTAGATCTGATCTTCGAAGTAGTATAGTGGTATTTAGTTTGGGAGATATGTACCGATGGTAACCCACGAGTTGGCGCGTAAAGAGGTTGACCCAGAAGAGGTACGGCTCCCATTGGTCAGTGTAGAAAAATGGACGCCTAGGCTCACACATATTTTCTGCGGTAGTACTATTTGTTCGAGAGGTCGCACACCAATTTGGCCAAAAACAATGGCAGTCGGCAAACGTCTCGAGTGAGATAATACGAATTGCATGATGCAGTTGTTATTGTCATTATTATTCTTATTTGCCGAAATGTAGCACTGGAAGTGTTCACGGTGGGGATAGACGTAGCTTTTCTTACCTTGGGTCGACCTCCTCACGTGCCTGCTCGTGGTTGACATATGTAGATGAATTAAACGTATAGAGTTTGATGGGCAAATGACTGTCTGTGAAGTGGTGTGTGTATGTGTAACTAACGCGCATCTTGGGATATAGGCGGCCTACTTGAAAAGTGGGATCCCTAGAAATTTGGTACCTTTTTATCTGTTTATGGATTTTACGAATTTTCAAATCTTTTAATTTCTTGAACTTTGAAATTGCTGATGCTTTGAATTTCTAAATTTCTAAATTTTAGAAGTTATCAAATTTTCTAATTTTTAAACTATCAAGTTATTAAATCATCAAATTACAAAATAACAAAATTATTAGATTATGAAATGAACATATTATCACATCATCTCATTATCAAATTATCACATTTCTAAATCATTAAATTAGCAAATTAGCAACTAAGCAAATTAGTAAATTTGTGAATTACAAAAATTAGCAAATTTTTACAATTCCAAATTTTTTACGTTTTTACGATTTATATTTTTCTGCGACTAAATTTCCAAATTTCTAAATCCTTAAATTACCTAGTATGTACTTTTAAAAATGTTATATTATTGAATCTCTAAATTTCTGAGTTCATAAACTATTAAATTATAAAAATTCTAGTTTTAAACATTTTTTAACGCCTATATTAGTATATTTCTATAACTCCAGATTACTGAACAACTAAATTATCAAGTTAAAAAATTAAAAGTGTCTAAATTGTTTATTTTCTAAATTATTTTCTAAATTTTTAAATTTCTAAATTAATAAATTAACTAAATTTAATGCGAATAAATTTATTTACTGGTAAATTAATAAACTTATGAAATTTTGTACTTTGCATATTACTGAATTTTCAAACTTGTGTACGCTAGATTAACAAATTTCTATCTTATCAGATATTCAGATAAATTTTAAATTATAAATCATGGGGATGTTTTAACTATACATACATATAGACTAGCAACTGATGTGAAATTCGTAAAACTTATAGAAATTGAATTATTGTATTAAAAATCTTATTACTGTCACGTAAAATAATTACTAATTGTAAGTAGTATCGGTAATTTGCAATTCTAAATGTGGGTAGTAATATTTCATTTCATTGTTGATTACTCTCATAAATTGTAGTTACTATGTTAATTTAACTTTTTGCAACAATGTATACTACTTTAAGTGCATGCAATTTCCTTGATAATAACTTTTAATGATTATATTAAAAGAACATCCGATATAAAACTCTTATTTACTGAAGCAACGTTAAGAAATTAATTATCTTCCATTAAGAAGACTTATACAACCTATTTTAATAAAATCTCCTCATAAACATGTTTTCATCATGAAAAAATTTAAATTGTAAATCTTAAGACTTTCGTTTTGAAAATTTTCCAAAGATGTAAAATCCTAGTAAAATGTTTGTATATTCATAAGCAGCTGATAATAAAACTGAAGCAACCTCATATTTTAAACAATTAGTTATATTTTTCAACAAAAATTCTTAAAAAATGTCTTATATACCTTAAGTAAACCAAAAAATATAACAAATCCAAATTAAAAAAGTGGAGTAACCCTACTATCATCTTAGTAATTAAAATAATCCAATAATTAAAATCTGTCACAAAATATAAAATCTGCAAACACCAAAAGGTGTTATATTTGTTTGACACTGCTTTTCGAGACACTGCGCATCAGATCAAATAAGGAATAAAAATTCGTTAAGTACAATAATCTCATAGCCAAAAACACATTCGTGGCATTAATCAAACCTAACATTTGAACGGCTAGATTTTAAGTTTCCTTTCATAAAACCAAAAAAAAGATAAAAAATCCAAATTAAAAAAAGCAATGGAATAACCCTACTATCATCATAGACAGCTCATAACAAGTTGCAGCTTTTCCTATAATTTAAACCCGCCGCAAAATATAAAATCTTCAAACACCAAATGGTGATGAATTCGTTCGACCCTAATTTTTGGCACTGCGAAGTTAAATAAGGAATAAAAATTGATTAGGTACAATATTCGCATAGCCAAAGACACAGATTCGGGCATCAATGAAGCTTGATATCAAAGAGATTTGAACGGATAGGATCCTCTGGTTATTCTCACGGATTCTGAAATCAAATGATAATAGAGAGTGTCGTCGGGTGCAACGCGAGAAAGGTGAGGAAAATGCTGTCGTCGTTTGTTTGCACGTTTGTTCGGCACTTAGCCGGCACTCTCGCAGCCGCCCCAAATCCCCTCAAATTGAAATATCTCTCGGAGTCTTACGGCCCTGGTTAACAACAAACCCCGGGGACGGATCTCACTTCACTCGTTGTAATCCCGAGACGAGGGCGAGGCCTCTCGTCCTGCTACTTACCCGGGTCCAGCACGTTCCTCTTCTTGCCGCTAGTAAAACTCCAAAGACGTTGCCAACTTAAGATTCTTCATCGAGTTAAACGAGTTAGACATCCTGTGAACTCTTCTCCATGAGTTAGCAGTTATTTTTAGAGGGAGATTTGAAGATTAATTTTTATTTCGGAAGGATTATCAAAGTTGTGTCACGAACTTCTTGCAAAATTTCTTTATGTTACAGGAGTGACATGTGAACTAGTATTAGCAGTTTTAGAATGCTAGTGATTGTATCGTAGAATTGTTGGGGGAAATACACTCTAGTGAAAAGTATGGTAATGCAATATAAGGAGCATGTAATTACAGTGTTTTACAAATACAGACACAAAAGGATGCAATGAAAAGATAGATATGTAGCTGGGAATTATATGTAAATCGCAAAAATAGAATACCTAGTGATGTTTCAGAAATATTGTGTCAAGTAGGAACGATTGTTTTTAGGAATTATAGTATTTATCATGGATAATGTACAAATACAGTATGAAATTATCGTATATTGCATTATAAAATATAATATAAATTTATGTAATATATATTATGAATGTGATATAAGGAAATTTCTTCATAATTGTACTGGATGCACATAATGATAGTATCTAAATTCTAGCGATATTTCAGAAAATTAGTCGTATCAAAATAGAGATAATTATTCTTAGGAATTATACTACTTATCATGTATAGTGTATTATACAGCATGAAATTATATTAGAACTATATTATATTATCTTATATTGCACAATACAATATAATGCGTGGAATTGATTGATAACTATATTGTATGTACATAATAATAATTCCTAAACTTTAGTGGTTCTTGAAAAAGATTAACCGACCTAGTAGAAATAACTGAAATATGAAAATTTAATTATGCAGAAATTTAAAAAATTAAAAATTTAATAATGTTCAAATTTAAAAAATTTTAAATTTAATAATGTACAAACTAAACAAACAAAAAATGTAGGAACATAGAAATTTGGTACCATGCAAATACCGAAATTTAAATAAAGAAATATCCAAATGCACAAATAACAAATCTAACTATCCATGAGTACATACTTGCGTGGACCTTCAATTGCTCACCTCACCCCAATACCTTATTACTGAGCAAAGAAACTACATACCTAACTACCTCGTACTAATTTAAAAAATAATCAATTCTAAACTAATTAGATAAAACCACAAGAATATCCAACAATTCTTTCCAGTATCTAAACTGAAGAAGCCAGAAATATCATGTTCTCATGAAAGTAGGTTGTATTTCGAGTATTACAAGCGTACAGATTAGGATGATGTTGAATAAATTGAAAAACATTGATAAAAAAGTTGGTCCGATCTTGTAAGTCGATATCGGCTCGACCTCATGTCCGTTAGGTACGTCAGTAAACAGACAGGGTCGTTTCGACCCGTAAGATAGTTAGCGGCATCATCAGACGCAGTGATAGCGGTACTCTTTGAAAAAGGAGGCAATCGATCACGGTGCTGTCAATACGAGTAAGGGAGCCCGGCGATTTGCTGCTGCGGAGTCAGGGGGCAAAATACCCTCACCTGTCACTGTCACGGTCATGACAAACACATTCGTGTTATTCTGGAACAGCCGGGCACAGTCTGGTAAAGATTACCGATCGAACAATCTAAACGGTCCACAATTACAGTAATAATTCGATGTCAGTAAATCTTTCGGGTCTGAAGTAACGTTTATGTCGTACAGATCCTTCATGAATGTTTTACAAAAGAAACACGTACCGATGTCACGAGTTGGCACGTGAGGTCGATCGAGGCTCTTATTATTGATCTTAACCACCACGCTATAAATTCATACTTTGCCACATTCTCTTTCAACCAATTTCTCATATACGCTTTGTTTAGACCGACTGTTAGAATATACCATAGGGATTAGACCATCGGTTAGATCCTTTACCTAGCAGCAATAACACTCAAGGAATCGATACATTCTATCGAGTATTTTTAGTTTATTATTATCTACATCTGTATGTCGGAACCCTTAACACTAGGTTTACGGACGTTTGATGGTCACTTATATTTAAATTTGAACTAAAGTAGAAAAGTAAATAAATTGGGGATGATATGTAACCTACCTAAGATATTGATTATTTAGCTTGACGAAAGTTGACATACATTTTTACAAAAATTTCTTAATAAGTTTTGTCATTTAAAATAAGAGATCTGTGGTCCATCATTTTGACGGGTTCCGTAAATCTAGTGTTAATCTCGCAGAAAAGTCCTCCATTTACAGTTTTCTATTTATGTCAAGGTGCTTGCTATTATTATATGCTGCAATCACTTTTTTGCAGAAAACCTAAACCTATCGTACGTCACTCAGGTCTCCATTTCCACCTAATCTATGTCGATCCACAAGTTGGCGCGTGAGGTAGACCCAAAGTAAAAGAAGCTCTATCCCCACCGCGAACACTTCCAGCGTTACATTTTGGCAAAAAAGAATAATGACAATAACAACTGCTGAATGCAATTCACACTATCTCACTCACTCTCGAGAGTGTCATTGTTTTTGGCCTAATTGGCGTGCGTGATCGTTTGAGTCGACTATTTTTATCGCCGAAAATGTGTCTTTAGGTATCCATTTTTCTATTCTGACTAATTGAAACCGTAATTCTTCTAAACACCTGACTCAGTCTTTTCACGCGCCTCCTCGTGGATTGACATCGGTACACTCACTTATAACGTACAGCACATTTTTGCTTATATCGAATTACTGTACCTATTATTTAGCATTACGTGGGTTTACTAACGAGTTGTGACGCTGGTTGACGTCGATTGCGCAACTGAGCAAATTTTAAATTTTAATTTATACACGATTCGTATTTCTGCTTTTATTAGGTAAGATCTTATTTTTGTTTTTATTAGGTATTTATAATAAGTTAATAATTGGTAAGGTCTGCATTTAGTTTCTGCGATATCAATTTTAGAAAGTCATCTATAACTTACGTTTTCTAATCAATGTCAAATGAAAAATTTCGATATTTAATTAAAAATTTTTATGATTTTGACATGTTTTGAAATTTTGACATGTTTTTGTAGCTTTCAATTACACTTTTTCCTTCGTCTGATTTGGTCAATTTATAATGTGTTTGTGTTCAATTTTTATGTATGAAGTAACGATTTTTGAAACGAAGAGAACTTAAAAAATAATAACCTTCGAAACGCTTTAAACTTGTTACGTTTCACACTTGAAACGCTTTGAATTTAAAATGCTTCAAACTCTGAATGTTTGCAACTTGAAGCATTTCAAACTCAGAACATAAAAATTTTGGGAAGTTTGAAGGATTTAAACTTCAAAATGCTTCAAACTCAAAACATTTTATGCTTGAAACGCTTCAAACTTGAAAAACGTTTCAAACTTGAAATGTTGAAGCTTGGGACGTTTGAAATTCAGAACGTGTGAATCTTAGAAACTTGTGTAAACTCAAAATATGTGAATTTAAGAACATTTTAAACTCCAAAGGCTTCAAATACGGAGGATTTAAACTTTGCAACGCTTCAAGCTTCAAATTTTTCAAACTTAAAATGCTTCACATTTAAAATGCTTAAATTTAAAACCTTTCAAACTAGAATATATGAAGTTTGATACGTTTGAAACTCAAAACGTGAGAATCTTGAAACGTTTGAAACTCAGAACTCTTCAAACTTGCAACGTTTTAAACTTGGAACGCTTCAAACTTGCAACACCTTAAACTTGAAATGAAGCTTGAAGCGTTTGATCAGAACATGTGAATCTGAGAACGCTCAAAATTTAGAACGCATGAAACTTGAAATGCTTCAAACATGATACGCTTTAAACTTGGAAAGCTTCAAACTTGAAGCACTTCTAATACAAAATGCTTGAAACTCGAAATATTTGAATCTCGGCACGTCTGAAATTTACACGCTATAAAGTCAGAAGTTCTTAAACTTGAAACGTGAATAATAAATTTTAATTGCAAAGTTTACAATAAACTCTTCTGAACACGCTGTGTTGACTTTTGTTAACAATAATATGAAAATATCATAAAATAACACTTCTGCGCATCAGTTTAATGCTTAAAGTTCGAAGAAAGTGGCTAGAAAGATCTTTCATTAATGTTCGTAAAATAAAATGGCTGACCGCTAGTTATCGCAAATGGTGACTGACTTCGAGACACATAATGGTTTAACACGAATTAATACTACTTCAAAATAATACATATGGCATATCAATTTGTAGATTAAAACTTGACGAAAATGTCTATTCATCCGTTTGCACGATATTTGTAATAAAAAATAGTTTGTTTTATATTGTAACAAATAATAAAGTAATCGATTCATAAAGCTGTTCATTAACGAAAGTTGTACAGTCTTTTCTAAATCACCGTATATATAATGTTATGTCAGACATTTTATCTTTCACAATCCATTTTTTGTACCAATCTAATATTCGTAGTCTTTCCTTACATTGTACAACACAATTCAATCGATGATTTGTTTCAAATTGTTTTCGACATCGTTCAAATTTTGAAATTTTCAATTTGAAAATGTTATTTAGCGTTTCATGTCGCTATAAAAAATTTTAATAGTCTTCGGAATTTATTTTTTTAGAAATTAGAAATAAAAATTGTAAATGAAGTTCCGTTTTCGAACGAAGAACGTGAAGTTATTTTTTATTTAATTATTTGGGCTAATTTATTTTAAGTAAGTTAATTAGATTAAATTGTTCTCAGTTAAATTATTTAAATTAACTTGTTTCTAGTTAAATTATTTTAGGTAAATTGTTTAAAATAAATTATTCTTAAATATTATTATTCTTAATTATTCTTAAATAAATTATTTTGCGTCAGTTATTGTTAGTTAAATTATTTTATATAAGTTATTAGAATTAGATTATTTTTAGTTGAATTTCAGTTTAATTAGAAAATGCTAGCAAATTCTACTATTAAATAAAAGTTTATTATACGATGACAAATTTTATTGCAATTTGTATTATTATTATAAAAAATTATAACATTGTATCATTGTTAAGATGTTATGAAAAGCAAATATTGTAAATAACTTCACAATTTTTTCACAATAATTTCATAATATTTTTCCATTGTAATTTGTTTATCAATCAATTTGAATATCTGTCGATGACTGCAGAGATACTTCGTGCAGGTCGATAACTCATCGATTGTGTTTCAAAATGAAATCTCGAAATGTTATTTCGTCACTCGGTTTCGGACCAATCTTAACAGCGCGAAACACGGGGACGAATGGTAGCTCTAGCAAGAAAGAACCTGGTGAATATTATCAGCGATAAAATTCTTTCTTTATCATCACAGGCTAATTTTTATCGTCTGCAAGAACAGCTATAACTAATATTTATCGAATTGTTTAAGACTCCAAGAAATAAACTCTGATGCAGTGCTTTGAACATTAACCTTAAAACTGTCTTGCATAAAGTTGTTATACTTACTATACACTTGTTGCTATCCTAAACGTTTACTATGAAACTTTATAGTACATTACGTGTTCTTAATAAACGTGAGTGTTACGTTACTTTCTTAGACTTTGATACAAAAGTCTTCTATACGGTAGATAATTCTGTGGTCGATATTTCTTGTTTTATTCGTTTAGACAATTAGAGTTAGATAAAGTATTTGATGGATTTCAGAGGTCAGCAGAGTATTTGGTGCATTTTAGGGTTTGTTAGAATTTGAAGGTTATGCAAAGTATTTAATAGATTTTAGAATTGGGCAGAATATTTGAGTGTTAAGAAAAAGGCTCGATAAATTTTAAGGTTAGGCAGAGTATTTAGCAGATTTTAGAGGTAGGCAGAGTATTTGATGGTTTTTAGTCTATAGTACAGTATTTAATGGATTGTAGTATTACATAGAATATTTTAGATTTTAATATTATTTTCAGATTTTAGTATTAAGCAGAGTATTTGAGGGATTTTAAATTACGCAGAGTACTTGACAGATTCTAGGATTAGACAGAGTATTTAATAAACTTCAGGAGTAAGTAGAGTATTTAGCAGATTTTAGGTTTAAGCAGAGTATCGACAAATTACCAATTATTTAATTGTTTCGCTTTAGACATTAAATCATTTTATTCATTGCTAAGTAGTTCTTTCAAAGCTTCAAATTAATTTCGTGTGTATTTTTAACCTTTTCTTGGGTTAAAAATAATGTTCCTCGACTCTTATAAATTAGTAACACTAATAAGAAAACAGCAATAAATACTTTCATTAAATATATCAATAGAAACTGTATTATGTCAATAACAAGCATCAATCTTTTCAAAATTAAACTGAGAAATTGAAACTCTCCCCGACTATGAAGCCTTGTTTCACGGTCCACGTTTAAAATGGCGTGTGTAGGGTAAGCTTTATAATTTTCGCGTGAATTGTTGTACTCTAACACGTTTCAGGTGTTTGGACTCCGATAGAGGTGAAAGACGAATTGGGTACAGCCGGAGGGGTGGTTTCACCCAGTGCTGTCGGTGGTGAAAACGACACGGACGATAAAGACGGGAAAAAGAACAAAAGCAAAAGAAGACAAAGGACACATTTCACGTCATACCAACTTCAGGAACTAGAGGCTTTGTTCACGAGAAATCGGTATCCGGATATTACCGCCAGGGAAGAGATAGGTGTGTACACGAATCTTCCGGAACCACGAGTCAGGGTGAGTTATAATTTTATAATCAGTACATTTATAATACTTTCAATTTCAACATTTAGTGTCATAGATTGTTTGGGAGGGTTATTTCATTTAAGTACTATATTAGCAAATTTGTATTGAAGCATAGTAGAGTTTCGTAGACTATATTGCTGTTTGCATGATATTTTACATAGTTCCTTACCATCTTAGGATTCATGGGAATCGATAAGGATTCCCCCATTTTATAATTTTTACGAAATTTCTAAGTTTTGGGGCTTGTGATTCTTTAACTTTATAAATTTCCTATTTCCTCAATTTTCAAATACTTTAACCACTAGATATTCAAATACCTAAATTTTTAAATCTCCAAAATGTTTAAGTTCCTAGATTCTCAAAGCCATGATTGTCTACAATTTCCAAATTCCAAAATTTTCAAATTCCTGACTTTTTAAATTATCTAATTCTTAAGTTCTGGAATTTCTAGATTTCCAATTTTTCGTTTTCCTAAATTCTCTAATTCTCAAATTTTTAAATCCCTAGACTGTCGAATTTCTGTATTTTTAAATCTCCGACTTTCTAAACACCCAAATTTCAAAATTAGCAAATCCTAGACTTTCTAAGTTCCCTAATTCCTTACTTTTCAAATTTCCAAAGATTCAAAATTATAGATTCCCAAATCTCCGAAATTACAAATTTCCTAGTTCCATAGTTTTCAAATTCTCAAACCTCCAAATCGCTGAAAACACTAATTTCAGAATTTTTTAATTTTCACATTTAAAATCACCAAACACCCAAACTCTGAAATTTCAAAATTCCAAAATTCCAAAACACTCAAGTTCTGAAATTCCAACATTTCCAAATTCCCCAATTCTCAAATCCTTAAACCCTCAAATCTTCAAACCCTAAAATCCTAAAATTATAAAAACCTAAAAACCTAAAAACCTAAAAACCTAAAAACCTAAAAACCGAAAAACCTAAAAACCTAAAAACCTAAGATCCTAAAATCCTAAGATTCTAAAATCCTAAAATCCTAAAATCCTAAAATCCCAAAATCCTAAAATTCCGAATACTAAATTTCTTTAAATTTACCAACAAAAAACACTCTGTATTTTTTCACTCCGATTTTCATCAATCATGGCAATATACTCTCCAACTATATTAAATATAAAAAGTCCATATCTCATAAATTCTTATAAATACCCATAATCAAATAAAAAATAGAAAATTTCAAGAATTTCTGTCATTCACAAAATATCATTTAAAAACAGAAATTATTAATTACCAACGATATATCATTAGTCATTAAAATAAAGATCAATTTAATTTGCTGTTAGCAGAAAGAGATTAACTTCTACGATCACCGACAACCACAAAATAATGACTTAATTCAACGCCGATTAACGATGTTAAAACGTCCAATAAACGATCAATCAATTACAATGGCACAATGATATTAAAAAACAACGATAATAATCGAAAGGAACATTCAGTTGCAAGATTATAAAAGTTAAAATCGATCGAGCAACGTTGGTTAGTGATCGAAGCAAATGTGCATGTTATCGTATTCATCAATTACATTAAATTGTTATTTTCCATTAAAAATAAGGGAAAATGCTTATTTCGTCGGTAAATCTATACTAATAAGTCACTTTGTTCGATAACTAATCGATTTCAATGAAGAACTCTAAATAACTTGATGCTCATCGCTTTGACTTTCCTTTCTGCTGTTTTTTCTTCGATATCGCTTGTTTTTACGTTATCGACCATAATCGAGCATTGTGGGTCTATCGATCATTATGTTCGATTTCGGACAAACAATTTTATTGCTACAGAAAATTCATTTATCTGTGTTTTTTTATTGGGTTGACCGAACAGTTATGTCCGCTTTTTCAGTAGATAACATTTATTGAAGTTATGCGTTAACACTGTTTTTTCTTTACCTAACATGACTTTGAAACTTACATTTTAGGGTATTTTATTAAAAGCTTCACAAACTTAAGTAGTTTCTGAAAAGTAACATAAAATAAAAATGAAAATGAATCTTATTAATAAATTGTATGAATATTTTCGAAAGTCTTCCGTCACAAAATTCATTATATTTTATTAACAATTTTATGAAATATATCTATTTAAGAAAGTTGTGAGAACATTAATTTCGTAATTATAAATATTGATAAAAAAACGTTTTCAAAGAAGACAAAAATTTCCAAATTATTTATTAGAATTTGATAAATAAAAATTTTAAATAACCTAAGTACTATTTGAATCTATCAATAATCTTGTACCATGTTTGTCATCATTTTTCAATCGCTCTATGATTCAATTTGGAAAACCTAACATTTTGAGTATTATACTTGTAGAAAACTTTTAGGGTTAATTTAATTTCCAACGAGCCTAATAAGTATTATTTTATGATATCTGTTTTATTCTACTAAACAAATCTTTAAATATATAATGACTTTTAATTAGCCAAATAAAACAAGTTCCTGTAAAAATTTATAAATTTCCAAGTACTGATATGACACTAAAAATTTGTGAATTATAAAAAGTTTTTGTTGATCCTGCAATTTCATCAGAAACTTCTATTTTCTATTATGTATAAGTAATTTATAATAAAAGTGGTGTCACCTAATTTTTGAAGAACATTTAACTTTCTATACTTTGAAGGTTCTGTAACTTCTGTTATTAAGTTTATCATAGAACAGAAAAATGTAGCAGACTAAACTTTTTTCAAAATGTTGCCTCACTTTTAGCACAATCGGTTTATATTGGGTTGGTCAAAAAATTATGTCGTTTCTGTCAGTAGAGGACATTTGTTCAGTGTATGTGTCACTTTCTTTTTCTTCACCAAATGTATACATAACCATCGAGCTTATATTTTATGGTATATTATTAAAAAAAACAATGTCAAGCATAACAAAGTTCTCATTTCCTATAAACGCTTAAAAGTGAAAGACACAAAGACTGATTTCGGCAATATTATATTATATTATTTTATTTCTTGCAATATTATATCATTTTCATAACGGTAAGAACGCTGTTCAAACTTTAAAACATGTACAGTATACAACGAGGTTACGCTAAATGATTGCAAATGTCAGTTTCGGTTCGCGAAATTTCGTGTTAAAAATATTCCTGTGAATGATCCATGTTCTAGAAGAGCAAGAATAGTTATATCCGGACAGTGATGATTAAATGAAGATCTTGATCACTAATAATCCTCCGTATACATTGAAAAAACAATTAATATGTTGTATAATAAGATCTTAGTTATGTATGTTAGATTTGTAATCGAACATCTACTTAAAAAACGACAAAACCTTTGATCAACCCAATAGTTTCGATCGAAATCGTGTGAAATCATTAATATTATGTCGATGTTGCGTATAATTGGTAACATACGCACTGCAATATCTTACGACTACCATATCATTAATGGCACAACGACGATCGTGGTAATATGATCATTAATTTAACATGATGATTAATATGATCATTAATTTCTTGATTATATATTATATATTGAAAAAACGATTAATAAATTGTATAACAAGATTTGTAGTCAGATTTCTTCTTAGAAACGAATCAGAGTTTGTTGTCCAACCCAATATTTGAATTCGCCGTTTCGTGAATAAAAATTCTTGATCAAGACTGATCGCGTTCGAATCGTAGTTGAGACTCGAGTTGATCAAAGTAGCAACAGGAAGCTACAATGGACGCATTGATGCCTTGAAGTATCGATTACAAAGCCAACAATTCATGCTCTTTCTAACTGATACCTCGAGGACTCTCTGCAGACACGATTCGCCGCCAGAAAATGCCATTTTTCTATCTTGAATACTTTAATAATTTCGACAAAGTGATAGTTTTCGATCTTCTTCTTGCTCATGTACTTAATAAAATAATTTGAAGGTGAACGAAATCATTTGCTATGCATAGCAAATTTTATTCCGTTTATTTAACACTATTTTGTACAGGGCAATCTAAATTTGATGAACCAATAACTAATTTTTAAAGAATCTGTTTTGATGGGTATTGATTTATAAGTAATGGTAGGCCGTAGTCGAATAATAATAAATCAAATTTATTAAATTGTAAGTTAAAAATACAACAATTTTATATTCGAGATGAAAGATACAACAATTTTAGATAGTAAATTAAAGTTACAATTTAATGTAGTAAATTAGAAATACAACAATTTTAAATAAAATTAAGAAGATTTGAAATTTAGAATACAATAAATAAAATTCGTCATTTGTTATTCGAGTAACTGCACTTAACGGTAAAACTGAAGTTTGATAAATAAAAAATAAAGTTTTAAATTAGAATGAATATTTCACTCAAATTAAAGTGAACATTTCATTATTGAACAAAATTCGTTATTCGAATAAACCACCGTTTGAAATATATTATAATTATATAATAACAAAGAATAAACTTTAGCAAGCACAGTATAATTAAATATGAAAATATTTATCAAGTATAAGTTTATTAAAATTAAAATTTTCAATATTAGGCAAAAATTGTTTATATACTCTGTCAATTTACATTACATTTGTCAAAGTTGTTCGACTACCTCATTTATCAAAATTACCGATATTCTAATTTTCGGACTTGACTATCGCGATAATGGACATAACCTCACCCTAAACACACACGACGAATTTCACGTACGATCTTGCGTTCAAGGGAAAAACCCCAGAAAGACATAATCTTAACGAGAAAAATCGCTCCTCTTTCGTGCGGTCATTTTTCTTTATGTGTTCAAAAGCAACGAAGACACATCGCACGGAAAAAAGACGCTCGTGTGCATTCGGGGTAAACGGTAAAACGGTTACAAAGGGAAAAATGGCAGCATCAGGTAGAACAAACGTAGGAC
This sequence comes from Megachile lagopoda, assembly GCA_036983795.1. Lineage (NCBI taxonomy): Eukaryota > Metazoa > Arthropoda > Insecta > Hymenoptera > Megachilidae > Megachile > Megachile lagopoda. Next base: position 3,343,928 of record CM072788.1, on the reverse strand, counting down.
AAATGCAGTGGAAGTCGTTCAGGTGGTAACTACTCGTTCTGCAGTTTGAGTTGGATCAAGTTTCACGGCATGCTTCTCGACTTGACAATCCCGGTGGTTTCGTGCGTTTCAGCAAGGCCTTTAGGAACGCTCGTATCAGCAGATGAGAACTCGGACGAGGAACGTAGGAATCGGGGTTGAAGAGAAACAGGGATGAAAGTGGGCAGGTATGGGGTCACGTGGGGTTGCGCAGCTCACAAGGGAAGCTTTGCGCCGATAAGCTCCCCTGGATTTATAGGAACCACACCAGAGCATGGTACGGTGTTCCCGCCACGCTGCTATATGCCATGTACCAAAATGCTGCGGATCCCAGCTGTAGAGTTTTAGTGAAAAACCACCGCCTGGCCGCCGCGATCGAGCTATTTATTGTTAAATTTAATGCGTTTCCATAAATATGATAGTCTTCCCTTTCTTGCAGAATAAATTGGATGAATAGTTTATTTGAATTAATGGGATGGTTTTTTTGGAACGGTGATACAATAGATATTGCAATTTGTCTATCAAATTTTATTATATGTAATATACACGAGAACAACAATAACATAGCCTATATTATATATTAATAATATTATTGTTGTTCTCATGTATGTTATATATGATATTTAACAAACAAAAAATACAATATCCACTGTATTCATTGTGTCATTCTAATAAACTACTCTATTCATTCAAATAATTCAAATAAACTACCTGATTTATTTTGCAAGATACATTATTATAAGCTATAACATCATTGTTCTTATTTTTACTTCAATCTTCTATGAGCAACCATATATAATGAACGAAACACTACTTTTGTTTTAATAGTTTCAACAAAAACTAGCAGTATCAGTAATGTCAAAATTATTTATCGATTTTATTATCGCGATATTCGTTGTTTATTCTTTGCGAACATTGTTGATACTGTAAAATATAGTATGTTATTTTTCTCTTAATAATTTTTCAACTTCAATTAATTTCGGAAAATTAACTGTAGGAAAAGCATTAATATTTTAATTATTATCAATTTCATTATTGTGACATTCTTTTTTTATTCTTAGCTTGATATGAGTAGCAATGATAATGTAACATATAAAATATTATTCTTTTGATCATTTTTTGACTATAATTCTAATTATTGTTGATTTCATTATTATAGCTTATTTTTGTGTCCTACTTTTATCTTCCACTTCTTTAAATATCGTTAACAATTAAATAAATAAAATTAATAACAAGAATAATGTTGGGTAGATATTGAAAGTGAATGATATAAAAATATCTTGAAACTTGAATGTGAATTTAGAAATACATTATTATGCAATAAAATGGTTTAAACTGTTCTGTTTAAAATAACAGAAATAATACAAAATACGAATTTCGAGATAGTAAGTAAAAATTAATTTTCAACAATTATCAACATTAACAGTATAAATTTTTATCAGCTTCTCTGAATTTTCAAAAAAGTTTACATTAAGAGTTACTACATTCAGCTGATTTTCAATTATTTTTCTTCGACGAACCATACTCGTGTATCTCAAATTTACAAAATTTGCGTTTTACCGGAATTTGCATAATTGAATACATATTACAGCTTCTTTATCATTTCACATGAAATCTGTTTCAATTCTGCTAATCACGATAGTTGTACAAGTCGTTGAACCGTAGCACAACGTCGTGTCATTCTTCTGTGAATACTTCGACACAAACTTCCACACGCTAAAATTTACACGAAACGATTCCAACGCATTTACTCAATTCTAGTCGTTGCATTACGCTTAATTAATCCCGATGCAACATTTAATGTTCGCCGATAAATGCGTGAAAGCTTATCTATTTTGTCCACGGATTTACCGGTGTTTCGAGTAATACCTGAATGGTGATGCGCAGCCAGTAATCTCGTAGCATCAGCTAACTCTACCGACAAAAGAATAGGGTCCCTGTTTGAATATATCGCATTTCTTCCACATTTCACTGTGGAGGTAAATTTATAATTCTCAGACTTAAATTATGTACTTGATAAATTGATCGGGAAGGTAGAACTTGTTCGTCGTAAGAGATATTAGCAATATTCGTACAAGATTTATACTTGATTGATACAAGATTAACACAAGATTGATACACGATTGGTGCAAAATTAATACCAGTTTAATACAAGAGATGTAAAGAAAGCAGATATTGCATGCAGTTTTAAGCATTTAGAACAGGTGGTGAATTAAAATAATTGTAATTGAAGACCTGAAAGAAATGGCTAACAAGGTTAGGTAAATGACGCCATTTTGTAGTGAAAGGTATAGCGCAGTATTTGATTGAAAGAGGATGAAATACTTTAAGCAAAATATACAAGTTGCATCAATTTTTATTTAGTTTTTAATTAGTTTTTGTATATTATGATTAACTATCGTTTGATTAACAAAATATTTTGTTCGTTGCTATATGGAATATTACATTAAAAAGCAGCAAATTCTTCTCTTTTATTAACAAATAGTTTACCTCACATTTTAGTTCCAAAAATCTAGCCCTACATCATGTAATCAGAGAAGTGTACATACATATAAATAAAAACAGGCGTTTAATTAAAAAACAGAAAATAATATCCCCTCTCTGTCTAGAAACATAAGACATATCAATAAGAATTCCTCGGCTTAAAAACAAAAAACTATTAATAAAAACATCTCTCTGTTTAAAAATAAACGTGCCGTCCTTGAGGAGTCCGACATGTGACGCATTTAAAGTTCAAGTCAGTAAATTACTTCATCCAAAAGACTTAAACCACTGAATACGAAATCAACGGTTTTGATTAGCCGAAGGCATTTCCTGCGCCTGCCCGATCCGATCATACAATCTCCGTATGAAAGATTCTGCAGCCATCATACGAGAGGACGGGTAGCAGAAATGGAGAAAGAGAAAGACAGAGAGCTAGTTAGAGGAAAGCAGCTAGATAGAGAGGAGAAACTGTGAGGGAAGCTAGGTACAGTTATCTGCAAAGAGGCAGGCGTATGTTTCGGTCGGTGGCAGCAGAGCGCGGCTGTCCGAGATAATCCGCCGGTGATTAAGACCATAAATCCATCGGCGGATTAGTATGGTTGCACCGCACACCGCGTGGCGGCGTCGTCGCACGAGCTTCTGGCTGCAAGCACACCCTTCTCTCTCGCTTGCACCCCTCTATCGGTGCATTCTCTCTGTTTCCGTTAGCCCCCGTGTGCCCCGTGTAGCTCCGTCTCTTTCCGACAGCCTAGCTTTGTCACACGTCGCTGATCCGTATTGGTACACCTCGTAGCGAGAGGGGGCGAAGGGACAGTTAGAGCGAGAGGGAGGATCCGTACGCGTAATGTTTAGGAGGGAGGAGGATAAGGGTTGGAGGGGCGAGCTTACACGCCATGGGAATGGGAAATGGGACGCCACGGAATATAGGTGGACACTAACCGGTATGAGAGTGAGGATTACCGGGTGTCATCCGTATTCGGCCGGGTTAGCGGCTGTCAGCGGCCAATACCATCGCTATATATCAATTATTACCTTTGCCATTGCAACGGCCGGTTGCATTCCGATGCACGCGTTGCCGCACTGCGCTGCGGTCGTCCGGATGCATATCTCTTCCGTAGGCCGATTTGCATCCGGTACGCGACCGCCTCCGCCCTTGCATTTTCCCTCTGTATATCGCTGTCCCTCCTCTCCCTTTTTCGCTAACCTCCCGCCACGGTTACACGGGTTTAACGTCGAACCCGTTGCTGCCGGCAACGTGTGCACTTGCCAGCTCGTAAGTTCTCGTGTGCACAAAGGCTCAGCCCTGGCTGTCTTCGGGATTTTAGCCGGCGAACGCGAGGATTCGCGCGGCGTTATGAACCTTCACGACCGAGCAAAGATCCGCAGATTAACGAGCCAGTGATTGAGCCTGTAATGGCGGGGATATCTGTTACCGTGATACGCCGGATTTTAGGGATAAGCAACATCGGGTTCTCGAGTGCTTCGTTTCAGTCGAGATCGGCCCTTCAAGGTTTTTCTGCTTGGTTGAACTGTACAGTCGAGTACAAATATGACTTCCGATAAATCTGGCAACCAAGATTGAGGCAACTGAATTGTAGCAATCTTCCACTATTTGATTATTACAAGTTACCAACAATTTTGCTTCTATACGAAAATGTGGCAGTTGTGGTTGATGCAACTCAATTATGGTGATCTACTATTTGATCTTTGTTGATCCTTGTTAGCAAATCTGACTTCTCTAGGGAAAATGTGGCAATCATAGTTGATGGAATTATGGTGACCTCCCACTATTTGATTTTTACAGAATTTTGTAGGCAAATTTGGTTTCCTTGATGAAAGTGTGGTAACTCAGGTAGAGGCAACTTAATTATAGCTCCTTTCCACTATTTGAGTTCTATAGATTTCTCTTATCGAATCAGGTTTCGGTATGATCATCAGGGTTGGGACAGTTTGATTTTGACATCTCACTATTTTACAGATTTTATCAGCAAATCTAGTTTTCATAGGGAAAATATGGCAACCATTGACAACTCAGTTGTGGCAACTACACAATATTTTATTTTTCGAAATTTTTGACGATTCGAAAATTTCAGAACAAGTCAAGTTTGCTATTACTAAATAAGTTATTAAAGAGCTGTAAAGAGTTACAGAAGTTATTAAAAAGTAAGAATTAGGGAATACAGGAATCTGAGGATCTTCGTATTTAAGAACTTTGCGATTTGAAGATCTATGGCTTTGAGAATCTACAGATTTCAGGGTCCAGAATTTTGGGAACATATTTGAAGATTTAGGGATTTAGAAGATATGAAACATTCAAACTAAATATTGATTTAGTTTATTCTTAACTATCTAAATCTATTGAAAATTACACGAAGAAATTTACTTAAAATTTTCTTAATTTACCATCGTTTTAGTTTTTAACTTTAATCCAGTTTTAATTCGAAAATTTAACGAAACTACTAACAATTTGACAGCCTTCAAACTTTCACTTATTTTTCTAATTGCACACCTAAAAATTTGATTATGAAAATTGTAATTAACCTTGATATTGTAGTAATTGTCAATTTTCAGTCAGTAATTTAATATATCTTTTTCAAACAGTGAATTAAAATGTTGAAGTTTCATTTTAACGATAGACATGTTGTTATAAAATATTTGCTATGATATCCTATAATATCCGGATATAAAATCATATTATGTATGACGATATATGACAAATAATATATTCTATTAAAATACTACATTCGATAAAATATATTTTATTAATAAATAGTACAATATTACACATGTGATGTAGTGTATTGTAATGCATATTTCTTTTCACCCTTAAGTGATGACTCTAACTTATCCCATAATTTTAGAACATCTTCAATTTTAAATACATTTTCATTCTTATTTTCAAACCTTTACCCTAGATATTCTTCTAAATCTCACTTTTCAAGTACATAAAGATCTTTCATTAACTAATTTTAGTACCTAATTGATCCAACTATTGTCATTCAAAGAATAATAAAATACCTGCAATAGAAAATACACCAAGACCTTAATCTTCAATATACATCTTTTCTATCTAAAAATTTCCTCCTCTACAAAAGTATAAAACAAATATAAAGTGGAAACTTTCTTCTACGTTTGCTTTATCCTCAACATCGCGCTACCTAACGAAACGACATTAAATGAATCTCTGTGGTTCTTGCGTTTTCATCGAATACGTCAACGAATTCTCGCACATGAAAAGGGATTAGAAGAAAGACTTTGGGACTTTGGAGCAAACGTATTCGTTCATGAAACGATATGATGGTTCTATCGAGAGATTTCGAGCGGCGCCGAATCGGTGGTGAGCCGGTACGTTGTAAATTTCGCGCGAAGTTAATTCCGTTGCGGACGGGGTTGGAAAACGTCGAAGGCCGCTGTGCGTGATCTGCGATATTCCGTTGCTGGATTACCATCCCGAATATTAACCTTTTACGGTGAATTGTGCACCATTCAGAAGTAACATATCGTATTTGCAAATTTATTTCATGCCGACTCAGAAAATATTATCCGATGTTTGAATATGGAGGAACGTTCAACTTTCCCTGACTTTGTGTAACACCGCAAAGTTTAACTTCATCGTGCTTCCTATTTAAATTCAAATTTCTATGGTAGCGGAGATAGGGGTAGCGACACCATTATCATAGGTTTATAATATAATGCACGGAGTTTTTGTGGACAGTTTTTGAACTTCTAAAATTTAAAATTACTAGGTTTTTAAGTTTTTAAGTTTCTGAATTTCTGAATTTTTATATTTCTATGTTTACGAACTCTGTAAATCCCTAACTTATCAAATTTTTAAATATGTAAATTGGTAATTTTGAAAATTAAAAATTTCGGATGCTATTTCTAAATTGCTTGATTTTCAAATTTTCACTTTCCAAATTCTCAAATTTGCAAATCCTCAAATCTCTATATTTCCTAATCGCCAAATCTTCGGACTTTGCATAGTATTAAGTTTTCAAATTATCGAATATCAGAAGTATCAAATTTCAGAATTCGTAAATTTCCAAATTTTCATATGTTGCTATTTCCAAATCCTCATATTACCAGATTGATAAAAGGCCAAATTTTTAAATAGTAAAATTGTCATATCCCAAAATTATCACATTTCTATCGGACCAAATTACCAAATCTGTAAATTATCAAATTTCGAAGGGAATTGTCAAATCCCAAAATTACCAAATTTCCAAATTCTAAAATTACTAAATTTCAAAAATTTAAATTTCGAGAAATTCCAATTGTTCACATTTCTAACTTACTTTTGTAAATTTCCACTTATTCAAATTACCAAACTACTAAATTTTATATATGTATTTTTAATTACTAAATTATATTTCTTAATTTCCACTTTTCAAATTATCATATTTTTTTCTTTTTGTAAAGTATCCTCACTGTAAAGTTTGTTTCCAAATCATCATATTTATCAATCTTTTATCTTTTCATTTTTCACATTTACAAATACCTAATCAAATTTCTAAGTTAATATTCCACAATATTCTTTGCTCATGATATGAGCAAAATCAAATATCATATTCTACAATAAACGCTTACAGAATTAAAAACAATATTAACATCATAATTTGTCTATAATATTCTTATTTTATATAATCACATCATCAATCAACATACTTTTATGTGACTTTATATAATTAAAAAATATGTAGTCAAAATGTTTACTATTAAATTACAGAATGTTATATAAAAGTGTGGATACGAGAATAAGATCCCATTCCTTATCAAGATTCATAAAGTATTCGCTAATCATAAGCATATAGATATATGTATAAAACGAATCATCGATATTTGAACTTTGATTTCCAAAAATATTTCTTCTTGATTAATCTGCCTTCCGGTAGCAATCGTTCCACTAAATATTAACTAATCGTGTGCATATAAACGCGTTGATCATTAATCACTGATCTGTGACTTCAAATATTTTCGTTTTAATTAATGTAGTTTCCGGGATCAATCTCTGTATGAGATATTCGCTAATCACAAATATCTACATAATCGAATTAATTATACATCTCTGTTATTTGATTTCAGAAAATATTTCTTTCTTTTGTCACCCTCTTATAAAGTATGACAAGTAGTATTATTATTTAAATTATTATTTATTATTTAAATTTAAATGACCGGAAAGTATTATTATTTAAATGTTAGGTTAATTTTATTTTTTGTTTATTTCAATTAATTAATGTAATTTAAAATATTTTTGATTTTGCTCTCTTTTTATTATTATTATTCCTGTTCTAATAAATAGACATCATTATGATAGTAATTATTATTAATTTCTTATATAGTAAAGGTGATCATGTTCTTGAATTTTCAAACAAAATTTAATCTTTCAATTTATCTCAACTTGTTCATTTATTCTTTTCTTTCAATGTATTTAAAATACATCATTGTATTGAGCACTTAATATTTTCCCAAATTTATTAAAATTCTATTGCATTATCAATCTTTTTACTAGGATTTAAAAAGAATGAATTTCCCACTTGTTTTCATTTTTTTGTAAAACTTTTCTGATTTTTAATATATGACCTTTTAATATGTCCTGCAAAATTAAACTGCTGAATAAAATTTTACATGTTACCAGTATTAATTATCTTTCATGACAGTACACAAATTTTTAATAAAACAAATTAATTGTTGCACGTAAATTTTTTAAATCATACATGAATTAACTGTAATATTCCAAAGTTACGTACAGCTTAATAAAAATAAACATTAAATACAGAGTGAATTAAAATTATTATTTTACTAACAATGGGTTAGTACAAGGATCAACATAAATTGAGGTAATTCAAATAAGAAAATCGAATTAAAGTGCAAATACAAATCAAATAAAAGTTGTACAAACACAGACCAAATAAAAGTCGTGAGAACACAAATCAAATAAATGTTATGTAAAATACAAATCAAATAAGAAGTTGAAAAAGTAATAAAAATATAAATTATAAAATCTTTTTATTGTATAGTCTATAAATTATCAACCCATATAACATACACAGTAAATAACAGAAGATAGTAAACTTATAAAATTTTAACAAATCGTAGAAGACTAATAATTTCATTTAACCTCATACGTTTTTCTTGTAAATGAAGTTATTAATCTTCTACGATTTGTTAAAATTTCATACGTAAATTTTTATTAACTACAGAATCATGTTTTTTGTACGAGTATTTGTAAAATATATAAATAATATTAACATATATATAATACATGTTAATATTTAATATATATATTTATATATTAAAATATATAAATAATATTAACAATCAATGAATGCTATTTATTTAACTTGTGACTTCTAAAGTTGTAAAAACAATTTGTGCAACGAGAGTTTACAGATTGCTACTTGTAACTTGTAAATTTTTCTAATATTGTTAGTTCATTAATTATTATTCAAGAGTGTACAAATATATTAATAATAAATAATATTATTTTTAAATAAGAGATATTAAATGATATTGCTTTTGGACGAAACATAATAAATGATAAATAATGTTTTTTAATAACCTGTAATAACAGTAAATGATATTATTTTTAAATATCCTGTAAGAAACAGTAAATGATATTATTTTTAAATAACCAGTAACAAAGAGTAAATAATATTATTTTGAAATAACCAGTAATAAACAGTAAATATTATTTTGAAATAACCAAAAATAAACAGTGAATATCGTTTTTAAACGAAACATAATAAATAATAAATGACATTATTTTAAACTTGTTAACCATGTTTTACTTACAATGAGTGCTTCCATCTCGCAATATCTCTATCCGAACACTTGTTGAAAGCTCAGAACACGATGAAATTTGTTTGCAAAGTCTGTAATAAACGATTACTCGAATTCGAAACGATGGAGAAATAAAAAGAAATCCGCGATTCCCGTAAACCGGTTTACCGCGAGAGCGCGTTCGAACCAATTTTTGAAGCGATAGCGTTAACTACGAGAAGAGCATCTCTGCGAGAAAAATAAATAGAAACGACGCGGAGAAAGAAGAGAAGAGCGTATTAAATTGGACGGGAATCGATAACGAGTCTATAGGCAAATGAACCGTAACTATTTATAAATTACAAAGGAATGGAGGAGGCACGAGAGCTAGGCGGGACGGCATTAAAAATCACGTGTTCCGCTTGAGCTCATAATCTCGTATAATCTTTTGCAAAGTTGTTAATACTCGCGGCTTACGGGTGTTAATTTAATATCCATACAGGTACGCCAACATTGAATATCCGAATCCCACTGGCTGCAGCTGTACAGTCCACTACCACAACGATGAGAAAAAAAATCCATAAAACTGCTCACACCGAGAGCTAGCTAGCTACCCATTCCATGTCGTATGCCGGCTCATATGCCGTTTGTATCGTTCACCGTTGCTCTCCCGACCACTTTAATACAAACGATAATACTCGTTACCGTCGTTTTGCCCTTTTTTCCCCTACACGATCGTCAAAAATTCGTCTACGAGTCCCGCTTCGTCCCCATTTGCAGATTTTTATTTTTGACTGCCACACAAATTAAACTGTTAACAAATTTTTATATTTCTTTGCATCTATTGTCCTTAGCTTCGAATACTTTGCACTCCTTAATTTTTTTTACCTACACTTTAATTTACAAAATAGATGAAGAAGAAAATTTTTAATCGAAGAAAAGGGGTTCTCAAGTGCATTGTAACAGTGCGGAGTGTGACAAATTTTTCATTTATTGTAAGTAAATAAATGAAAATATATTCAACAATAATTATGTGAATTATTTATAAGATCCAAGAGAAATGTGATGTCGACATAGGTGTTCAAAGGCATAATTGTATTTTTAATTATACCTATGGTTCGAGTCGGATGGCCGGTTATAATTTTTCAGTTCAGTTTGTTCTATATGGGTTTCAGGAAGGTTTTATAATCGCGCCACTTTTTAAATATGTACAAGTACTTCATTCAATTGAAAGTGTAGTTGGGTTTTTATTTTAGCATAGGAATTAATTTCAGCTTTTGGAGAGTGCATTTGTTACATAGTGATCATGAATATAAGGATCCAGGTTTATGAGGATGTAGAAGTGGAGAAATATGGGGGCATACGAATGTAGGAATAGAGAAATATAGGGTCATAGGAATGTAGGAAGAGAAAAATATAGGGATGGAGGAATCTAGGAAAAGAAAAATATAGGGATAGAGGAATCTAGGAATACAGAATTATAGAGACATAGAAATCTAGAAATAAAAAAATATAGAAATATAGGAATCTGGGAATAGTGAATTATAGGGACATCGAAATCTAGAAATAGAAAAATATAGAAATATAGGAATGTAGGAATAGAGAAATATAGGGACATAGGAATCTAGGAATAGAGAATTATAGGGACATAGAAATCTATAAATAGAGAGATAGTGGCATAGTGATATTACGGACATATATGTAGATTTCGAAAGACGGAAATTTGAAGATTTAGCGATTTAAAAATATAAAAATTTGAAGCTTTAGAAATAAGCCTTACATTGTGATATAGTATCAACAGATAAAACAGAATGTCACGCAATTTCCTTGATTTTAATCGTCAGAATTCCTCGTATAAGGCTATTTTCGAGCTAGCAACATTGATTAAAGTCACATGAATTTTATGATCCCACGATTCTTTGGCGATTTCGAAGACGAATCTTGCGATAACGACTGAAGGATTTTATTGTGGGTAGAATGTAGATATCACATAACCGTTTGTAGAGAATTAAATTCGAAGCTAAATAGAATATGTGATTGATGGTTCTTTAATTTGTCACTCTTCCTGCTGTTTTGATCGGTCTATAACATTACTTTGAATCGTTTCATGTATTCATTCTGAATTATTTTTGTAACATCTTATATTGTTCTTATATTTTGCAGAGTATCTCTGTTTTTTACTGTTAAATTTTATTATTATATTCTATTTGTAAAAATAGGAGAAGGATGTTACATCAACATGGGGTTTTGCTTTATTAAAAAATTATAATAAAAATATAAATTGTCAACGGACTGCTTTGTTGTTTGATATCACATACAGGGTGTTTCAGTTTTGTTCGTCTAATGTTGCTAGCATATTCTACGTATAAATAAAAATAAGAAAAGATGTTTGTATGAGTATAGGCTCATGAATGTATTATTAACCCCTTGTTCTACAATATCGTGTCACATTCGTGACGCACACTATAGTTGTAATACGATAAACCAGACTCGTATTTTCACTGCAATTAAATTTTATGTTTAATTCTTATTATAATCTGTATAGTCAAGGACCTCTGAAGACAAAACATGCTTAACATTTTAACTTTCTTTAGTTGCCTTAACATTGTAGCAATAATTAACTAGCTGTGCATGATGCACCTGTCTAGAAAGTTGTAGGTTAAGGGGTTAAAGGTTATTAAAAAAATATGGAAGTCGACAATTGTAGTATTGAAGGAGAAAGTCGTCCATTATTATTTCGTATATTTTTCATAACCTTTCACTAAAGCATTTAAGTGCCTATGTTTATATAACATTTCTTAATCACTTTCGTTTATAGAAGATGCTAGGAATATACTGTATATAGCATCAAAAAACAAAGCCGTATAAAATCATTTTGTACTTTTGTTATAACTTTGTAATAAATTATTTGAAACCATATGTCAATATAACACCTTGCTCTTATTTTTGCGTATGGAATGTGTTCATAAACTTTAGCGGTAAAAAAAAAACTAAAAATACCCTATATGTCGAAACGTATGAGTTTATTAAAATTTTCTCATAGTCTTCGATTGAAACTTCAAACAGAAATACAATAATAACAAAGTTTATCTTGAAGCTAAAGTCATTGCATCATAACAAGAATAACACATAATTAAAAATATCAAATCAAATATATTTTTAGTTATAATTAACTGCGTACTGTTAATTATAGTCACATATATAAATTGTTTTCATTTTATTATAGTTGCGTTTATAATTCCTATTATTTATGTTCTTTTGTATTGTTGAAATTGAAACCACTATATTCTGAACTTATCGAACCGCTATATTAAACCCATAAACATCAATAAAATGCGTACCATATTTTATACAGCCGCGATTCACACGATCGGCTATAAACTCGCTTTAGACATCAAATTCCGTATTGAAACTACTTTTATTTTGTTTTTCGAACTGCGTAAAGTTCTTTAATAAAACTTATTCATCTGTAAAGTGTTTTTCCAGCTTATAATCTAAATTCGCTGGATTAACTATACGTTTTTTACTAGATTAACTGTAGTTTTCATTATATTTCAACTTACTTTAACAATTTCCTGTTGAACGAAATTTAATTTCACGTTAACATTAAATTTCGTATTGGAACCAGTGTTATTTCATTTTAACTGCAAGGTATTTTTCAAGTCGAGGAAAAGGATTTCGTATTGAGCGAAATTTAATTTCACGTTAACATTAAATTTCGTATTGACGCCAGTGTTATTTCATTTTAACTGCAAGGTATTTTTCAAGCCAGGAAAAAAATTTAAGGAAAAATTTTCTGAAGCCTCAAAGGCACCAACCATTTAATTAATTAAATCCATTTGAGTGGATGTAGGAAACATATTCCAATTAATACAATATTAAAACACGTAGGGATGAATACAAATGAAGGATTATAATACACGGTAATATAATATTTGATTATATATGATACATGAATTGCTGAATGTTGAAGTTCAACATGAATTTATGAATGAACCTGTAAACATATGTAAACGATTATATAAATGAATGTTGTTAAATATAAATTTAACAAATGAATCAGTCGAAGAATCTACAAGAAGGAGTTACAACGTGAATTCGAATGATTTTGAGATAGGGTTACATACTGATAAACAGTCGAATAATACGTTAATTAAAAAATAAAATAGAAAGAGTTCGGACGTATATAATTATTAGTGATAAAACTAACAGTTTGAGATTTAACAGCTTTTAAAAAGTTCTTTTAAAACCTACTCACAAATAGTAACAATTATGTTCAACGTTAGGTTTACGGAACGCGTCAAAATGACGCATCGTAGACTCCTTATTTTAAATTACAAAAATTATTAAGATACTTTTGTTGAAGGGTATGTTAATTTTTGTGGAGACGAAGAATGGTTGTATAAATTATGTTTCATCCTACATACATGTATATACATACACAAATACATACACGAATACATATGCGAATACATATACGCATACATATACATATACATACATATAGATATGTCGTACATTATTTTTAGTCCAAGAGTAACTGCACATTGGACATCCGTAAACCTAGTTTTGTCACCACTAAAAGTACTAAATTGGAGAAATGACTATTTTAAAAGTTTCTTATTTCCTGCTACAAAATTTGTTAAGGTAGTTTCGTTGAAAACAAGGCGATTCCTTGAAATCTCTATTAATTTTCATGAAGTTAAAATGTATATTAATTTATGTTTTGTCATTTGCTTGTATATTTTCAACCTCATTTTTAATTTCGAAGTAAACATGAATTATGCAGAGATAGGTTTAGTGTTAAGAATTGCATAACAGTAACGTTTTAGGAAGTATTTGTAACAGTGGTCACGCGACCGCCATTGCTCTGTTCTCCCATGTACACGTTCTTCGACAAAGGTTCTCGTAATTATCAAGTTGGACCGTGACCAAAGGTGATTCCCCTTGATATCCAGTCTCGACAGTCCGATTTCTCTGTACGCAACCGCGTATTCATAGCAATCCTTGAGGATATATGCACGCGTGCGCGGCCAAGTGTGCACACATGTTCACGATACAAGCACGAACTGGCTCCCTCTGCCCGTGAATGTGCCCATCCTGGTTGATCCATCTCTCCGTTATAGTGAGATTTATGGAGACAGTGCCGTTGGAAACTGAGACTGCTCTTTCCAGGGACGAGAAGGGTGAAAAAAGGAACAGCGAAAAATGAGAAGGAGAAAAACGACGGTATATACTAAAGTGTGGGGGGATATAAGCACGCGTGAATGCATGAAAAGAGGGCGGACGGTAGCCAATGTCGCAAAAAGAAGATTGCAGAGGGAACAGACAAAAGACAAAAAGGATTTATTCTGGTAGCCATGATTTCTGCTTCTTGTCGATACTCGGAGTAGACAAGATGCTATCTTTTGTTATTTTGAGAATAAGGAGAGGTTTTTTGTTATTCGGTGGAGGAGGATTTTGATTAGTAGGTGAGTTTGGTGGATGATTAAATTGAGATTCTGTGACTTAGTTATAAATATGTGGGTGGAGTTACTGATCGGGAACTTTGGAATTCTTTGAATTTTGAGAACTTTGAACTGTAGGATTTTAGGAGTTTTGGTATTTTAGAAGTTTGGGACTTTTGGAGTTTTGTATGTTTTGAACTTTGAGATTTTGGATATTTGGAATTTTGAAACTTTGAAGTGTAGCTTTTTACGAATTTGAAATTTTAGAGGGTTGCAATTTGAAAATAGCAATTGAACTCTGCAATTTTTGAATTTTTCAAGTTTGAGCTTTCGAAGTTTTGGAACTTTGAAATTTTGGAATTTTGAAAGTTCGAAATTTTGGGACTTTGGGATTTTGTAATTTTGGAAGTTTGAACTGTAAGATTTTACAAATTTGGAATTTTAGTGGGTTGCACTTTTAAAATATTGGAACTCTGCAATTTAAAAATTTTGCAACTTTGAAATTTTGGGAGTTTTGAGACTTTACTGTTTTGGAACTTTGGAATTTTTGAAGTTTGGAATGTTGTGACTTTGCCGTTTTCAAACTGTGAAACTTTGCGACTTCGTGACTTAAAAATGTTGAAAATTTGAAATTTTGCAACTTTAGAAATTTGCAATTTTTAAATGTTGGAACTATTTAATTTTTAAATTTTTGAACTCTGAAAATTTAGAACCTTAATTGTTTGGTATTCCACAGTTTTGGAACTTTGAAACCGCAATTTTGAACTTCGAAGCTTTGCAACTTCCAAATTTTAAAAATTTGAAACTTTAGAATTCAGGAATTTATTTTTGGTACTTCGAAAATATGGAATTTTTGGATTTTAGAATTTTAGGATTATGGAACTTAAAACCGTTGAAATTTAAAAATTGTAGGACTTTAGTTACTAAAAATACCGCTCAAAAATGCACGAGAACAAAATAATAAACGAGCAAAGACTAAAACAAATTTGAACATACAATACGTATAAACTTATTTAATTTCCGTATACTTTTAATTTTACAAAATTCATAAGAGTGTCAAAAAAGGTATCATTGATATTACAAATCGTGAACGCTATTTAATATTATCTTTTTTTCCAATACCAAAAATGCTTATTTCATAAACACAAAAAAATGTTCTCAAAATTAAATTCTACAAATACGTGATATTGTAGGAAAAATTGTAAAGCAAACAAGCATCACAAAACTATCTCGTTGAGAGATCTAGTTGAGTGTGAATGAAAGGAAAAAGGAAACTGTCTGCATCAAATCCTCTCGAAGCCCAGTATATCCAACCACACCGTTTAGGAACTTATTTTTAACGAAATGGTGCCCTTCCCGGTGTTTTCGCGACACGCTATAAAATCTCTTCAAACGAGCAGCCATTTATTATCGCGAACGTTCTCCAAGAGGTGAGAAACGTACAGTATATTTGCAAAAGTAAATTGAGAATCAGAGATCCAAATTGTTTGTGCAAATTTTACTACTGCATTCAAACTAAACTTCGGAGTACGTGTGTACATTTTTAGTGCTATATTACATCATTTTATAAAAATCACTGGGAATTTTCTACTTGAATAGCATTCTTTATTAAAACTTTATCAAAATTTCGTTCTTTAATAAAATTGTGGATATTCAGACTTTTAAAAATTTGTAACGTTTGAAATATTAATTTGTTTTGAAATTAAATGCACTCGATTAAGTATTATGGGAACTTTGAAAGTCTTCTATAAACAGTCATTTGCAAAATATTAAAATTTATTAATAAACTTTGAGTTTACTAATACGTTGAATTTGAGATTCCTCAATAATTAGAGGACCACTTGCTATTGTAACTTTATTTAGTATATAAAATACTGTTGCTTGTTATTTTAAATTATCTTAAAAACGTATTCCACTACCACTCCATATACATAAATAATTTAATTTACATTACTTATTACATAAACTATATTATTTACTCTAAAAATTTACTAAAATTATTATAAAATAATATATGTTAACAAATAAAAAATATTTATTTAATCAATATAAAATTTTAATTTGAACTGAAAGTTTTCAATAAATTTTTAGAACACTTTCCAGTATATTATGTTACGACTTATTTCATTTCTAAATGAAATTATATAGATTGCATTTATTATAGTAAATAAGATATATTTAATATTAGTACTCTTTATTAGTTTCATTAGAAATTTTCAAAAACATGAAAGTTGATTTAATTTCATTAGTTAAATAACAGTTAATTAGAAATATGCAAACACTTTAAATAATTTAAAATAATGCAATAAAATGTTTAATCATTGTGGTATAATTAACGGAATAATAAACAATTGTAAATTGCACAAGATCAAATGTTATTGCAGCTTAATTTTCATAAATTCTCTATCTTCGAACGTTTAACATAAATTAGTGACAATAAAAATGATAGTAAAGACGAAGGTGATAATCGTCTGGAAATGGGCTCGTCGAAGATGTATACAGTTAAAAAGATGTCAGTCGTGGAAAGAAAAAGGAAGCAGATCCTCGCGACGGTGAAATCCTCGCGAAAACCCTGGATATCCGGCAAGACTGCTCCACGGAATTTATTTTTAATGAAGTGGCGTCCCTGCTCGTTTTTGGGCTATGGAATAACTGTGTCCTCTAACACGTTCCTTTAGCGGACGAAAGGGTTAGAACGCTAACTTTTACTTTCTTTTTTAATTTTTTAAGAAAACGTACGCTTCATGTTATGAGTTTGACAAATTATTTTGAGACCGTTTTTACAACGAATTTTCAGTGATTAAAGAAGAAACGTATAAAGTTATGTTATTGGGAAAATAGGGATTTCGTGGAAATTTTTCGTCCAAATTTTTTAATTTTGGAATTTTCAAGTTTACGGATTCTCGATGTTCGAAATTTTCAAATTAAAAATTTCTTACAATTACGCATTTACAAAGTTGCCATGGTCTCGAAATTTCAGATTTTCAAATTTATTAGCTTTTAAATTCTACAATTTACATATATGATTTTTTAGTATAATGCTTTAATATATTTTAAATTGTAAATGCAATTCTAGCAATATTCAAAACGATCATATTAATCTTACTTCTTGATTATTTCACCAAAGCTTGCTGCGTCGCTCATAAAAACCGACATGGTGGCAAATGTGTTAAACATGGCGGCCATTAGGTTTGCAGACACTTAACCTCTTCGCTACTAGAAATAACTATAATGTCTCACCATGAAATGATTATTGGATACTATATCGACCATAATTGTTTGATTCAAAACGTTTATAACATAAAATGCTATAAAAAATCATCTATTATTTTTATAAGAATCAAACTAGACGACAAATCTAGAACTGTCACAAATATGCAAACATACAAATGAAGTGAAAACTAAATGAAATTAACGATTATTTAAAGATTAATCGGTCAAAATTTCACTGTACTAAGTTTGTGATAAAAATTCTCGAATAATAATTAAAAACAAAAACACTTATCTATGATAAATAATTGCTCATTAAAGTAATATTTGCTAAAAGCAATTGTTCATGATTAAATGGTATACTAACTATAGAACAAAGACAATTGTTCATTTGATTAAATAATATAGTAACTATAGAATAAAAATAATTCATTTTATTAAGTAGTGTGCTAAATATAAATTAACAACAATTGTTCATCTGACTGAATAGTACACCTAATATAGAGATTATATGTACATATTCTACACTTAAATTATCCACAGCAATAATTGTGCAATACTACTATAATTATATTACTCTCTATTTAGTAATCATACTGCTCTCTGTAATTCTACTAGTCCCATTTCTAATATTCTCCCGTCAATTACTATTCAAAATTGCAGAGAATGCACCTAAACTTACTTGGTTGAAGTCTCTTCAACCACCACAACAAATGGATTTTCGATCAAACCTAATCGGTCCGAATTATATTAACTGCATCATGTAACAATGCTGAAAGATGGAACAGATCCACACACATTCTCTCCAGCTCCGAACACTACTAATTCTACCCATTGCAGTGAACTACCCGCGTTAAATACACATTCTCTCTTAAGTTAAAAATAACATGCAAAAATAAATAAGCAAATACGGTAGCATACTAACATATGCAACCAATATTTGTCCTGACAAAATATGACGTTTCACCAAAAACGGCGACTTTTTGTAATATAAAATGTGAAGCCTAACCTTGACAGGTTAGTAGTTTTAATGTTAATATTGTTCGATCAAAAGTGCAAAAGAACCGAATATGTTCTTTGCAGCCCTTAACGCTGCAAAAATTGCGTTAAATCAAGATTGACACTGAACAAAATAATCAGCAAATAATATTGTTTACAACGGCAAATGTGAGGCAGGCTAATATGCCGAACCATGAGCAAATACTTTTGAGCGAAAGTGTAGATGTTGGTCCATGGGTCCCGTGGAGTTGGAGGTCGTAGGTGTGCGCATATGTCGGTTAGATGGAGGGATGGTGGATAATATAATGATGGCGTCGGCTGGGCAAGGAGGGGCGGGGCTACGAGGGGATCAATATTATCCTCCTCCACCTCCTTCTGCCTCCTCCGAACCCCTCTGCTCGACGTTCTTTCCTCCATATTCCCCTCGTTCCTCCTGTTCTCCACCACCATTGACGTCTCCACCCTACAACGTCGACCTCTCTCTCCTTGTTCGTCTCCTTCGTTTCCTCTTCGTCTCTCATCTTACGAATCGAATCGCTAGGCCGTCGCGACGCCTCACCACGCTCGATCCACATGCGTACCAACGGGCATCTGCTTGAACAACGATTGTTTATCATGATAGAAAGCACAAACGTCTCGTTGATTGCCACCAGAGCCGACTTTTTGATGTTGCTCGATCATCGCTGATGGCTTGGACGCATATTTGTGGACCGATGGGTAATTGTACTCGTCAGCGACTGTTTGTTTCATTTCAACGAAAATGACTGGTGATCTATTAGCTTGAAATACGGAATTTGGACACTACTTCAAAATTGTTCTTTTATTGGTTGATTATAGGTTTTTGGAAAAGTAGACCTGTTTAGGATGTTTTGTACACGGTTTTTGTTGGTAGAAACTTATTTAGGATGTTCTATATTTTTGTTAATATAGTTGTTGGTAGTGGACGTGTTTGCGATGTTCTACATTTTTGTTTGTTAATTGCAGTTTTTATTATTACACGTGGAACCTGTACTTTCATACCTTAAATTTACTTAAAGTTAACTGAACTTGACAAATGTTAATATGATTTTTAATAAGAAAGGTTGATGCAACTTTAAAAATTAAATAAAAATTCTTTTTCTTTTTTATAAACATGGGAATCCAGACTGGTGAATCGAAATATCGATACACATGGATTGCCAGAATATTGAGACTTCGTCTTTTCAGTGATTTCGCAGTCTTTGTTTGTCCGCAGCAAGTGGTATTGGATGTACCTGATCAGACAAACGAAGTTGCTTCCGAGTCAACTCGATCTCCTGAATTCAGTTGAATAAGTAAAGAAAAATATTCGTACCTCTGCGATATTTCTTATGTTCCAAAAGTATTTTACTATTAAATTGAAAATAAGATTTTAGAAATCATCTAATAATTTAAAATTTATATTAGAGTAAAACAACAGAATTAACAGCTTCTTACATTTTTTAATATTTTACCATTATTGATAATTTATAATTTTGTAGTTTACAAAAATTTGATAATTTATTACCAAGTGCTTATTACAAACTGTTTATTACAAAATGCTTAATTTACGTTTATCATGAAATGTTCATTGAAAATATTTATTTCTAAATGTGTACTACAAATTACCTATTTTAACATATTTATCGTAAAATATTTCTTTTGAAAATGTTTATCATAAACTAACTTATTTTAAAATCTTAATTACAAAATGATTATCGTAGATGTTATTTCCAAATAATTACTATACAATGTATTTAACAAAATGCTTATCTGAAAATGTTTATATTCAAATGTGTATTATAGAATGCTTAAATTAAATTATTTGTTAAATATGTTCATTTCCAAATGTTTACTACGAAGTGCTCGTTTCAAAACATTTTCAAAAATGTATTATAATAATTACTTTTAAAAACTATTTATTACCAAAAATGAAGATATCCTTCGACCGCCCAAAACTTGAAGACTGATTTGCATGGAAGGACAAGCTGTCACGGCTATTAAAAATAAATGAGTAGTAGCATTGTGTAACAGTTGCACAAAACGAATCGCGTTGATCGGATTGTTCAGTGACCGTTGTTAAATCGTGGGATTACGTTGCATGGGGCAACGTTTTCGGTCCTTTCTGTATGTATAACGTCGAAACGTATACGTGGCAGAAAAGAAGACCAAGGGAAACGAATGGTGCACGAACTGGGGAAGTAGAAGTTGGTCAGGGTGGGGGCTTGATTGATGAGGTAGCCCCGGTCACGGTCTCATTACATTTATATAAGCTTTCGTAGATTGAGCCGTGCACGGAGGCTTACGCGGTGGCGAGGGGTCGTGATTTGATGAGGTTTTATTGCTTGGATGACGTGACGGGAGCCATTGTTCAAGCGGTTGTCGGGCGGAAAACATTGGATTCGATTTATCGCGTCTGCTGGATCCGCTCGGATGCTGGAACGGCATCGCGAATAACTTCCATTTAAGTATCATTCGATCAACTAACCGCTCATGAAAATGCCCGATAACTTCGGTAATTGCATTTGATACTGTTGATTGCTTTGAATATGTCACTTAGCTATTAAACGCGTTATTTTTACATAAATAAAACACTTTCGAACTGTACAGTTATTATAGGCTTCTTAGCTTTCGATATTAACCCCTTGCTCTATGATTTATTTGTCAGGTGCGTCAGTCAAAATTAACTAATCACAGCTATAATTTTAAAATGGACAAAGTTGAAATGTTATGTCAGTTTGGTATTATGCAATCGTTGACTATGCAAATTATAATTGGACTTCAACTCCAAATTGAAGCGTATTAAAAATTCGAGCAAAATTGATCACAGCTGAAGTACGAGTGCGTCACGAGTCGGACTTGTCTAAATAGTGCAAGGGTTTAAGAACTGACTTTGTGTGAATACCATAAAGAACATAAAGTATTACCAGATTATCAGTAATAGTAAAGAACGTTTAATCAAACTGTTTTCATTCTTTTCGAATACATTTTTTTTACATAGCATAAATTAGTTATGAAAATAATAAGTGTAAAGGGTAGATTTGAACATTGTTTATGTTCCTTACATATGAGGTTAGGTTTTTTCTTCGTTCCTCCATAATCGAAAGCAAATGGCGGGCTCTTCGCTCTACTCTTATTCTTACAATTATCTTAACAAAAACCTACAAAAGACTATTTGCTTATTATTACATGTTATAATATTTATTGCATTATAATAATAATTGTAATATTATATTTAATAATAATTACGTTTATTATAATATTCGTTCCGTTGCATTTAATGATAATATTTCTACATTATGTTTATCATATATTACATTATATTGTAGTACTTCTTGCTGTACTATTTACTATTATTAATTAACACATTCATTGTCAGTCAAATTTAGTGCGTCTTGCCCTGAACACCATGATCTTTTGAAAACATTTTCACAAAATGTAATAATATTGGTTACAGATTTCATTTTAAGAGAAACACATTTTCACAAAATATAATATTTTGGAGGTAGTACTAAAATGGATTTAATAAAAGAAAACCCTACGAGATATCTCGTGGTTGGCACTTTTGGTAGAGACTACGAACTTTCCCGTAGTTGGGTTACAGTAAAATATTCCTAGTATTGCACCCATATTCAGACACTATCCATCGATCAAAAAGCAAGGAAACTTCTCCGAATTCCTAGCGCTCATTTTGTGGCTAGCGCACAAAGGACGCCGGAAGAATCCGTTGACTTCTGTCGTTTTGTTGGAATGTCCGTTCATCAAGTTTATGAACCACGAATCGTGTATTCGGGTTCCGGCAGAATACCTCGTAGAGATTCTGCGATGCTGTTAAAGTTTATGGGCGCGGTCTTGTGTGTATACGAACGACTAGCGCGCGCCTTCCGAGAGTTTATTGATTCTCAAGCCACGGCATCTTTCGCCCGCCGTACTACCGTTCTGTCCTATCGAGTTTGCTCCCCTCTTTGGTTTACCGTCGCCCCGTGTCATGTCTACACGGGGTTGCTTCGTGAAATCCAACGATGTTCCTCGCGAACGAAACTTTGCTTATACGCGGATATAGCCGTGAACGAACGGGAAATATTTTCCGATTCGGTGGCTTTTCCGACGCTCCGTATTTTACGCCGCTGGAACGATCCCACCTTTGAATTATTGTTGATCAGACCCTTAATCGTGTGACGAATGACCTGGTCATCGTGCAGCGATAAATTTTAGAACGGAGGTGTCAGAGAATTTTTAGATTTATACTAGGAAAACGTAAATTTGATTACCTGTAGAGGTAATCCTACAGATTACAATGTAGAGGTTATGTGAATATAAAAAATGTTAATTTGATGGATGTTGAGGAGAGAACACGAAGAAGGATCTATTGATTTGGTGGCTAGAGTTTGAATAGATTATGATGAATGAAGTGATGAGGATGAAACGAAGGTTGGTTTTGAAGATGTGGTGTACACAGATACACATGGCAGATTTCCTTAGGCAAAATGGCGATGTAGGAGACAAATTTCATCACTTTTTAGATGGACGTTCAAATTTAGAAATTTTTAAATGTGGGAAATTGACAGTTTAGAAATTTTGTAACGTAAGAAACTAAATGTGGAGAAATTTGAAAACGGGAATTGAAAACATGAGAAATTTTGAATCGTGAGAATTCGAAAATTGAACAATTTAGAAATGCATAAAATTGGAAATGTGATGAATGGAAAACATAGAAATTTGGAACTGTAAATAATTGGAAACTTAGAAATTCGGAAATGTAGGAAATAATTTTCGAAATTTCTTCAAGTTTGAATTTATAAATTTAAAGGTAGGAAGTCTGGAATGTTCACATGTACAAGAATCTTATTTACTTAGCAAACTTTGATATACATGTATGTATCATAAATACATAAACAACCTCTACCCAGTCTTGAATAATAATACAATTACATCAAATACAGAAAGCATAGATAAGTAAAAAATAAATATCTCTCAAACGTTAAGGTTGGTCTCCGTTAAGACCATACGTGGAAACCTGTGACCGGACATGTCTTAAGATCGCAAAAGGTCAAGAAGCGTGCGATTACACAGCGTTTTCAGAATAATCGTTCCTGGAAGGGTATTATTCTTCATTAGCCAGTTTTCTTCCCCTCTTTCAATGACTCGTCGCGCCTCTTAGCGTTTCCACGGCGCGATCGTGGGGCCATCCATCTTGCGAAGGATCCTCCAACCACCTCCGTCGTTGTTTCTCTCCGATATCATCCTTCCTTCCTTTTTTGGCTCGACTACCCCTGGGATGGCTCTTTGCTCGATCCCTCGGGGTACGCGACGTTCTACCGCTCGTTGCCTTACAGTTACGCGAGAGCGACGTGTATCTAAGTGCAACCACCCGTATAATTGTTGGGGGCGAGCTGGTTGAACGTCATGGAAAAAGCAACAGGGGGAAACGAGACGGCGAACGAGGGATGGCGTCGAGGTTGAAGGGCGAATGAGAACAGGAACGGGCTGGAAAAGGCTGACGAGGTTCGCCCTCGCTCCCTTTTAGTAACAGTATCGAACGCGCGAGAGGGCCGCCTTGAATTAACGCCGTCATATTTCAGGATGGAGGAGTTCGCCGGGGTTTTCTTGCCATTTGTCTCGAGACTTCCTTCCAACGTCTTTGTCTCACCCTGTTGGTACATGAATAATACCTGGACGCTGCGAGAAATCTGGCGAAAAACAGACATACGATCGGTTGCTTCTGCGAAATACAGGGAGCTTTATAACGTCATCCGGCTTGCGGTTACTCAGTGCGAACGATACTCTTTTGGATCAAATGATATTCTTTTCGATCCAAATGAAGTTATTATTTTATACAAAAATTATGCCAACGAATAAAAAGATGTTCAAAGAAAGCATTCAATACTATACTATTATTTTTCTGCTGTTACTTAGTTAATAAAGCATTGTAGAAATTGTAAATTGATCTACGATTGAAGGCTGAAGTTAACAGTTTCTTTGAAATTATACCTTATTTCTTTTGTTCATAACTTAACAAGTTTGTTAAGACTATGTTTTATCTTTCTTCAGAAATATGTTAGCCCTTCAAACCTGATTTTCTTCGCAATTGAATGAACGCATCAAATTGTTCGTATGACAGATAGATTAAAAATAATGAATTTTGGACTGAAGGTTATTCTAATATGCTAATGCTAATTAGTGTATTAAAAAAAAAATTTAACACATTTTGTTCGGTTTTGTGCATCCCAGTAAATAAAACTTATAATATTTTATTCCAACATGTAAATTGATCCTAACCGATAAATTAATCATATAAAATTAAACATACAAAAATAGTTATATCTCAAAATGATTTTCTAACTAATTTTAACTAAAGATTTTTACTCGGTACAGTGCGTCTGACACACATAAATATTAAATGACCTTTTGCACGCCTTGTTTCGTAATTTCGGATGGTGGTACTTCAAAATGTCGGCAAAGCGGTGAGGAAACAAGTTGTACGATAAATGGTAGCGAGGTTTGATTAAATCAAATGATTTGAGTGGGCGCGGTTTAGATAGAGAAATTTTTTGGAAACGCAGCAATTGCCTTCTCGGCGGAACGTAATTGTTTCGTGGCACTGATAAGATAAGATAATTGCCAATAATTGATATACTTAGGTGTGTTTCCTTTGTATGTATGTCGGAATTTTTCCCTCGAAAATGTCCGATTTACATTTTATACTTCCATTTTTTATTATTAAACATGCAACATTGTCTTAGGCTATTGTCAAATATCACAAGAGTGAGATGTAATACGTAATTTCTGTTTTAAAATGACACAAAATGTTATCTGAACTAATATTCACAAACTTCAAATTCGTGATTGTTTAATTTCTAATATTCGATCAATTATATTATTATGATGTATGCATACGTATAATATCGTTCTTACTGCACGCTCGTTTAATGCACGATATAAACGTCTATCGCTCACGTGTATTATTTCTGTTTTACTCTGTCGACTAATAATGTCACGTTCAGCCAATGAGTGGACGGAGTTTTAGAGTTCTAGAATGCCATTACAGATTTCCATATCACTCGCAACGTTACTTAAACGTTTACTATGATTTCGAAATGAATAAGCGGATGAAAAATAAGTAAGAATAATATCCTAACTACTATTCATCAATACAAAATGTTCAAAGGAATCTCAATTATCTAAAATACCAATTCATATTAATTACCTAAAATATCATTTAAAATATTTTAGCAAAGTACATAACTCACATGCCTCCTCTGTGGTCGTGATCCCGAATCGTGCATTACACGAACGCGTACTGCATTGCTTTAATTAACAAGAATATTAGACTTCGCAACTCTTTAATCAACTTTACGGAACTTGCTAAAATAATGTTCACAATAAAATATTAAGACACAACAAATTTTATCAACAAAAGTTTGAGTTTCTATCCGAAACCAAACCCAGTCTCAAAATTCCCAATCATGAATAACTTATCATTTCTCCAAATAAAGAAAAGAAGTTCCATTACAGTAGATCTAACACGACAATTCATACGCGTGTTCGCAGGTATGGTTCAAGAACAGAAGAGCAAAATGGCGGAAGAAGGAGCGCAACGCGAACGCGGCCGCGGCAACAGTGGACTTCAAGATGGGCTTCAGCGCGGCAAGTTTGAACGGTTTCATCACTCAGCCATTCCCCGATCCAGACGCACTCTACAGTTCGTACAGCACGTACAACAACTGGGCCAAAGTGCCCTCGCCCTTGAGCAGTAAAAGCTTCCCGTGGGTGAACACTCTCGGCTCCGTGGTACCAACGGCGTCACACCATCACCATCACTCGCAAGTGAGCCCGGTGAACTGTTTCAACGCCTCGGCGACGTCCGTCGCGGGCAACCACATGGACGGAATGCCCGTCTCGGTGGGTCAGGCTGCCACGTCGATGTTGCCCGGGATGGGATCGGGTTTAGCTGGCTCGCCCGTGGCAGCGTCAGGTGCCGCATGCCCTTACGCCGCGCCCGCAGCGCCACACCACCCTTATGGACCACCGGTGTACACACCACACCATAGGACAGCGTCGGCTCCTGAAAGCTGTACCGTGATGACGTCGAGTAGCATCGCCTCGTTACGACTGAAAGCTAGGCAGCACAGCAACGGGTACAGCCTAAGCGGTAGTTCCTACAACATACACAGCACACCTGTCTCCGCTGCTGGCAGCCCGGTCAGCTCCAGAGCGTCCTCCGTCGGCGGAGGGCTCAGCGCGTGTCAGTATGCCCTGGCGACCACGGGAGAGGCGAACCCACACTCGCCAAGCAACGAGACCCACGTGAACGCCACTAGCAGGGCCCAGGTCTGAGGTGAAGCGGGGGCTACTCCTAGCCCCCATCACCACACTGTAACCGCGAATTCTGGAAGCTCCATGGCTGGATCCAGGAGCTCTTTAGGAGGTGGCAGTCAGGTGGTACCAGTGGGAGCTGCAGCTGGCGTGTCAGCCGGTCAGCAAAGCGACAATCAGCTCAGGTCGCAAGAGTGACCCACGCCTAGGTCCGCCGCCTCGCCGACCTTGTCGACGACCCCTTCGTCGACCGCTTCGCAGCCACCTTACCTTATGTACGACGAAGACGGGACCACGGCGGACCAGAAAATGGAGGACGAGGGAAGCGTGATGGACACAAGCGGCATCTGCGGCGAACAGGTTGTCGCCACACACGGAGGCATCGGTGTCGGTGTCGGAATCGGGATCGGTGGTTCTGGTGCTGCCACTGGTGGAACCAACGGGTTGGCTGGTTACTGGCAGCATGCGACTACTGCCACCGGTTACTGGCCTTCTTTACTGGATTGCTGGACCACGCCGACTATCGCTTCCGGTTCACAGACCCTCTCCCTCCCGCGGGACGAGAACTAGCGGACCTCGTCATGGTGGTAACGTTGTCCTCGCAAATGATACGTTCGAAATTCGAACTTTCTTTGTTCGTTTTGATTTGGAAATTTAAAGTGCTTGAGCTTTCGCGGGGACTCGTGACGATCAACGATGGCTTGTTCTTCATCGCGATTCACGTTTTCGCGTTTAACCATCCACGTTTAACGAAATTCTTCTCGGCCGACTGAATGAAAGGAGTTAACGCTGTACATATGATTGTAAATGCACGGATGAGGGAATGATTGTATCGATACGTATTTAATATTTCGAGGTGCGTGGGAAGAACGTTCCCGAGGGAAGGATTTTATGTTTTTTAGGGATCAATTGAAATTAATTCTTCGTTGCGTGTCGTTGCTAATATGGTACTTATAATATACTACAAAATCTGTTTATTTTGAAAAAAAAATATAAATGAATTACAAATTTCATTGTTCATTACATAAATATTTAAATACCATTCTTCAAATAAATTTTTAAATCATAATATTCTTAAAATAAATATTTTAACAAAAAATACGAGTTTATTCTTATTTTCTTATTCGTTTTCCTTGTAGGGATTAGAGAGTAAACTTTTCCAAAATTAAAAGAAATCATGCAACGAAGGGTTAATATTTTCATTGTGCAAAAGACACCTCAGTCTTTGACAAATACTCGAGCCAAAGTGCAATAATATTTTCGATTATGGACGTTTCTCTAGAATACAGTCGCTCAAAATTGTGGCCGATCGAGCTTCATATCCTGAGAAACAATATTGCTCACGTGTTTTTCGTTTCGTTCCCGTGTGTGTCACAGAATAATCGTGCGTTACGAAGCAGACCGTCTTTCACGACTCGCGCGATCTGTTAGAGACGAAGAAACGAATTAATAAGAGATCCTGCTGTGGATTATGTACTCACTATTCTGTAGATACATGTATAGTAGACGCTGATTTTATGCGGTTCGTAAATATCTTTCAGAATTGTTATATTGTAACGATAATAATACCATTACCTAAGATGAATACCAAAAAAGAAATAAAGATATACAGGCTGTAAGTAAACGAAAGATGGCCGTCGTCGCGAACGATGCTTTGTACAGTGAACGAGAGAAGAAATCAATTTATCGACTAGCTATAAATATTATTAATATTACTGGAGTAATTAATAAACTGTATTCGATATCTTTACAGGGCATGTGTAATGGGACTTTGGAAGTCCGTCGATTCATCCTCTTCGATTTTACCTAACTGATAATGGTTCGTTAGAGCCATTCGATATATCATACGAAATTGCGATCACTGGGTGACGTTACAAAAACGGTCACATATCGTCCGTTCGGAATGGCCAAAACGATAGAGGATATGATTTAATATGAATCGATCAACTTCGAAAGTCGATGCAGACATAACGCTATAGAGAACAAATAGTGACGTAAGCTAGACGTAAGAGGCGACCGCTATTTGTCGTACAAATGTTCATCGTAATCACATATCCCAGTTCCCGTGGTGAGTGATATGGAAATGCCCGCAAAAGAATGTTCTCATTCCTGTCGTTTCACTCACTACGTGTAAACGTTCCTACTGGGCGATATTGAGCGCCGTAAGGCCCCGTTTGTAATCTAGTCACAATAAAAAACAATTCTATTCTAAGTCGTGCTAATGTTTCACCGTCTCCTGTTTTATTCTTACATAGTTCATTTTCTTTTGTTTATTGTAAATTGTTAAAGGTACATTAGTTCAGTTTACAGTTTTCAGTTTACAGTTCACTAATTACAGTTCAAAGATTGCTGTGAGTTATTATTAGTTGACACCTAAAATTAAACGGGGGGTGAAAGATGATGTGATTTGTAACAACATTTGGCTATCATCACAACTTTTTTTTATTTTATGTGATTACCATCTTTTTCTTTCATTATCAAAAAATGTTAACTATACCAATCTATTGTTTTAACTTATATCGGAAATTTATGAATTTTCAAGTTTTTAAATTGTTGAAATTAAAAATTTTTTTAATTTTTAAATCGTCAAATTGTTGAATTTTGAAAACATCAAATTTCTCAATTATAAAATTGTCAAATCTCAAAACTTTTTAGATTTCAAAATCCCAAATTCTCAAGTACCGTCATTTTTAGATTCACAAATTTCTAAATTTCTAAATATTCAACTACCCAAATTTTTAGTTACATAATTTATTGTTTCCCAATTTTTAAATTCTAAAATTCCGTGAATATTCAGATTTCCAAATACCTAAATTTCCACATTCTCAAATTGTGAAATTCCTATGCTTTCAAACATTCAGATTTTCAAATTTTCAAATTCCTAAAATTCCAAATTCTTTTATTCTCAAATTTCTAAATCTCGAACTTCCAAATTCCCTAATTCCCTAAATCCACAAATTTTTATATTTTCACATTCTTCGATTCCAAAATTTCCACACAATTCTAAATTTTCTAAATAAATTTTTATATTTTCAAGCTTCTAAATTTCCAAATACCTAAGTTTAGTAATTTCCAAACTACTGAATTTTAAAATTTCTGAATTTCTAAATGATTCAATTGCCACAATCCCAAATTATTAGAAGTTCGATATCTTGAATTTTTAAATTTCCAAATACCCAAATTTCTAAACTTCCAAATTCCAAAATTTCTAATTTTCCTTATTCCCAAATTTCGAGATTCCTACATTCCAAAATTTTCAAAAGCTCAAATCTTAAAACTTCCCAATTATCTAACATAAATTTATATCAAATTTCATAAAAAACGAATAGATTAATTTAGTGAATTTCTTCTGGTGATTTAAGTAATTCTCAGAACATCTCGAATACTCTTCACGTTTCTACTATTTTTGTTATCTTTAACCAGGTTTGCTTAATGTGGAAGTCGTACTGGAATCCGTCATCATCATAATAGGTTATCATGATTTATATGTCACAAATGTAACTCTTCCTTGCTGTTTTTATTACGTTTGAAAAACCTATTTTCTAGCTTTATAATGTTGGTAACCAATGTACCAACCTCAAGGTATTACAATGCGTTTCTACCTAAATTAAAAATCAGAACACACTTGAGAATCATCAACTATTTTATTACAAGTACATATCTTACTGCTTGTTTAACTTTTATGTATTTTTATACTAGTAAGTATAAAAATAAATTTCTTATATCATTTCTCAATAATTATTCATTTTAAATTATAACTTCGCAGTTGAAGTATGATGTATGCAGGTACTCACCTGAAATTAAATAAAATTGGTCAAATTTTAAGAAATACTCTTGACTATTACATTGCCGAGATAATTTGTGTTATTCAATGCTGATATAAGAATTTATACATTTTACCTATTCACAAAATAATAATAGAAATAATTTACATTGTTATTTACGTTAGAAATAAAAAACAATTAAATTAACATAAAATTTTTAAGGTATGTGTTACATGAACCATCAATCACATATTCTATTTAGCTTCGAATTTAGTTCTCTACAAACGGATATGTGATATCTACACTCTACCCACAATAAAATCCTTCAGTCGTTATCGCAAGTTTCGTCTTCGAAATCGCTAAAGAATCGTGGGATCATAAAATTCATGTGACTTTAATCAATGTTGCTAGCTCGATAATAAGAATACTGACGATTAAAATGAAGAAAGTTTAGCAGTTAAACACTGAGGCACGTTGTATATCACTATACATGGTTTACAAACCACAATTAAAAATTTCTTGATTTCATTCTTAATTAAATTTGGTCCGTGCACGATTCACCATTCGATCATTCAGGATGAGCTTCATTTTTTCTCGTTCGGTTAGGTGTTCTAATTACGGTTGGTCGATATTGAATTAAGACGGAGGCCCACAGCAATGAATTTCGATCAATGATTAGGCTATTTATCGGCAGTTAGGCGTCCCATTATACCCTCTCGGACATTGAGGGAGCATCGATAACCTTCGGAATCTACATGCATAGCAAACGTGTAACGTGTTGCATTATGGTGGTCGGGAAAAGCGATAAATTATGCACCCTAACCCCGAAGGGACGCCGCCTCGCAACCCCTCGTCTCGCTAAACTAAACTAAACGTATATTACGATGATCGTCGTTGTGCCATTAATGGTATGGCAGTCGTAAGATATTGCAGTGCGTATGTTACCAATTATACGCAACATCGACATAATATTCATGATTTCACACGATTTCGATCGAAACTATTGGGTTGATCAAAGGTTTTGTCGTTTTTTAAGTAGATGTTCGATTACAAATCTAACATACATAACTAAGATCTTATTATACAACATATTAATTGTTTTTTCAATGTATACGGAGGATTATTAGTGATCAAGATCTTCATTTAATCATCACTGCCCGGGTATAACTATTCTTGCTCTTCTAGAACATGGATCATTCACAGGAATATTTTTAACACGAAATTTCGCGAACCGAAACTGACATTTGCAATCATTTAGCGTAACCTCGTTGTATACTGTACATGTTTTAAAGTTTGAACAGCGTTCTTACCGTTATGAAAATGATATAATTTTGCAAGAAATAAAATAATATAATATAATATTGCCGAAATCAGTCTTTGTGTCTTTCACTTTTAAGCGTTTATAGGAAATGAGAACTTTGTTATGCTTGACATTGTTTTTTTTAATAATATACCATAAAATATAAGCTCGATGGTTATGTATACATTTGGTGAAGAAAAAGAAAGTGACACATACACCGAACAAATGTCCTCTACTGACAGAAACGACATAATTTTTTGACCAACCCAATATAAACCGATTGTGCTAAAAGTGAGACAACATTTTGAAAAAAGTTTAGTCTGCTACATTTGTTTGTTCTATGATAAACTTAATAACAGAAGTTACAGAACCATCAAAGTATAGAAAGTTAAATGTTCTTCAAAAATTAGGTGACACCACTTTTATTATAAATTGCTTATACATAATAGAAAATAGAAGTTTCTGATGAAATTGCAGAATCAACAAAAACTTTTTATAATTCACAAATTTTTAGTATCATATCAGTACTTGGAAATTTATAAATTTTTACAGGAACTTGTTTTATTTGGCTAATTAAAAGTCATTATATATTTAAAGATTTGTTTAGTAGAATAAAACAGATATCATAAAATAATACTTATTAGGTTCGTTGGAAATTAAATTAACCCTAAAAGTTTTCTATAATTATAGTATAATATTCAAAATGTTAGGTTTCCCAAATTGAATCATAGAGCGATTGAAAAATGATGACAAACATAGTACAAGATTATTGATAGATTCAAATAGTACTTAGATTATTTAAAATTTCTATTTATCAAATTCTAATAAATAATTTGGAACTTTTTGTCTTCTTTGAAAACGTTTTTTTATCAATATTTATAGTTACGAAATTAATGTATTCATAACTTTCTTAAATAAATTCAATCAGATTATTAATAAATACGAATCTTGTAACGCAAATCCTTTGGAAATATGTACACAATTTATTAGCATGATTCATTTTTATTTTTATTTCATATTTTTTGGAGACTGATTAAGCTTATCAGGAACTGAGATTACGATGATGAATCTATTTTAATATCATTAGAAATCATTGAACCAATCGTTTATCGTAAATCTTGATAATTTAATGAAATTTATCAATTACGTAGCATGAAAATATTCGATACAATAAAAAAAGTACAAAAGGACCGTGATTTATGCAATTAGCATATCAACCTAATCGAAATTTCGACAGAAAGCTTGAAACATCTTTTAATTACAAGTCCAATGTTCAAAGACTATTTTATCTCTCTGTAACTTATCTTCTTCCGTAATCTTATCACTTAAGTGGCGCACGACACACTTAAACCAAAAATTAAAGTGGATTTTTTACAAACATCTTTATACATTTCCTTTCTATTTCTTGGTATGTGCCCCTTGAGTTTCCTTTTTTTTCAATTCTTAACAGAAAGAAAAGGAAAATGAAGGAAATATTCTATTGATTTCTTGTTTTATCTGAAAAGCAGTTTCAAGCGGATCAATAGCATTAAGGAAAAAAGTACAGGTTTATATCTGTTATATCAGTGTTAGATTTCCAATAATATGATTATTAATCTTTGTTAACAATAAATTGTACGATTAATTGATTCTGATATGAAAACATTATGATTCATAAATTTTTCCTTAAATTGTAAGATAATACTTGACCTTTCTCATACTTTTAAATATTTTAATAATTTTTCGATCTTCAAATTTTGCAAATGTTTTAAAATCTCTTCAAATTCAAATTCAAATTTCCAAACTCCCTAATTTCTGAATTTTTCATTTTCCAATTTTTCTGTTTCTTAGATTTTCAATTTTTCAGTTGCTGAAGTTTTAAAGCGTAGTGCAAGAGGTTAATAATCGACCAGCACCTAAAATTATGAAACATAATAAAATTTTACCCAGATCCGTCTCAAGATAAATCCAAAATGTTAAAGTATCCCACTAATATTTTACAATAATTTTAACAAAGTGTAATATTTTAAAATAATTTTAAGTAAGCCGGGTAAGTTGCACCCTTCCGCTTGATTCTCCATCAAGCAAGTTCTCCCTCTTCCTGCAGGATCAGAGACAAGTAATTCGAGCATTCGGATCCGGAGGCAACACTTGGATAAAGATTCCTAGCGGAAAGTAGCAGCCTATCAGGACAGAGCAGTGTCCTTCGACGTCGTTTCGACGAGGTGTCCCTCGCCCGTAAAAAGACTGGTCGGAACCATCGTCATCGACGTCGGCTTAGGACGAGTCGCAGTAACTCCCGAAACTTCTCTGCCTTTTCGTTCGACTGCGTATCGAGAACTGCAGACACGTGGAAGAGATTCCAGGCCCGTTGAGATTCGAGGATTTAGCGACGGAATAAAATTCGATACAGCCTCGTGAATATGTTGCTACAGTTACTCCCCAGAGGATCCCTGGAACTCTGACGTTCGACGACGGAAACAAATATCGCAGCTCGTTCACAGACATATGATCGCAGATAGTACCAAAAACGTCGATCGTATGCATTTATGCTATGATTGCGTTTGCAGGACGTGGGGATGATGTTTATTGTGGTGGTGGACAATCGAGAAGTGTGCAATAGTGAGGTTCTGGTTTCAAATTTGGGAGTAATGAAACATTCAAATGTTGACATTTTTGCAAATTTGGAAATTTTTTAGATACTCAATTTTCGAATTTGGTTATTTTCTGGATTCTCACATCTATAAATTATGGAACTTTAAAAATTTGCAAATTCTTAACTTTTCGGTTTTCATAATCGCCAAATTCTCACATTTTTAAATATGAAAACACTTTAACTCCCAAATTTTCAAATTTACAAATCTCCAATTAACAAAATCCCTAAATTGCCAAATTTTGATATTCCTCAATTTCCTAAATTTGCAAACTTCTCATATTTTTTTTTTAAATTCCTCAATTCCCAAAATTTACAAATTCCAATTCTCTAAATCCTCAAATCCTAAATTTCCAAAATCCCCAAATTGTCAAATTTTCAAATTCCTCAATTTCCAAAATTTACAAATCCCTAAGTCTCCAAATTATCAAATGTCTACATTGTCA
The DNA here is from genome assembly GCA_036983795.1 of Megachile lagopoda. Taxonomy (NCBI): domain Eukaryota; kingdom Metazoa; phylum Arthropoda; class Insecta; order Hymenoptera; family Megachilidae; genus Megachile; species Megachile lagopoda. The sequence continues at coordinate 3,308,556 of CM072788.1, read as the reverse complement.
AATTTTCAAATTCCCCAATTCCCCAAATTTACAAACTTCCCAAATTTTTTTTAAAATTCCGTTATTCCCAAAATTTACAAATTCCAATTCCCCAAAACCTCAAATCCTAAATTTAAAAAATCCCCAAATTGTCAAATTTTCAAATTCCTCAATTTCCCAAATTTACAAACACCTAATTCTCCAAATTATCAAATCTTTAAATTGTCAAATTTTCAAATTCCCCAAATTTACAAACTTCCCATATTTTTAAAAAAATTCCTCAATTCCAGAAACTTACAAATCTCAATTCCCCAAATCCTCAAATCCCCCAATTGTCAAATTTGCAAATTCCTCAATTTCTCAAATTTATAAGCTTTCCATAATTTTCAAATTCCTCAATTCTCCATATTCCTAAATTTCCAAATCTCAAAATTTTCAAGTTCCTCAGAGTCCCAAATTCCTAAATTCCCAAATCTCCAAATCCCAAATCTTCAAATTCCCAAATCTCCAAATCCCAAATCTCTAAATTCCCAAATCTCCAAATTCCCAAATCTCTAAATTCCCAAATCTCCAAATTCCCAAATCTCCAAATTCCCAAATCTTCAAATTCCCAAATCTCCAAAGTCCCAAATCTCCAAATTTCCAAATCTGTATATATCGCCACATCTTTACATTTCTAAATTTTTATATATCGCCACATCTTCAAATCTCCAAACCTTTATATTATTTATTTCGTCTAAATTCCACAGAAATTGAAAAATATCTAAACTTCCATATGATAAATTGTGAAAATAAACAAAACACACGTAACTGACAGTACAATGACAGGACCACATAAATTTTCGTTTATATAATCTTAAAATATCAGTAAAGAGGACATCAGACCAACCGTACATATCATTAATAATCCTCCAGTAAACATTCAAAGTCACGCTTAAAAACTGACTTACTTAAAAACACAGAGGGGCCAATGTTAAATAAACATTACTTTACAAAAAAAATCTGCAGGTGTTATTAAAAAATGATTATCTTTGAACGATTACATTCGTACATCTCCAATAATCGATTCATTTATCTTACATACTTCACACATCCCCAAAGTTCCATAATTCTTTTAATTTCTACATTGGCCATATCTTGTCAATTTTATTCTCACGTTCACGAATAAAACATTCAATCGTTTCTACTATAAATAAAATTGTTAGTACAACACACTCTTTTAACAATATTTTATTAGAAATTTCTAAAGGAAATAATTACATCAATAAATTAACACTGAATGCATATGACACGCTTATTTTCCATCAGCACGGTTTTACACAAGTAAGTCTATCTTTATTGCCTTTTATTTTAATTGTCCTTTAGTGACACGCGGTGATCGATAAAAATGATCGTGTCTTATTAATCTTTCAACAATAAACATCGCCAAGTACATAGACATCGGTGTAATTTGTCGCGAAATGACGAGGGATGCAACAAAGTCAAAGACGTTTCCAGCGGTCGTAAAACTTTTCGAGATCCGGCGCTCAGTTTAAATTAAGGTGCGCTCGAGGAGGTTGTCGATGGAGACACAGGGTCTGTAAACAGCCGGTGAAACGTCGTCAAAAAGTTTGTTCTCGAAATTCGAAGGTCTAGTTCCGTGCTGGTTCGAGCGTCGTAAAATTCGCGAAGATTACTTCGTTCGAAATATCAGGCGTCTGAGCAAGATAAAACGGCAATTAATATTAACTTGAGCAACGTGTCTCGTGTAGGGTAATAAAGATACCGTGGCACGGTATCTCCGCTAACATCACCCAGAGACATTATCGTTGTTAGCGGCCATTGGCGTAGCCTCTGGTCGCATTTACACGACCTTCGAATGGTTTAACAATGTCTTTGCAAATCGGCTTTGACCAAGGTTAACGCATTAATCGTCACAGTGGTCACTACCGACTTACGTTCAATTAAATTGACCCTTTGCACTCGGAGGGTGACTCACCGTTGTGTTTAATACAATATAGGTATTTTTTACCTATATCTATTATATAATGTGTCATAGGCAATAGTAACAATTAATAGTAAAAAGATAACTTCAAAAGAATTAACTTTCCAACTAAAAAGTTTCAACAGCAAAAATACATTCTAGTGCAAAGAATAATTTATAGGTAAAACAAAAGAAAGATTTAGGGGATCTTAATATTGAGACAATGATAATACTAACTTATTACAAGATGAAATTGAAAGATAAGGTGACCTTGTTCTCAATAATCTGTATTCTAGTGTTTGACACCAAACGTGAGTTTTCATTATGGTGGTCAAGAAGTTAGTGAAAGGTAAAACAAGTAAAGTAATAACAAGTTAGTGATGTCGAACTTTCTTCAATCTGTGAACAAGACAGGCTTTCAACCTCTTCTTCCATGAAAAACGGATTTGTATTTGTTTTAACACTTTTCTGCGTGAAAGTCACTATAGTTTGAAAATTGGAGGACTGGAAATTTGGAAAATTGAAGATTTTGGATTTTGGAAATTTGAAAATTTAAGGATTGAGAAATATAGAAATATTGAAATATAGGAATATAGAAATATAGAAATATAGAAATATAGAAATATAGAAATATAGAAATATAGAAATATATAATATTGATTCTAGTGATTTTGGTTCTAGGAAATATAGGAATTTGAGGGGTTGAACATTTGAGAACTTGTGGGTTTAAGAATTTTAAAATCTAGAAATGTAATTTGTGTTTTCAGAAATTTAAGAATTGAAAACAGAAATATTTTAGAATTTGGTTTTTTAGAAATTTGAGAAATAATTCCGCTTCCCACTATTTTCCCCATTTAATAGTACCACATCTAAAAGATAAATAGTCCTTGATACTAATATAGCAATATATGACTACAAAATTAGCATATAATTCATAATTTAATTTTTCCTCTCCTTACAGCCTCATTGGTGGCAATATAACGAGTGTCCACTATAAATGTCTGTTTAAAATTAAAACGATTCTACTATCTACAAACTTCGAGTTATTCCGCTGAATTAAATGCTATCGGCTTTGTTATTAAGGCGCTTCGTTTTAATCGAGTTAATTCCAGTTTAATCAACTTAATCGAAACACCCATCGGTTCCGTTTTGTACAACTCACTTATTGGATTCCATTTAAGTTTCCTTATTAATTTCATCGGTGAACTTTCATTCATCCCGCTAATTAAAATGACTATATTCCTGGTCACTTCATTTTATTGAACACTCTGGCTTAAATATTTATCAGACCGATATCGATTAACTTGCATACATATTGTTGCTTGTTTTCCTTTTGCTCATTACTTAAGTTGTATTATTTCATTATAAATATTCTTGTAATAATATCAAATAATTGTATAAGTTTAGACAGTTTTTATTCGCAGTTTTATTAATTATTTGTTTGAAACAGTGGTGATTATTTTATTAAATCATTTTCAACCCGTCTTCAATTTATTTTCAACGTTCTAGTCATTTTGTGTGCTTTTTTCTTCGCAGAAAATGGTATAGTATTTTTGAAAAAGTAATGAACTTACACTTATTAAAAATAATAATTATGTAATAATAATTAATAAAAATATATTTATGAAATTATACTTGTAGCGACTTTAGGAGTTTTGCAGCAATAATTTTACAGCACTATATGTGTGTTAAATACTGCAGGAGCCAATCAATATGATTTAAATGAAAATATTTATATGAAAACATTACAGGTGTTATAAAAAATATTTGCATTTATATTAATTTATTTTTAAATCACCCTTAACAACTTCTAAAATAAATTATATAAATATTATTGTTATAACATGTAACAATATTTTACGTCACTATTTTATTTTCTTTCAACACCTTAAGTTTAGTATATTATTTTTCAAATTAATTAAGATTAATATCTTTTCTATCTCTTTGTTCAGGTTAACCAAATTAGTTAACATTTAAATCCAACATTTATTGCTTAAAATCATCATTTTCATGCATCGTTATTGTAAATATCCAAGTTATGACGGTCTTTAATACTTCAACGTAACTCGTTGTCAAATAATAAAAGTTCCCGCAGTTTTCCTTGATTTTTTCCCACCCCCTTCGGTTCTGCCGTGTACAAGTTATGTCATGGTGAATCCCGTATATATACCTTATAGAGTGGATCTCGGGCAGCTCGTTATTTATTGCCGGTACGCCGGCTTGATTCGAGCCAAAACCAGCCAACAGTTTTTCTTCTTCGACTTTGTTGACTCGTTCAAATTTGTTTATAACTACTACATAAAACAAGTCAGTCATACATAAAAATTGAATAATTACATTCAAATAGATGTTTGATTAAATACATTAAAATAGATCTCTAATTAAATAATTTGAAATAGATCTTCAATTGAATACATTGAAGTGGCTATTTAATTGAACACATAAAATAGATGTTCAATTAAGTAGATCAAAATATATGTCTAATTTAATATATTAGTAAGATGATATACATTTTGATCTACTTAATTGAACACATTAAAATAGATGTTTAATTAAGTAGATCAAAATAGATGTCTAATTTAATATATTAATAAGATGATATACATTTTGAAAATAAATACATTAATTACCATCATTAATTTTTTAATAAACATATAGATTAACATATCTCTCCTTAACTGGCATTAAACTTGAAATACATAGTCAAGAGCAACATTCATCATTATTTTTGTAATAATTATTTTAAAAGTACAACTATTGATGTCGATGAAATATCACATTGAAATCTTGAAATGACCTTGAAATAATATGTTGCTAAGATCTTGAGTAATTTTGATTGTGTACATATTTCAAAGACAAAGTGATTGGAGCTATTAATCTGTACATTTACGGTATTCTTATATTCCATAAAATTAAATTGTACACGCAAAGTAACAGTTAAGTGACGTAATTCAAAACATAAAAATTCGTTTAAATTTCAATTATTTTCTCCTGACATTTTTACAAACAAGTAGGACATATAATTCATGTTATATCTTAAGAGTAAAAGAAATTACTTGAAAATTTGGGGTTATCTTAAAAATAGATCATAAAATTTGTTAAAATATGTTACTATAAAATAGAAATGAAAAATTTCAATAGTACATCACTAAAAAATTTATGGAAATTGTCTCCTATTTTTAATAATTAACTAATTAGTATTAAATTCTATTATACATTCATGAAAATATATTATTGTTACTGTACCTACGTATTGAAAATGTTAAAAGTTAAATAATCTATTAACAGTGTTTCTTAATTTCTATTTCTAATTTTAATTAGTAATAATAGAGCAACAACCTTCATTTGATTCTTGCTGAAAAATTGAACGAACGTTCGCAGCCCTAAATGCTATACCGTTTTATTTCTTTCAGCAGTTACGATGCAACGATTGTTCTCCATTTAATACGCTAGAGTCGCAATCAGCGTGAGTGCAAAGTGTGATAGTACTTTGCTATGCACGCTAGTATAGAACTTGAATGTGTTCTTAAATAAAGTGGCTACGAGCTTGCATTGTGAGCAATTGATTTAATAGGGCGCCGATGTATTGCTATATTTTGTTATTCAATAGACAAACATCGTCGCTATTGCAATATAATTCTATTCTACAAATTAATACTACACATTTTTCTGTCGTCAAAAATATATATTTTTATATATTTTATAACATATCATATTATATAACATATAACATTATCTAATTATACGTGTAAGTTATTTAACATAATTATAAATGAGTACATGTGTGTTAAGTAATAACTATTTACATATCATGGTGTTTTTATAAAACCGTCATTAGAGTTTGCAATATTATTATTTTATTTATTACTATTATTTTCTCTACTGAGTATTATATTAGATCAATAATGTTTATACAATGTTCATATAATAATATGAATATTTGCATATTTGACAATATGATTTCTACAATTTCCATTTTAAATACTTCTAAGTTTGAACATTTAGAAATTTGCGAATCCTGGGATTTGATTTTTGGGGAATTCGAGAATTTTCTAGGGAATTTGAGAGTATGAGAATTTAAGGATTTGAAAATGTAGAAAATTGAGGTCTTGAAAATTTGCATATGTGAAAATTTGAATGTGTGGAAATTTGAGGATGTGAAAATTTGAATGTGTGGAAATTTGAGGATGTGAAAATTTGAATGTGTGGAAATTTGAGGATGTGAAAATTTGAATGTGTGGAAATTTGAGGATGTGAAAATTTGAATGTGTGGAAATTTGAGGATGTGAAAATTTGAATGTGTAGAAATTTGAGAATGTGAAAATTTGAATTAGCAGAAAATTGAGTATTTCAAAATTTTGGAAAATAGAAAGTTTGAAAATTTGAGAAATTGGTAGGTTGGAGTTTGTACATTTAAGAATTCATAGAATCGAGAATTTGGAAACTTTAAAGATTTAAAATGTAATGTATTAAGAAATTTTTTAAATTTTGAGCTTTAGTAATTTATAAATTATGGAATTTGGGGACATGGAAATTTGATAAGTTGAGAATTTCGAAATATAAACATTTGGGAATTTAAATGGGAAAATTTTGTAAAAATGAAGATCAGAGGAATTAAAAATTTGTGTTAGGGATCTTAGAAATGCGAAAGTTTCTAAATTTCTAAATTTGAAAATAAGCAAATATAAAAGCTCCTAAATTTCTAAATTCGTTAATAAGTTCAAAAACATTTAAATCAAAAAGATTATAAAAGTAAAAGCATCCATATTTCTGAATTTGTAAATTTGAAAATTTGTAAGTTTAAAACCTTTCAAATTTCTAAATTTCTAAATTTGAAAAATTATAAGTATAAAGGCTGCTATATTTCTGAAATTGTAAATTTGAAAATTTCTAAGTTTAAACGCTTCTAAATTTTCTAATTTCAAAATTGTTAATCTAATAAGCTTTTGAGTATCCAAATTCCTAAATTCCAAAATTTGCAACTATAAAAGCTCCTAAATTTCTAAATTTCTAAATTAAAATATTTATAAACGTGTAAATTAAAAAATGTCTACAATCAAAAATATTCAGATGTAAAAATGTTTAAATTTGAATAATTGTCATCCAAAAATCTCTGTACATGTAAAGTTGGGAATTTATAAACGACAGTACTGTGTCCGAATATTAATGCGATCCACAGGGCAGCCGCGATTCGGAAAGCGTTAATGCGCGCAATGGCCTACACGGTTCGCACGCGTGAGCGCACGCATATTTCAAGTGTCCCCAACGAAAGTTTGCCGGTGCTCGAGATTAGTTTTATCGTCTTACTTCGAAACGTCGTTTCGTAAAAACTTTCGGAAAATTATGCGACTACGGCCGCGTGTGCCCCGACGCGCAAGCAGCCTTTTTAACTTTCCCTGAAACTTTGTCGAGACCGAGCTAAATTAATATCTACACGCGCCGCATTCGCAACGATCGCGTCCCCTTAACGCCAGAATAATTCCCACTTTCCTAATTTCCGAATCACCAAATTCCTCCATTTCTAAATTTAAAATCTCTCTGAACATCCAACCATGCAGGTGCCAATGAACTCAGCCACTCGATCTCATTACTATTACTGATCCCATTAATCACGTATTTTTGTCTAATTTTACGTTTCGATGAATGAAGTAGTTTGAAGAATTTCATTATCGCAAAAGATATCATTTGAACGATGTAATTTTTGCATCTAAATTTTCAAAATGCACCAGAAGTATCAACGTTAATAAAATTTGTTTGATGGATGATTTTGTAATTTTGGCAATACACTGATGTATATCAAATTTATTATTCCAATTCTATCAATATACCAATATGTCGAAGATATTGTTTTAATGGTATCAATACTCTAGAATATCAATGTTATTATTTCAATTATATCGGTACACTAGTATATCAATTTTATTATTTAACTTTTATCAATATACTGGCATAACAAGTTTATTATTTAAATGTTATCATTGTACTAATACAAAATTGCTTCAATTTTATCAACCTACTGGGATAACAAGTTTATAACTTATTTTATTAATGTACCAAAATACGAAATTTGTTATTTCAATTTTATTAATATACTTACATACCAAATTTATTATCTGAATTTTATCAGTACATTAATATACAATCAAATTTGTTGTTTCAATTTTATCAACATACTAATATAAAAAATTACTTTAATTTTATCAATGAATCGAAATACGAAATTTGTCATTCCAAATATATTTGCAAAGTAGACATAAGTCCTATAATCTACATATACTATAATAATCTGTACATACTATGAAACTCATAGATCACGTAATTTATTTATACTTCACAGTCCATCATAATTGCATAAACATCAGTGGCCTATTTACCATTAATTTCAATTTAAAAGCGTTCGCGTAGCACCCCGTATTTAAACCTGACGATGTCCGAATATTAACGCGGGTCACCATACGTGTTGGTACAGGCGTTCCTTCGAGTTACTATGCCTTCGCAGCCCCATGCATAGATGCATACGAAGATCATCTCGGTACTACATAATGCATAGTCGCGATTCTCTCCCTTTCCGCGACTGTATCTATCCCGCATATACGGCATCGACTAACGTGTTTCAAATGGAGCCCTTTGTGACCGTGGTGGCGGTCGAGATTGAATATAAACGCGGGAATAAGAAAGCCGTTTTATCACGCTCTCCGGTTCAGCTTTTACTCTAGTGAAATTGAGGGCTTAGGGTCCCCGGGACTTAGAGTATCAGGCGAATTCCTTCTCCAACAGTTTCGTTCGCCGCGAAAATGAAATGACACCGGCCGTTCAAGATGGCCGCGCCGCTGCTCCTCTTTATTCCCGACGCTCGTTTAATTCTCATGGTAATCACTATTCGTGCTTTCGAATTTTCCGTCCCTGCACGCGATCCTCTTCCCTCCCTTCCCCCGTGCCCTTCCCTTGCCCGCCCTGCTCCGTGTAGCCCCGTAATTGAGTATTTTCGCTAACCAAACTTTCCAGTTGGTTAATAGAATCGAAGACTTAACCTTGCATCCCTTCGCGGATTATCTTCTCCTTTTAATCGTTCCAGCAATCCTGACTTTTGAACATCTTCTCCTAAAATAGTTCGCTTATTATGAACGTTCGTACTCATGTACAAGGATCGTGTATGTTATGACGCTAAAAAGTACCAATATCCGTGGACATTCGCATGTGTCCATTTTATTCTTGAACTCGATTCGAAAGGAACAGCACCTAAATTAAAACGACAAAAGTGAAGATTTTAAGTGATAGGAGTAAAAATGCTCGCAATCAAGGCATTTTGTTTATTATGTATGAAAAGAGGATACTGCAACAATTTTTGTTCGTTCTTTTCAAGGTAATTATATCTTCTGAAGATAGTTGTATTGGATATTTAATAGAGTTTTTCCCAAAGTCTAAATCATCGTCTTTGAATCCGGTGGACTATGTGCGAGGTGTTTATTATTTCGTCCAACCCTTTTCGGAAAGGAATCGGATGAGTCGACACACGCACGATATCGTTAAATGCAACTGACGCATGATTCAACGTTCTGTCGTGGAAGAGGATCCGAAACGGAGAGCCCGCACCTGCAGGGCACTTTGAAGTAAGGTAGGTAATCCCTGCTCGCACGACGGCTACTAAGCCTCCATGATTTAGAAGCTCTTGGAGTATTTTAAGAGTCCCCTTTGCTCTGCCACCCCCGAAAACAGCCGCATACAAATACTCGGACTCACGATAGGAATGCAACACCGAAACCAACGTCGTTTCTGATTTCTTAATCCCCGCCGTTCTGTATCGGGGAGTTCATCGAAATTGTTCGATGCTGCTCGGATGATTCAGTACTCGGAGGACTGCTGCAGTTTGAAGCCGAAGATGTAGTGTGATATTATGAACATTTGTGTGATTGCTACATCGGATCATTGGTATTATTCTAATTTATTATTACAATGCGGATGTTTGGGCGTTTATTATTACGTTGTGGATGTTTGGGTATTTGTAGCATACCAGAGTGTGAAGTGTGCGAACTTTATGTGAAAAAATGGAATATGTTGTTCGGTTAGTTTAAAATATGCAAATTGGGACAGTGTTTTAAATCACTTCGGAAGAGGAGATATTTGCGTAAAAAAAATATAATTAACTTGTACATTATTAAATTATTAGTACAATAGATGTCGCAGTAAAAATAGTCTTGTAGCAGGTACAGTGAATGATTTGTGTAATATACATAACGCTTTTAGTGTAATAGTAATGTTAATAAGAACTGACCATCTTTTTTAATTATTCCAATTTGAGTAGTTGAAACTTAAATTTAAACATGTGAGAAACTGGTAATTTGAAAGTTTTAAACATTTAAATGAATTAAGAAACAAAAATAACAAAACAATTTTAAAATCAGTTAAAAATTACACTACCAAGTTTGAAATAGCAAATTGAATTATTAATGTATTAAAAAATTAATTTGTATTTCTTGTAATTTATATTGTAGTGTATCGTAATAAATAATGGCTGCATCTACTGCGACACCCAACGTGTTCGTATTAATCATCCTGTCTGACCACGTTAGAATCTACTTGCAGCAAACTTTGAAAATGAAACTACACACTTCTATTAGAATTAATTAAATAATTGCAGTTGGGATCAGAATAACGCTAATGTTCCAAATATTATACCCAGAAGTGACCAGAATAATTCCATACATTTCGACTTTAGTAGATTGGACCAGCGGAAGAACGTGGCTCGAAATAGAACTTGGAGAAGCAACGGAAACGTGAGCAGAAACACAAAGACTTCATAGACGGTCTCGGAAAATGAGCCTGTTCGACGAACCATTGTACGAAGTAACTAAAACTCACTATATATACAGTGTATCCAACCTTCCAATGAAAATAACGTTGCTGGTCTTTCGTATGCAATCAGAACATTTCAGTAACATAATCCGACGTACAAAACTATCGATGAAAATTAATTTCTCGATTTTATTTTGTTGGGGGTGAAATTTTGCCTTTACTGTAATTTTATTTATGTTTAATATCAAGGCTGGTAATGAAATTGCAATTTACTGTTATTTCATATTAAATGGTATTTTTTACGAGTAAATGGGGTGCAATTTTGGGGGAAACTTTACGAATTATAGTTTTAAAGCCTTAAATTTTCTAGTTTGAAATTTACAAATTTTCATTAGGTTAATTTATTAATTTACGAATTTCTTATTCTCAAATTTTTAGATTTCAAAATTACCACGTCACAAATCCCCGAATTGCCGAAATTTTTAAATATACAAAACGCTAAATTTTTTAATTTTACAGTTCTGCAAATTTCTAAATTTCTAAGTTATACAATTCTTCCAATTTCCAAATTTCCAAGTTTCTATTTTCTCGAATTTTTAAAATTTCTCAAATTTCTGTATTCTCGAATTTCTCAGCTTTCTATATTCTCGAATTTTCAAAATTCCTGTATTCTATAATTCCCAAATCCTCAAAATTCCCAAAAGACATTTCTAAATTCCTGTATCCTCAAATTTTCTATTCATCAAATATCAAAATAATGAAATCCCTAAATTAACAAATACGCAAATATCCAAATTCTCAAAATCCATATATTCTCCAACATTCAAAGTTTCACACCCTCAAATTTTCAAATAATTTTGGAATTCCAATTTCTAAATTCCTAAACATCAAAATTTCTAAATCTTTCCTAATCAACCTACCCTCCACCATCTTGCCTATCTTAATTGATAACGGCGCACATCAAAAAATGTGAAAAAAAACATAAAAAAATGTCCCTAACAATTTTCATCTGTAACGAAACGCCATCAAAGAGATAGACAGTATCTCAGCGTGCCCCGCGTCAATCCGCCAAGGGTTAATTTAATTTCCCGTTGCTAAACCAAAAGTATCCTCCCAAAGCTAACAATAGATTTCACCTAGTTTCCTAATCTCTGATCAGTAAATAACCGCACAAGAGAACAAAGAGCAGGGGGATGATCTCCTGCGTGCCACACGAGTCGTCCGGCAATTTTTCTAAACACAAACGGTGGCCGTAACTCAACGTTAAAGTCGCGGCTTCATATTTGCTCGGAAAAATGTTTAACACCTTCTAGTCGGATTGCCGGATTCTCAAACAACATAATCCACGGACTTCTTTCGCGACATTTCGTGGCAGCCACGTCAAAGGAACACATATCGTAGGTGGGACCGAGAAAGGAAGAAGAAGAGAGAATGTGGACATCCAAAGGCAATGGCCTTCTTCAGTAGCGTAGCTCGAGAGCGAGCAACCCTCCTGGGTCACCACCACCTACGAACCTACCCACCGCCTTCCCTTTTCGCTCGTTGAATCTAATTACACCCGCCAAGACCCACCCGCTCGAGAGGGAGACACGTAAAGCTGGTAAGAGGGACTGAAAGAAGAGCCCGTAGGACAACCGGAGCAAAAGGGACGAAGCAAGGCGATGCCGGGGTGAAAGAAGGAGAGACACCGAGAGGAGCAGAGCGTTGCCAAGCGACGGGAGCCATCTTGGAGGGTTGCAGCCACTAATGGCCTAATGAATTTAATGGAGGCTTCCCGGCGTAGAGTAGCAGGAGAATTGAGAACCGGAGCTGGAGAATAAGAGGGACAGAACAAGAAGTAAGAGCTGAGGAACGAAGGAGAGACAAAGACGAAACCGGGAACTCGACATCGTCGTCGTCGTCGACATCGTTGTCGTTCTCTTTGTCCTGTGCGTCTCTAATTCTCCGCTACGGCGACCGGTTCTGACGAACGAAACGAAAAGAGAGGCAAAGATAACGGGACAGAAGGAGAACGAGATAACTGGCTACCTAAGGGTCGGGGTTTGCTGCTAACCGTACCCAACGCTTGGAAGACCGAGGCTGGTCTACCTTACGACTCTTGGATTTTCGCAATTAAGTAAAGGGTGAGTGGATGTCGCTTCCTAGGGAATGAACTTACACTTCTGTCGAGGCAGATCGGTTAAATGTACGATTGTTCGACGTTTTTAGAAATTATATGGTTCGACGTTTTTAGAAATCATATGGTTCGACGTTTTTAGAAATTAATCTGTAGCTTGGCGTTTTTAGAAAGCATTGCCACCTCGGAGATCAACAATCCTCAATTTCTGCTTTTCACAGTTTTTTATTATTCTTCGCGATCCTTGAAACACCGATTTCGTTCAAACTTTGCGCAGTTGTGAAAGACGGTAGAAGTAATAATTTTGCAAAACTGTAGCGCGCAATTCTGAAAAGTAAGGGAGAAATTTACGTTTGAAGTTCTTGTGAATGATGTTCGAGTGAATTCAGACTGAAAATGGATGCGTTTGGTCGTATAATGTAGAACATAATTCAATGTACAATATTACAGAAATTATTGTACAATGTTATAGAACATAATTCAATGTACAATGTTGCACTGCAATATTACAGAAAGTAATTCAATGTACAATATTACAGAAATCCTTGTACAATGTTGTAGTACAGGATTGAATGATATAAATCGACTAAAAAAAAAAGAATGTAAATAAGATGTTGTATTCACAATTTATTGCATGATTTTTGTAATTTTTAAAAGAAATGCATTTTTGAATTCTCAGAAGTAAATGATGAGAAAATAATAATAAATAACATGGATTTAATTGTTATTCAAGGTTTAATTTCTTGAAAGATAAATTATTTGTTTCCTAATCCCGAAAATTAAATTTTGGATAGTGAAATTGTATACGTACCACTGGTTGAGAACCTCTGATCTAGTCTCATGAAGTTTTTACACCATTTTAACCTTACATGAAACTTTAACATCAAGTATCAGTAAAACTGAGATTCTAATTCTTGCTAATTTATGAAACTATATTCTTGTTTTTTATGAAACAATATTTAATATTTTAGAGTATTTTAGTTGCTGCTAGATTTATAACAATTATTAATTATAATTGCATTATAATAGAATTATCAATTGTTAATGTATTAAGCTATATACTCTAATAAACCTAATTATTTTTATCGAACAATTAACAATGACACTACAACAATTATTTCTACAAAATAATAGAATAATTTAATCTATCAATTATTAATAATTTAACTTCCTTAAGTATCAAAAAATAGATTAAGTTTCCATTATTCATAAAAATCTTTCTAATAAACAATTATTAAACATGAAGTTCTGATTATTTCTTGAAAATATACGTGTGACTTCCAGTCTTATATTCTACTTCCTAAAACGTGAAAATATAAAATGGCGGCAGTAGGAGTACTGAAATTACCGAAGTAAAACAGGCTTGTTCATTCATAAATAAACCACCTAGCGTTTTTAAACAATTGTAATAATTATAGATATCGAAGAAAAAAGAATTCTATTTAAAAATTTTTTAATATATAAGCCGCCATGGTGAAAATGTACACATGTCATAAGACATATTGAAGCTCCAAGTATTATGGACACGAATACTTAATTTCAAGCTTCTAATTTTTTATCTGATAATGATAATATATTAAGTTAGTATAATTAATATTATTAATTATTAATATTTATTATTATTAACTGTTAGTATAATAGTACGATTAGTTTTTAGCATAATAGTATTACTACATATTTATTAGAATAGTGTGACTACGTAGTTGTTAGAATAATAGTATGATCATATAGTTGATAGTATAATAGTATTGCTACTTAGTTTTTAGTATAATAATAGTACCATGTAGTTATCAATTATAATAGTATTATTATACTATGTAGTTATCAGTATAATGATATTACTATGTAATTGTCAGTATAATACTTCATAATTGTCAGCTTAATAATATTACTACAGAGTTGTCAGTTCAACATTATGACTACACAGTTATCAGTATAATAGTATAATTTCCCTCTACCTAGTTATTTGATTCTAAGTATCTAATTAAAGAGGTGTTTCGACGAAAGTCCTCGTAATCTCGCGAAACTTATTAGATAAGCCAGAATTGAAACACGCGCAATTGACCAGCCCTCGAAAGGGTTTACTCGTTGATAACCAACGCATACGGTACATAAGATTATTGTAAAGATACGAAAGGTACAGTGACAGTTGTAACATATTTCACCTACGCGTAGAAAATCGGTGTTTCTATCTCTTTAATTATCCTGCTCACCTATTTACGCAGCACTCATGCTACTCTTCGTACAACCACCTAACCTTAAATAAATATTTAAACGGCAGATGATTACGTTCCCCTGAATCACCATTTTTAATTTTGAACCTCGCGAATGGTAACCATGCAATGATTACGTTCGAGCCTGATTTTATAAAAACGAATAAATACGACGTGATTATGATTTCCAAGCTAGTATTACGAAGAACGGATGAAAGTTCATACGTTTGTTTAGCATAAAGGCGCAACAGTTTCGCTTTAATTTAATTTCTTTGACGTATATTGCCTTTTATTGGCACGGTGGTGTTTGCGCGTGCGTGGATGAACTATAGGCGATCAATTGCGAATTTCAGAAACCCTCTTTGCTCCGTAGAGGTTTACCTTAAAACCAAAATTTATCAATTATGTGACAAATTTCATTTAGGTAATAAGCGACTATTGTATAAAAGATACGTTTTTGTTTAAGTGATTATAAATTAAGACCGGTATACGTAATCGAAGTTGTGGATTTAAATTAGTGAAATAAGGGAACAAATATTCGAACATCGATAAAATTGCACTGGTAATTTGAAATGGTAGATCGAAGCGTTAAATTAGAGATATTACTTTCGATATCTTTAATAGTATTATGTTATCGAGTGTCGAATTAAATATGGATGTTCCTACTGTGTCCGACTGTTAAATTGACGTATTCTACTTATTACAGTAATAAGGATAATTTCAAGAGAATACGTAGTAGGAGATAATGTAATGTGGATTATTATTAATACGTTGATTGTAATGGTAAAATCTGAAGTATGTGGTATGTGTTATATAATCAAAATATGTATTTATCTAATTAGTTTATTCAATGTTTTAATTTGTTTTGTATATCCCTTTTGCTGTTGTACTAGATGTTGTTTAAAATAAAGATTGTTTGTCTTGTATCGTTTATTTATTTCAATTTTGAAATCAGTAAATTTACTGTTAAAGAATTCATGAACTTCCCTGAATCCTTGATTTGAATTGAAAGTTTTCCAATATGAAATTTCTAAAATACTGAGTTTCAGCATTCCTACATTTCTAAGTTCTTAAGTTTTTAAGTTCCCAAGTTTATAAGTTCCTAAGCTCCTAAGTTTTTAAATTCCTAAGTTCCTAAGTTTCTAAGCTTTTAAGTTACCAAGTTTCTAGGTTTCTGAATTTCTAGGTTAGTAAATTTCTAAGTTCCTAAGTTTTTAAGTTATTAAGTTTCTATGTTTCTAAGTTTCTAAGTTTCTAAGTTTCTAAGTTTCTAGGTTCCTAGGTTTCTAGGTTTCTTTTCTAAATTTCTAAACATTATATTTCTAAAATTGTAAATATCTGAGTTCCCAAGTTTCTAAATTTCTAAATTTCTAAATTTCTAAATTTCTAAATGTCTAAATTTCTAAATTTCTCAATTCTTAAATTTCTAAAGTGCTAAATTCCTAAATTCCTAAATTTCTAAATTTCTAAATTTCTAAATTTCTAAATTTCTAAATTCCTAAATTCCTAAATTCATAAATTCATAAATTTCTACATTTGCCATATCTCAAAACATTCCAATTTCCAAATAGTTTAAAAATTGCCCAAAATATTAAAAATAATTTGGTAATAAATGAATAGAAAGTCAAAAACCGAAATATTTGACTGAAAATATTTGAATTCGTGTTATCAATCACCGACAATCAGCATATACTTCAATGAAAAGTGCAATCCTGCGGAAGAAAATGCAAAAGGCCGTATTTCCCAAAGGAAATCATAAGTACTACTTCAAATAGTAATAAGCACTTGTAATTAAGTTCAAATAATTATTTATTATATAAATATAAATAAATGATCTGAGCAGCAGTTAAATTGAGTACAAATAAATCATCTTTTAGAAACAATCAAACTAAGTACAAATAACTCATCTTATCAACACGATCAAAACAAGTACAAATAAATCATTTTATTAACAATCAAATGAAATCAAATAAGTCATATTAACAGTCAAATCAAGTACAAATAGATCACTTTAACAACAGTCAAACTACTTACAAATAAATCTCTTTATTAACAATCAAGTTAAGTCAAATAAGTCATATTAACAACCAAATCAAGTACAAATAAATCATCTTATTAACAATGAAATTAAGTCAAATAAGTCATATTAACAACCAAATCAAGTACAAATAGATCATCTTATTAACAATGAAATTAAGTCAAATAAGTCATATTAACAACCAAATCAAGTACAAATAAATCATCTTATTAACAATGAAATCAAGTACAAATAAATCATCTTATTAACAATGAAATTAAGTCAAATACATCATCTTATTAAGAATGAAATGAAATCAAGTAAGTCATTGTATTAACAATCAAATCAAGTACAAAAGACCATTCTAACAGCAATGAAAGTACAAATAGATCGATTTCTCAGCAATCGGACAACGATTTCTGAAGATGGAGCCTCGCGTTTGATCCAGTCACACCGGAAAGACGGGCGTACCGGAAGAAGTACGTAAAGAATGACAAGTCCCATCTCTTTCCCGACACGGAGAGAGTCACGGGTAAAGATGGGTCGAAAGTGGGAGGCATTGCATCCGGAAAATAAAGGAAAGTAGCGGTGGTAATCCAGAGCGCAGGCCAGGGTCTTACCGAGGCTTCTCCGGATGTTTATTGAGTCGGTTCGCGCACGCGCTACATGCAACACTATCATCTCATCTCATCTGGTCTCGTCTCATCGCCCGTGTACCTTGGACCATCTCTTTCTCCTTTTCCTTCCGTTTTTTTCTCGATCTCCCTTTGCTCTTCTCTTCTTTCCCTTTCTTCTCTTTTTATAACGTTTCCGTCTCTTCGTTCCTTCTTGGGACTCCATTTTTATAACCTTCCGCCGCTTCGTTTGTTCTTAGGACTCTATTTTTACCTCCTTTTATCAACCTTCCTTTCTATCACCTCTGCAACCCTCAGCGTTTCTTTTACACCCTTATCCCGCTCATTCTCTCCGCGTCTATTCCTGCCTCTTTCGCAGGTTAATAACCTAACTTTAACCTTACATTCCTTTTGCAAGCTTCATTCCTGACGACAAAGAGCGCAGAATCGAAAGTGCCATTTTTATGAAGCGTCCTTGTGTCTCGAATTGTAAATAACCTGGTAGGACGTGATCAAATTGGTAACTAGTTGGATTTTCAGAGAATGTTAGTTAGCAGATTAACCCTTTGTACTCTAGGTGACTCACATTCACCATTTGCTTCAACACAATAAATTGCGATAAATATTTTTTAACTAAATCTACATATAGTAATAATGTCAAAAGAGTCCATGAAATGTCTGAATTAGAAAGTTTTGCAATTGCAACCTCCCAATAACAAAAATACCCTCGAGTGTAGAAAGTTAAAACCTTGTAAATTTTCACATAAAGAGCAACTAGATTTTGAGTCACATTGAAATGTAACTCTGACATGTTTCGAAGTAGCTCTTCTACATCTTTCTACATGTAAAACAAATTTATTTAAGCGAATATATTTTGTCATATTAAATTGAATTTGAAAATTCGGGACAGTTTGCTGTTTCGATGGAACATCCCCAACGGAGAACTTCTTCCCTCGAGTTTCTACGCAATCGTGCGATAAATTCACGAGCGTCCCTAAATTATCGTAGCCAGGCCAAGGACTTCCCTCGTTACAGAATAAGAGTCCAGGTGAAAATGTTTGAATGTAAGAGGAGGTTCGCGATGATGAGTGGTGCAGGAGTAAACGGAGAATAATAGGTAAGCAGGAATGCGAAGTAGGGTGATTCCGTTGGGGTCTCTAAGCGGTAGGATTAAGTGCTACGTAAATTCTAACGGAGACTCGCTCTTTCCTTTCTCTCTGTTTCACTTCAGCGTATCGCTAACGAAGAAAAAGCGAAAGTTCTTTTTCAGGATCTAAAGGAGGCTTGTAACGTTTCCAAGAGATAGTGTCCACAGATACGTAGTTCGTTTACCAACAAACTAGTAAACCTGATTCAAATGTTTATAACAGGGACACTTTTAGGATATTTGCACTCGAACATTTATTCTCAAGGATACACATATGTGTATATTTCATTTCTTTTAAATTGAACAACTAGTGACCATATATGTGGTCATGCTGGTTTTGCCATGTATTACTAATGATCTGGCGATCATTTTTATTTAATTATAATTATTTTTATTTAATTGTAATTTATAGATGTAAGGTAAATAAAATATAAACAAATTTGAAAAATCCTGAAGAGTTAAAAATAATAGGTTCGTAGTAACATGAAACAAGATATTCAACTGACTTATATCTTTTTCTTTCCTTGATTAAAATAATATCGTTAGCACAAAGTATTTTGTAGTTTCATACTGCTAAATTTATAAACAAATTGTAACAAATTATTTGATTGTATATAATTTTTAAGCTGACTTTCTGAAAATGTAAAATTAATCTAACTTAACACAAAATATAAAGTTGATTTATTATTTATTTAAATTCATATTTCTTTCCACTTGCGTGAATTATGCAAACATAAAATTTACTTTCAGTCAATAACAATGTTTAGTTGCTTCATTATTAAAGATTTATAAATATCAATTACGATTTATTTACTTTCAATTTTGTAAAGTTCATCTCAAGCTGAATTGCCTCGCCATCTTTCAGCGACTAATATTTACATATTTTGAGGTTGAATTGCCAACAGTAATCAATGAATCTGCAAAGTTACTGTATCTGCAAAAACATGGAATAATTTTGTAAATTTCAAATGTGATGTCTTTGAAGAGTGGTTTATTTTTACATCATAAAAGATGCGATAACAAAAACCTTTATACAAATAAAGGCGAAACTTCAGAAAACCGTCATGCTCCGATATGGACCAAATTTTGCAAATAAGCTCTTTTTTGCAAAAGAAGATATCTATAAGAATGGTTTTTGACGACACGAAAAAAAATTTTTTGCCATTCTTATGTCGTTTCCTATATCATCGACGAGATACAGTATAGTGTGCGAATTGTTCTGAACATATGATCTGCATCTTCGGACCCACGGAGTATATTGCAAACAGCATAAAATCAATATTAATAAATACATAATGAATATATAGCATATTAATCAATAAAATTAATAGTAATTGAATTTTTACGAAAATGGAACACGTGGCGCCATCTCTCCTACGAACAGGGTGAACTACATGCTTTTGAAATTGTAGTTTAATTAGTTCTCGTCTTTTACCGCTAGATGGCGGCACATAAGACAAAAACCCGTAGGATAATTAGAATTAGCCTAATAATGATTAAAAATTGCTAATAGTCCGGTAAAGTCAAAACAATTCGAAGTTAAATGCACTCCAATGTAATTCGATTCATATTCTAGTCAATTAAGCTAATAAAATCAATTATATTAATTGAATTGAACCCAAAACGATACTCGTGGCGCCATCTAGCGACAGTGCGTGGGAACTTATGAAACTACAGTTTCAGAATCGTGTAGTTCACCCTGTTCGCCGAAGAGATGGCGCCATTTGTTTCATTTTTATAGGATTTCCTATATTAATTAATTAAATTGTTTATTGTTTTGAAATAACTATTTACTTTATTTGGATTGATTTGGGATAAATTATAACAAAAGTTTTTTACGTGTTATTGATTGCAGTCTTATTTGCAGAATGAATGAATAAATTTAATGATTCTATTATTAAAATAATTGCAAACGAATTAATTGACGATTGCATTCGAGACCAATCATTTGTTACAAAGATAAACGGAATTCTTCTTCATCGACGGTTTCCAAAACATCAATCTTCCTATCCGACAGTTTGAACTTGACGATCACCACATTTTCATGAAAATGCAATTAATAATGATTTTATTGGCTTAATCTACTATAATAAGCATTAAATTACAGTGGAGTGCAAAACTAATTAACTTCGGAATGTTTTAACTTTATCAAACTATTATCAATTTGGCCTTTCTTCGAAAAGCCGTCATGCTCCAAATCACGTCGTAGTTTGCAAATAAACTCCTTTTTAAGAAAGGAATCATCTGTGAAAACAGTTTTTGGAGACTCGAAAAAAAATTGGTACCATTTTCATATCATTCCGTACCGACGATATTCTGAAAATGATGTCGCGTACAATAAACGTATGTGAATGTATATGCACATATGCATATATATAAAATTCATATAGTTTTATTGAGCTATCTGTGTGGAAGTACTGTCTGAGTAGGTTTGGTGTAGTTTTTGGTGGAAGCAGCAATACTGAATAGTGTTATTGTATAATCAAAATGCTGTTTGCAATATATTCTATACTGTGTCTCGTCGGTAATATAGAGAATAACTTTGGAATGGTAAAAATTTTTCGTTGCCAAAATTCATTTTCACAGATGTTTCCTGTTAAAAAAAGAGCTTATTTGCAAAATTTGATCAGAATTGGAACATGACGGTATTCCGAAGTTTCTTCATTCTTTCTCTTTTATTTACAACCCGCAAGTCCTTTTGGGACACTTACTAAGCATTGTACCATTAGCGTTATCTAGTAACGAATGGTAGTATTAGTAAAATACAAATATTGACTAAAGATATAACAGTTACTGATACAAAATTAAATTGCCGATGAGATATTTCTGTATTTTACATATGACAGTTTCAGTAGCACTTGTTAGATGGCAATAACATTTAATATTCTGGCGGTCTTTTTAAAATAGACACATTTTCCAATCGAATATTATTGATATTATAAATACAACAAAAATATTCGTTTATCTATTGTACGAATAGAAAAAGGTGTCCCACATAATTAAAACGATAAGTACTTAATTAAAGCTGTAACGAGCTAGACAGATTAGAATGTATCAAAACTTAACTTTTTTTCAAAGATAAAGAACTATTACATAATATCATTACGTAAGAAGTAAGAACGGATACAAGTTAATTAAAAAAGTCTTCTTCCCACATAACACACAATAACAATTGACAGTCAACAATTTACAAGTCTTGCAAAGATTTAATTATTTTTAGAAAATTAGTTGCATAATATAGTCATGATATTTAATACATCAATTATATTTGTCTCAATGACTACTGTTACTTAACAATTACTTTATATTGTTGTCATACAATCTGCGAGTATTTTTACAAATATTTATTTAGTAATTTGGCAGTTGAATGATATTAACAATTTGTAGTAAAAATATTAAAATAACGTATGCAGTATACTTTTTGTGGTAAAAAAGTAAATATGGATTGAAAAGTCAAAAAATTGTTTCTGCCCGGGATCGAACCGGGGACCTTCCGCGTGTTAGGCGGATGTGATAACCACTACACCACAGAAACTGTGGTACAGCCATGATTTTTGACTATTCTTACCGATTTATTAATTACTTTCTAATAAAAAAGTTCATATAACTCTTAACAAAATAATCTCCTTATTTAGTTAATCAATTAATTATTATAAATATTCTACCATAAAGCTGAAATTTAAATTCCCTCTACTCAAAGCATTTGATATTATACATCAGTGAAATTTCTTTCCAACTTCTTAAAAACTAATTGTACTCATCAAGTACTTTTTATGTTTTACTGTAAAAAACTTATTTAAAATAAGCAGAAGTTAAGAAACTGCGAAACTCTTCTACCATCGCTTCGTTTTTATCAAGAAGATTGTGCTCAAAGTGCCTGAAAAAATAATGGTGTATAGATACACGAATTGTGTAACGGTTAAAAATATTTTAACTGGTGTTAAAAATCGGTTAAATTAATATATTATATTGATCAGTAATTTTTAACGTGGAAAATACTGGTAAAAATTGAGATAATGGTAAACTATTAGAATCTTTAAAAAATATATCAAGGGATATAAAATAGCGTTTCAGGAGCATACTTCCGTCCAAAACTTCCGTCTGAGATTTGAAACCAAACTAATTTAAGACTGATAACAATGGCAGTATTTACTAATACTTGGCCATGCGTTCATATGACAATTCTGAGTAACACGTGATAACGAATATACGGCTCATCTCTGAGTGCGATTCATGTCATGCTCTGAATTTGAAAATGTTAAACTTTCAATTCAATACGCGATACACAGATACCCACTTTAAAAACATTGTAATGTTTAATAATAAACTCTCACGAGATATTATTATATCAGTATATATGTATATATTTTATTTTTCAAGCGAATGGTTACCAAGACGGTGAAGCTTGAAACGATAATGTAAATGTAAGAATTTTATGTTATAACGTAATTAATTTCTTCTCTTCTTCTGTTCGTGATCGTTTCTCCTTTTAAACGGAAATTTACGAAATAACGTTAAGAATAAATTTGGGAGGGTTTGAAAATAATTCCGATTAAATTAGATAAATTGAAATTTGTTAATTAAATATTTCTTATCATCAGAACGCAGATAAACGCATTGGAAACTACAAGATAATATATATGCATATTAAAATTAAATTGAACTAAAAACGTTTTGTACATATATTAACTTTGTGATGTTAACAACTTTGTAATTATATTGTAAAAATGAATGTCCTAATTGACTCATCAATGATCTGTCCAAACTTTGTACTTGGAAGCACAAAATTCTCACGTGACACAAGAACAAAAATATTTTTGAAATTCGATCTCCAAGGATCGAAAATTTATTTATATCTTTATTGATACGAAACATTGAAACTAACAAATCAAATTCGACACACATTAAAAAGTTACAAAACTTATATCTAAAAAATGGAGACGCAATAAAACACACTTGAAATTGAAAAATAATTCTTTTGAGTTTTATATTGCATAATATATTATACTATATATTATAAAATAAAAGTTTATAAGATGAAAAGTGATTGCATTATATAAAATCTTTTATTTTATGTTCAGATATCGTGAATGAAGGATGTTAGTATTATGTTTTATTCCTTTTAGGGTGTTAAATTATGTTTACATTGTAATCTGTGATATTAAAGGAATGCATCCGCGATAAAAGTTATTTCTATGCTCTGTTCAATTATGTAAAACAATAAGGAATATAAGACTGTGATTTCGTCTGTTAGTATTCATATTTCGGTACAAAGGGATACACGAGAACAATCAATCAAATGTCGTTACTTTATCAGTAATTCATTTATCTGTGGTCGACACATTAGTACCACACATAATTGCGCACCGATACCAATTTTATATGTATCATGTATAATAACGATACGGTTATTGTTATTCTCGTTCTTTTTCCACCACACTTTGATAAATTTCATTTGCTCAACAGTAACGTGAATCGTGATTAGAAAAAATGAAGTCGTGACACCAGGAATAATCAGAGTTTGTATTTATACTGCGAATCTTTTACCTGTTATACCGATAGATGACACCACAATTACAATCTGACACAACTAAAGTCAACTCTACAATGATTAACAAACAAAATTGTGTCTAATTTCTTTGCGGAAGAGTTGTGAATAATTTAATTTCTACTTCGACGAAATTTTATATAGTGATGTCTCACAATTTAAGAATGTAGCAACGCGAATTATCATGTTCCTTGCAGAGTGTGAATCAGTGGTTCACAGTCTTTTTTCGGTTCACGACGTCACTTGGTGGAACGCAGACTGTCATCAGTGAACATGGCGATATAATGCAGGACCTTCCAAAGTAGTCCTGTGTATGTAAAACTTGTCAGAAATCAACTTCTCACAATGACAAATTTTTAATGACCGAGCCCATTCTAAGAAATTATCCAAAATCATAAAATTTCAAAGTTTTGAAAATCCTAAGTCCCAAAGTACTATAGTCAAAATTCGAAGGTCCCAAAGCTCAGATTTCAAAATTCCAAAGTCCCAAAGTTCGAAACATCCGAAATTCCAAAATCCAAAAGTTCCAATTTTCTAAAACTCAATAATTCCGAAGTCTGAATATTTCCAAATCCAAAGTCTCTTTCTAAAATTTCAAAGACACAAAGTCCCAAAATTCTAAAGCACAGATTCAAAGTCTCGAAGTTGTAAAGTTACAAAGTACGAAATTTCAAAGTTCCAAAGTCTCCAAAATCCCTCATGTCCACAAACTCGTCAAAATTTATAAAATCCCTAAATTGCTGAAAGTCCTAAAGTCACATAGTTTCAAAATTCTAAAATCTGAAAGGTGCAAAATTTTAGTTGAGATGAAAGTGTCACTTCGGCGAACTCGAGGCACTCCTCTATTTAATAAACTAAAAACGATTCATAATTTGAGAACCGCTGTCATGAGCGAAGGAGAGGCACATATCACGTGAGCACCTTGCAACGTTGTCATTGGTTGTTGGATACAACAGAATGAGAAGGAAAGAGAAGGAATTAGTCAAAGAATGCGTATAAACGCTAATAACACTCACTTGACAGTAGCGCCTTGTGGAAAGCCGTTGAACGATTTGTCGATATTCTGTTTCATTACGTTCTCGAGGAACCTGTTAAAAGGGTGATTGCACGTCATCGTTAAACCGTTTGGTGGATAGAAAAGTAACAAAGAAATTGCGTAATTGCTATTTCACATTTTTGTTGGTATAGATAATCCAACGAAATTAGAAAGTGAAACTGCAAAAATGAAGATTTACATCGCGCTTTGCGCGATTCTTGCTGGTGCGTACCTGGATTATTCAGTATTTAATTGCCCTGTTTCTTTGTTCATACACAACATTGCTTTTTTATATATGCAATATGTTATCCGTTCTTCTGGGTTCCAAGTGCTGTTACCCGTATCCTACATAGAGTGACTTTTGCCCTACCATTTCTGAATTCGTATTAAAAAATACGCAGTATTGTTATTGTGTTTCGGCATCGAAACGTTATAGATATTGCTTTGTTTAAAGAATAAGTTATCGTTACAGATATATAATTTCATAAAATGGAACAAGATTTTTTTTCTATATTGCTGCATCTAATTATCATGTTGTCATTAGTCACAAAAGATAGGAATTGCTTATTCAGATGAATGAGATGAGTCAGTAGTCAACAATTACCATGGAATAGTTTGCCATGAACAGGATATACATATGCTTGTATTCACAATCCTGTTAGCTGTTTTTTTTCAAATTAAATTATTTATACAATTATTTTATTCATTATTTGCTAATATAATTTAAGTCAAGTTTTATTGACATTTGTATTTAATAAATTTGTTGATGTGTAATGTTATATGGTATCATTTATGTTATTATAGATCATTACAGTATTGCATAATGAACAAATATACAATAATAAATGCTAATAATATACTTATTGCAGTGTGTACAGCAAGAGTAGTAATTAATGCTTATGATCCATCTGATCTTCACCTTTTGGGGACTGAAGAATGTACATGGGGACCTTCATATTGGTGTGAAAACATTAAGTAAGCTTTTAAGTATATAAATTATCATTTTTTATCAGTCCAACTATATTTTATTATTAAAATGATAATGTTACTTTGTATGAAATTCATAATTCTGTAATTTATATGCATGAATGTATAAGTTAAAATTACTATTTTATCATTCATATATTAATATTATACTAAACACAACGAAAACTGCTAAAGCATTTTATTCTGTATAAATACAGAACAGCTGCAGGATGTAATGCAACAAAACACTGTATTAAAACAACATGGAAAGATATGGAAGTACCAGAAGATAATGACAGTGTTTGTACCATTTGCAAAGATATGGTTCAACAAGCTCGTGATCAGCTAGAAAGCAATCAAACACAGCAAGATTTAAAAGATGTTTTCGAAGGAAGTTGTAAATTGATACATATTAAGCCAATTGTACATGAATGTATAACAATTGTAGATCAATATATCCCCGATCTTGTTGAAACATTAGCATCGCAAATGAATCCATCTGTTGTTTGTTCTGTTTCTGGACTTTGTAATTCTGCTCACATAGATCAACTTCTATCAGAGTATGAACAATCTAAATCAAAGGTAATTGTAGCATAAAATTATTAATTTAACGATGAAATATTTTTGTTTTGTCCAAATAATAAGATAATTAGTTACTTAATCTTTATTGTAATGAATGCGCAACACTTCAGTAAGTTATTAATCTCAATAATTAGAGTGTTAAATTGTAAATTTATGTATTAAACTATGTCATAGTGATTATTAGATTTTATATAATATATTACATTTTAGATTGACAAAGTAAAGGCTCGTTCCTTGGAAAAAGATGAATTAGAACCTGATGAATGTTCGAAATGTTACACAGTTGCAACGCATATGGAACAAAAAATACATCAAACACCTCGTGATAAAATGTTGAAACACATGCTTCATTTATGTGGAGAACTTAGTACATTTTCAGATGCCTGTTCAGCAACAATTTTAACGTATTTTAATACAATATATAATCATTTGCAAGAAAATTTCAATGCTCCAAATATATGCCACTTATCTGGCCAGTGCAGTGATAAATTCCACAAACATGAAGATATAAATAAGGTAAATACATTTAAATCATGTGAATTTATAACATAATGACATTTAAGATATTGTACTAGTTCAATTATACTGCTTATATTATAGACATTAAATGTAGAAATTAGACCATTGTCTAGTGTGGGTATGGTTGATGTGAGCGATGATCTTCCATGTAAATTATGTGAGCAACTTGTAGGGCATTTAAGAGATCTTTTAGTAGCTAATACTACAGAAGCAGAATTTCAAGTAGTCTTGGAAGGATTATGCAAACAAACAAAATCATTCTCAAACGAAGTAAGAATTTTAATATTTGTTTATATACTTATGTACATATTATTTTATTTATAAACGAATTTATTAATGATGTAATGTTTTATTTAAGTGTACTGCAATAGTTGATGAATATTATCCACAAATCTATGAATATCTCACAAAAGAATTAGATAGTAACTTTGTTTGCCGAATGAGTGGAATATGCCCTAGTCCTGATAAACCAATGGAGGTTAGTATCTTCCTTTTACCAGTATTATGTATGTATACACATTAAGTAGTTATTATAAATTTCCTATTGTATAGGATGCACCAATTTGGCCTTTAGTACCTAAATCTGCAGCCAAAATAGGCGTACGTATTTTCCAAAGTGGAAACAAAGATTTGGAAAGTGACAAACAAAGTACAGAATTGAGTAAATTTGAAGTGGAATCAATGCAATTGCCCCTTGAAAGATTAATACCTTTCCCTCTATCAGAAGTTTCGGCAGACGTTACTGGAACAGAAAAATGTGCTCTATGCGAGTATATTTTACATTATATACAGGATAAAATGACAAGCCCTACTACAGAAGTAAGAGATGCAAAAACAGATTTATTTTACATATTTAAGTGACATACAATAAAATTGTATTAAATAAACTATAATTTTGTATAGGATGAAGTAAAAGATGCATTGAAAAAAGTATGTAAGAAATTGCCAGAGTCTATAAAAGATCAATGTACGGAATTCGTAGATACCTACGGAGACGCTGTAGTAGCCATATTAGTTCAAGAAATTGATCCGTCACAAGTTAGTGTTTATAACTTATTTTATATCATTTATTTAAGTATACATAGTAAGTTTTAACATGATAATTTCAGGTGTGTCCAATGCTGCGATTATGTCCATCTGAAAAATTAGTAAAGTTTTGGAACAATATTCCAAAAAAATATGTACTCGAAGAAGTACAGAATAAACCGAATTGTCCACTATGCTTGCTTGCTGTCTCACAAATTTATAACGTTATAAAAAATAATAAGACTGAGGTTATAATATACTTAATTTACGTCTTTTTTAAATGTTTGTCTGTATAATATTAAAACTGCGTATGTTTCATTACAGGCAAACATTCAAACTGAGTTGAATAAATTATGTTCTCATTTACCAAAGAGTTTGTCTGAGGAATGCCAAAATTTTGTGCACGGTTACAGTAAAGAACTTATAGAATTATTACTTGCAGACCTAACACCTCAAGAAATATGCATATACTTTAAATTATGTGATCCATCAAAGAATCATGGTCCAAGCAGTGAATTCGTTACTGACAAAGATGGTGAAATTAGTATGTATACATTTAAATTGTGTTTGTTAAACATAATAATAGATGTATAGAATTCATGTGATATTTAAATTTGTTTCAGTAACTAATGAAATACCAGACACGTCGAAAGCTACTGTAACTGACAAAAGCACATTTTGCGTCGTTTGTGAATTTGCCATGCATTACGTTGACAAAGCCCTTGGCAATGAGAAGGAAAAGAGTAAGGTTGAAAAGGCAGTGCATACTGTTTGCAATCATCTTCCAAAAACTATTTCTCGAGAATGTAACGAGTTCGTTGTCAAATATGGTGATGCTGTAATTGATATTATTACAAAAGATGTTAGCCCTAAACAAGTTTGTTCCATGATGGGACTTTGTTCAGTATTTGAAAAGAGAGTGAAAGGTATGCCGAAGTATATCCAAAGTTTTTATTTTTATATCAAATGTACATTCGAAGTAAAAATATTATATTGTTATTTTCTCGCATGTTTATAGCATATGTAACTGAATGTGCTGTATGCAAATCAATCATATCTGTGATAGACGAACTCTTGGATGATTCTAAATATGATAACAATATTCAGCAAGCAGTATCGAAAGTTTGTAAATATGTACCAGCAGATAAACAAAACAAGGTAACTTTTATTGATATCTATCTATTCACTATTTTTATATAGTTGTATCTTCACGAACATAAATATAAAATTAATTCTTAATTTTTTACAGTGTGTTTCATTAATGGATATCTATGAGCGAAGCATCGTAAATCTTCTCACGCGCAATGAAACTATGCATAAAATATGCAACAAAATAGCTCTTTGCGCACCTAATGATTTTACAGCAGCAGTGTCTCTGGAGAATTCACGAATTAAACGATCGTATGAAAAAAATCGTATAAAACACTGCACATGGGGACCAGTTTACTGGTGTTCCACCAACGAAACAGCTCGCGAATGTAAAGTAAGTAAATAAAATTTAAATTCAATGCACGTAAATAATTGCAATTTGAATATGTATGTATTTGTTCTTATTTTTAAGGCTGTTGAACATTGCAAAGAAAACGTGTGGAAAGCTGATTTTGCTCCTCCAAAGCAAATCACTTTAAGCGAGGCAGAACCCAATATTTAACTTTGTAATAAAAAAATAAATCGAACTATTTCTTAATACAATATTCTTACATCTTTAAAATGCTTAATCTTATGAATTTCATATTTCTTTATGATATTATATGAATGATTGTTAGAAATTCATTTTTAGAGTAACCTAGCGCACTACACTTCTGAGGAATAAAAATGTGATAGCACTGTTGAAAATTTATAAAATGTATAATCGAAAATTATTATGTGTAGCCTAGGAAGTACAGGTGTAAGTAAGAGATAAGCTTTTTACAATATTCATAGATCTATTGCCGTCGCATTAAGTTCATATTTTGTAATAATTACTGTAATTACGAAACTTACAATATTAAAATACATTATAAAATATAACTACGTATTCATATGTATATATATTTCTTAGTAATTATTAATATACTTCTCATTAAAAATATGTTGCATTAATGTTAACTGTGATAATAAATGAAAAGTTGTATGAAAATTATTTTATTGTATTTATATCGTTATCTGAAGACTAAGAACCATGCTATATGTACATCTATTTATATCAAAGGTTTCATTGCTATGGAAAGAGGTAAATGCTGTTATAAGAAACATATATATTACATAATTTTGTTATAATTTATAATAAAAATTACAAAATATTTATTGCATAAATATTACAATTTTTGGAAGTACATACTTTTAAAGCTCTCTATTGCACACTTTATATTTCTAGTAACTGTGTTAAAAAGTCAGTTAAAATTCTATTTTAACTAAATTTTACATTGAAATTTACATTTATAACGGAAATACCGCAGCGATTTGTAATGTAAATAATATATAAAAGATATTAGTTTATCTCAAGTAATCTAAAAAAATGACAGCATTTCGGAAAGACTCATAACTGCACGTATTTTACTGTTGATATTTTCGCGCGTTTTGCCTGGAAACAAAAGCGTTTTGCCGTTGCTCTGGCGGCCATACGGACGACTATCGAAACAAAAAATTCAGTTTTTTTTTTGTGCAATAAGGCATTTTCACATTTTGCTAACGATTGCAACTTCTCCGAGCACGACAAAGTGAAAGAAATAGGTTAGCAATAAGCTCGAAACTCAATATTTGAAAATTTTTAAATATCTTAATCTTATGTCATTCGCTATATCATCGATGACATACAGTATAGTGTGCGAACTGCTCTGAGTACATAATCCGCATCTCCGGACCCACGGAATATATTGCAAACTGCATTAAATCAATATTAATAAATGTATAATAAATATATAGCATATTAATCAATAAAATCAATATTAATTGATTTTTTTTTTTTTTTTTTTTTTTTTTTTTTTTTTTTTTTTTTTTTTTTTTTTTTTTTTTTTTTTTTT
This sequence comes from Megachile lagopoda, assembly GCA_036983795.1. NCBI lineage: Eukaryota > Metazoa > Arthropoda > Insecta > Hymenoptera > Megachilidae > Megachile > Megachile lagopoda. The sequence goes on along the minus strand of CM072788.1, from coordinate 3,277,035 downwards.
AATGGAACAAGTGGCGCCATCTCTGCGGCGAACAGGATAAACTATATACTTTTGAAACTGAAGTTTGATTAGTTCCCACATTTTACCGTTAGATGGCGTCTCCTGTACCGTTTTTGGTTCAATTCAATGCAATATAGTTGATTTTATTAACTTAATTGACTATAATATCAATCGAATTACATCGGAGTGCACGACTAATTAATTTCGGAATGTTTCAACTTTACCCAACTATTATCAGTTTTTAACCATTATTAGGCTAATACTAATTAGTTTAAAGGTTTCTGTGGTGATCATCGTCGATCATGAAGAACTTTTCAATTTTATTTCGCCGTCAGTCAAGAAGAACACTGTTTATATTTAAGAATAAATGATGGCTAAACTTCCGAAAACCTCCATGCTCCAAATTGGCTGAAATTTGGATTTGAGATTCCGAGAAGGATTTTTGGCGACTTGAGAAAAAATTGTTTATCATTCAGGAGTCACTCCCTATTTTATCGATGTAGTATTTGCATCTACTGTTATCTACGCTTTCTACAATGGCCACCTCAATAGTTAACCTAACCACATCTAACCTAACCTTACCTAATTATACATATAGTACTACTCTTGATACATTGATACCTTTTAAAAAGAATTGAAAATAGCAGATTTCATAGCATCAGAATCGCCTTGAAATTTGCCTCAAGTATCCCTGCCGGTAATAATTGCGTCGGTAAAGTAGGCAGTGACACCCAAATGATACAAAATTTTTTCTCGAGTCACCAATAATCCTTCGCGGAATCATCATTTTCATTAAAAAGAAACCTATTCCCAACATTTCAACTAATTTGGAGCATGGAGGTTTTCGGAAGTACAGCCCTAATTTTATTGGAACTGATTTTAAATTAAATTTTAATATAAGTTCTTGATATACGTTCATGAATGAAGATTTGGTTACAAAATGAATAATAAATTATTTTGTTATTTTGAAAATTGAAATCGATTAAATGACGATTGCATTTAACATTAATAATTTATTCGCAAAAACAAATAGAACTCTTCTTAACCGACGGCTTGATGATCACCACATTTCTGACTTATGTGCCGCCATCTAGCGGTAGAGGATGGGAATTAATTAAACTAAAGTTTCAAAAGTTTACCCTGTTCGCCGGAGAGATGGCGCCACTCGTTCCATTTTCGAGAAATTTAATTAATATTGATTTCTCCGGCATAACAGACATTAACATACGTCAAATTGCGTCTAAAAGCGACACTAATTAGCTGTTGAATACTTTTGAAGTACTAACATATCGGATAAGTCTATAAGTGCAAAAGTTATATTCGAAATCTAGTTCTATTAGTTCCAATCTTTTATCGCTAGATGGCTAAGTATTTTGATGAAATTGCATAAAATGCAATTTTTTAAATTTTCAAGTATAAAATTTCGAATTCATGGTTGAGATATTTATCTGTTTTAATCGTGCTCGTAGAACAATTTGGAACCGTCAACAAAACATGAAAACACTTTCTTAAAAAAAACGTGATTTTTTGTTTTAGTAGTTCGATAGGTGACTGCAAGATGACGGCAGTGCTCGCATTTCCAGATATTGCGCGCGAAAATATATTTTAAAATACGTGAAATTATAAGGCTTCAAAATGCTTTCAATATTTTGCATTCATTACTTTACAATGAATTGTGTTTTACATTTTTTTTCATTATAAATTTCCGTCCTGCTCCGTTAGAAATGTAAACTTGAATTTAAAGATTGTAAGTTGATTGTAATATCTGATATACCTACAATCTTTGTAAAATGTCAAATGTGCAGTAGAATCTCTTATTTTTAAGGCGACCGTTTACTTATGAAAACTCGATTTATCCATTTTAAAAATGACTCTAGTTGTCATAAGTTTAAGTGATAAATGTGCATGTGATCTCTTTAAAATTACAAGAGGTGATTTTTAAGTTATCTGTAAAAGTGAAATGCAAAAAAGCTAAATAATCTCGATTTTGACAAATTGCAATTTTTTTAGAACGACGAAAGTACATTATATGATAAAGTAAGCGTTATATCTTAAATAATAGAAATATTAAGAAATAAAGTGAAATCTTATAGTCCAATGTCCAAAAAATGACTATTTTAAAACGTATGCGAATACTTTTTACAGTGATAGTGTTTTTTAAATTCGTACACGTATTTCTCCCAATGTTAATAGTAAACGAGTTTTTGATAACACACACTGTTTGATAGATATAACAGCGCTATTGTTTTGCAACGATATATGATACACGTATTAAAAATGGTCAACATTTTCTTGTCAAAGGGAATCCGCGTAGGTGTCAAACTTGTCTTCAGTGAGAGAAACCCGTTGTGTACGGTTGAATTTTACCGATCCTCCTTGTTCGTTCCTTAAATTTATTCGAACCCCAGCCTAGTGTCGTTCGTAGAGATGTTGCTACGATATCGTAACGACAATGCCGTTCTCGTTGTGCACAGTTTCGAGAATATAGGGTACTGTAGTACTTGTTCGCGTCTTTCGAGGAGAAAATAGTTTTCGAATAAGCCGATTCGTTGTAGACTCGATCGTGTGTTACCATCCATTTTCACTCTAGATACAAACTTTAGCTTCAATTCTTTGTCTCAAAATTTTGTAACAATAGATTCTTTTTATGATACTTTGTAATTGACGACTTTTCTTTATTTAACAAATTTTCATATAGGTTACAAAATTTCAAATTGTTAATTGTTAGATGTTTAAATTGTTAAATTGTCAAATTGTCAAATTTTCAAATTTTTAAATTGTCAAATTATTAAATTATCAAATTTCTATATTTTCAAATTCTCTAATTTATAAAAATCTAGATTTCTAAATCATCAAATATCTCGATTTCTCAAATTCCTCAATCTTTAGATTAAAATATTTTCAAATTTAAAAATTCCTAAATTATAAAGTTTACAAATCTTCCTTTTAGAATTTTAAATTCTGAAATTCTGAAATTTTTAAATTCTCAAATCCTCAGTTCCAAATTTCTAAATTTTTAAATCCCTAAATTCCACAAATCTTCAGTTCCAAATTTCTAAACCTTTAAATCCCTAAATTTGTCAAATCCTCAGTTTCAAATATCCAAATCCTCAAACCTCTAAATTTATAAATCCTCAGTTCCACGTGTCTAAATTTTTAAATCGCAAAATTCTCAAATAATTAGTTCCAAATTTTCAAAATTTTAAATCTGTAAATTTCTAAATCCTCAGTTTAAAATGACCAAATTTAAAAATCCCCAAATTCTCAGACCTTCAGTATCAAATTTCCAAATGTCCGCATTTCCAAAATTTGCAAGTTCCTCAATTTTCAAATCCCAAATTTTCCAAGTCCCTAAATTCCTGAATTCCCAAATTTTCAAGTTCCTTAATCAAATGACCAAATATAAAAATTTTTCCAAAAGACTTTCTAGTTAAATCAATGATAGTAATTGAAACGATCAAATTATAGAAATAATTCAACTTGCACAATGGAGTAATTAGAATTTCAAACTTTACTACACGATCTAATTTGAATTGTGTGAATGAACGGATTAATTTATTCCATCATTATTGTTGCTATTATATTTAATGCGTTAACGGTAGATCACGTTACGTTACGGTTTTCTACGGTAATTAAGCATTTACCTGCAACTTGTCTCACAATGAGCCATGAATATAGAACATACGTATACACGTTTGAGATTCGTCTCACCTTATCCTCTTCTTCCGGTGAAAACTAGCGAAATGAGAGGAATAGGAGGAAGAGGAAGAGAAGCTCGAGTCGTCTTGTTCAGCACGTAGAGGCGTGACGAGCCAAGACATAAACCTGCCTGCCGGTCATGAAGGAAGGCATGACGACTCTGGTTGTTATTTCTGAACGTATGCTATGAAGAATGTACACTGCTTCAGTCTTGTTCGATGATTGTCCAGTATTTATGAGTTTATTATCACTACAAGAACAATACAGATTGAAAAATAAAATTTCTGAAATTTTTCATTCTTAACTGTTCAGAGTTCTTAAATTCATAAATAGTCAAATTCGTCAATTGTCAAATTTTCAGATTCTTTCACTTTTAAGTTCATAAATATTCAAATTCTTAAACTCCCAGATTCCTAAAATTCTATATTTCTGAATTTGAAAACTTTGAAATTTCCAAATTCTCTAATTCCTTAATTCTCTAATTTCATAATTCCATGATTCTCAAATTTACTAACTTCCAAAATTCCATTGTTTTGAAATTTTACAAATTTTATAAATTTTCATATCCTGAAATTCTCAAGTCTTTAAGTTTGTAAGCTTTCAAATGTCAAAAATCCCCAAGTTATAGCTTTTTATACGTCTAAAAGTCTCAAATCCCTAAAATTAATTTTGAATCTATCTGAATTAATTTAGAAATCATCTAAATTAATTAATGTGAAATTCATCTAAATTAATTTATAGTTCATTTAAATCAATTTAGAATTCACCCAAATTTAGAATTCATAAATTAATTAATGTAGAAGTTATCTAAATGACTGTAGAATCCATCTGAACTAATTTAGAACACATTTGAATCAATTTAAAATTCATAAAAATTAATTTTGAACTCATCTGAATCAATGTAAGTTCATCCAAATTAATTTAGAATTCATCTGAACTAGCCTAGAATTTATAGAAATAAATTAACGCAGAATTCACCTAAATTAATTAATGTAGTTATATAAATTAATGTAGAATCCATCTAAACTAACGTAGAATTCATCTGAATCAATTTAGTATTCATCCAAATTAATTTTTAATTTACCTAAATGACTGTAAGTTCATCCAAATTAATTTAGAATTCATCTAAATTAGTCTAAACTTCATCAAGATAAATTAACGTAGAATTCACCTAAAAAAATGAATGTAGAATCCATCTAAACTAATTTAGAACTCATCTAAATCAATTTCGAATTCAGCCAAATTAATTTTGAATTCATCTGAATCAATGTAAGTTCATCTAAATAAATTTAGAATTCATCTAAAGTAGTCTAGAATTCATCGAAATAAATTAACGTAGAATTCACCAAAATTAATGACTCCTTAAATAACTTGTGTTAAGTGGCCATTACCGATACTATAATACGGTCCACTGTACGTCTCCATATTAGTCTCGATAAAGGAGGTTCCACCGCTAGGTACATCAATAGTCTGAGAAGTCGATCGTTCATCGGAAGTAGGAGTGACGAGCCCGTCTCGTAAGTTTCATTCGAGGCAGCCGGGTTCAGCTTTCAATGGCAGATAAATATCGGGAGGTCCTTGCACCTCCTTTAGCCGCGTTGGAGGAGCGTTCGAGTTTTCTTCGAAGTTGCGTGTGCTGCAACGTGCGGGTGTTTGCCCACGCACGTGCGGTGCCCACGCGATTCTTAATACGAGCCGCGTCAGCTGCGTAAAGAGCCTAAGGCGAGTATGTGCACACACCTATGTGTTTACGTGTTTATGAACGTGTGTGTGGGATAGTCATGTACACCCCCATAGCCTTTGTCCAGCAGGATAATTGTCCACGCGCCGAGTATCGGTGTGATATTGGTGTCGGATGCTGCCACACCTTCGACCATTGTAAATCAATCGGTGCTCTTCGATGTGGAAGGATCGAGTACATAACTGCGTGCTTCACAAGACCTTACTACAGAAATTTACAAATTTACAAACTCTGAAACTTTCGAATCTTCAAATTATTGGGTTCCTAGGTTTTCAAATTCTCAAATTCTCAAATTCTCAAATTCTCAAATTCTCAAATTCTCAAATTCTCAAATTCTCAGAGTCTCAAATTCTCAAAATCTCAAATTCTCAAATTCTCAAATTCTCAAATTCTCAAATTCTCAAATTCTCAAATTCTCAAATTCTCAAATTCTCAAATTCTCAAATTCTCAAACTCTCAAAATTTCAAATTCTCAAAATCTCAAATCTCAAATCTCAAATTCTCAAATTCTCAGAGTCTCAAATTCTCAAATTCTCAAATTCTCAAATTCTCAAATTCTCAAACTCTCAAATTCTCAAAATTTCAAATTCTCAAAATTTCAAATTCTCAAAATCTCAAATTCTCAAATTCTCAAATTCTCAAATTCTCAAATTCTCAGAGTCTCAAATTCTCAAATTCTCAAATTCTCAAATTACCAAATTACCAAATTACCAAATTTCCAAGTCTAAATTCTCAAATTCTCAAATACCCAAATTATTCACAATCTAATCCCAAATTTTCAAATATTTCAAGCTCCAAAAATTCTTATATTCCCTAATTTCTAAATCATCGATTCTCAAATTACTAAATTCTCAAGTTCACATATTTTCAAATGCTAAGTTCAAAAGTTTTAGATTTTTTGAAATTTCGCAATTTCTAAATTATCAAATTCATGATTTTTTAAATTCCTAGTTCCAATATTTAAACTACGAACTTTCTAATTTTCAAATCACTAATTCCCAGATTTCTAACCTATCAAATTTCCAATTTCAAATTTCTAAAGCTTAAAATTCTTAAAATTCCTAAATTTCCAAATCCTGACTCTTTCAATCCACAAATTCTCAAATTCCAAAATTTTCAAACTCTCAAACCCCCAAATTCTCAAATTCTCAAATATTTATATTTCTAAATTTTCAAGTTTTCTAATAATCATATTGTCGAATTTCCAAATTCTGAAATTCTCAAACCTTTAATTCCCAAATTTCCAATCTTTCGAATTTCTAAGTTTCAAATTCTTGATATTTCTAAATTTAAAAATCCTGAAATTTTCAGTGGTGTCTGGTTTCAATTATCAATGTGTTCTGCCACACCTTCGCCCATTGTAAATCAATCGGTGCTCTTGGATGTTGAAGGATCGGGCTCTCTTCGAGTACATAGCTGCGTGGTTCACAAGATCACCGTATTATTAACCCTTTGCACTCGAAAGCACTTTTCTTCTTCGTAACTGTAACTTTCTACTTGAATAGTTCGACGAGTCTTTTTAACATTATTATTTTTATACTAGCGTGTCTACAGTCTAGGTGCCTCACGTGAAGTCATTTGTATACTTAAAAGATTTCCTACTGTAAACATGTATGTAGGTAGAACAAAAATGAAATATAGGGATTTTAATGTCTGAACACGATACCAAGCACGATTATTGACTTCATGATAACTAATGTCAATGACGACGAAGTATTGTCATCAAAAATGAGTTATAGACCTTTTAACGTGGTTCCAGTCGATTCTATGTATCAAAAATGATCGGAGATGATACCAAAACACGGTGTTTTATCGATTGGACGTCGATTATGACGTTCCTGTCGTCAGATCGCAACCAAAATCTATACAACAAATTTTGGTTGTTAGTTTGAAACTTGTCTCAAGAGTTTACCCTAAAAATTACCAGACCGAGTCGTCCCTGGAGCCTCACTACGTCCGGCAATTATTAGTCGCCACTGTCTGTTTCCGTTGTATTATACATCAGTCATATAAACATAATAAAACACACAATAGTATCAGTTAGAAATAGAGGAATAACTTGAAAACTCATTAAACTTTTCATCTAAAAGGTCTTAAAGTTGCCAGCAGCGAAAATGCCTCCTAGTGCGAAGGGTTAATGAAATATCTTACGTCGTCGTCAATTTTATTTGAATAAAACTTAACCACAAATTTATCTTACGACTTTACGAGAAATGTTTTGATGAATACAAATATTTATTTATATACCTGACCATCGAATTAGGAGCACGTACGAAAATTTTATTTATATGGCTATAATGTTATGTCATGTGTGGAAAATTGTCTTAGGTCATGCAAAATTATTACTAAATACATTGATAATGGTATATACATAGCAATTTGTTACTATCATGATATGATAATAAGTGATCATGATAATAAATTGTGTGGGCGATTAAGGGCCGTGCAAGCGTTTAGGTTAGGTTCAAGTATCGATAGCGGGTCAGATGAAATTTGAATGCCATAGAAAATGTCTGCCTACACAAAAGACTAGTTTACAACTCTTCAACCACATTATCTGAGTTGAAAAGAATTACAGATATTTGGGAAAATAATGAAGATATAAAGCATATGATGTATACAGAGCATGCCGGAAGCTGTGACCAAAGGAAAGGGTGGAAATACAAGATATTAATATGTGTTAATAATGTTATATACAGTAGTAGTGTATCATGTTAATAGCTAATAAATTATATCGTTACAAACTGAACAGCTTTTAATTTTGTGAAAATTAGGGCCTTTTAGTTTTATGAAAAACGTGAAGAATGCTGAAAAATAGTGGTCTTAATTCGATGGCCAGGGTCTGTACATAAAAAGTTAATTACAATAAGATTTGAATAAAACTGTTATTAGTTGTTGAAATATCACCGTGTTCCATATTAGACGAAGTTACCCATCTAAATAACCATATAGATTCGAAAATAAAATATAGTGCATGATTTGTTTTCGCAGACGCAGAGAATTTGGGTTACAAAGGGTAAACGTTCCATCAACGTTTCTTCTCAAACTCGTCTACTTATCCCGAATTCCCATGCGATCTTGCGAACGCAAGTAAACACCATCGTATCTTCAGACGACAGTTCGAGAGGTCCTATAAAACTGTGCCCATCGGAATCTACGGATTTACGAGCTTCACCCTAACGCTTACCCCGAAACTTTCTCGAGATTTTATCAGCAATTTCCGCATGACTGTCCATACGTCATCAACTTTTTTTTCATCAACCCCATCGAGTAATCTCCCGGTTAATTCGGTCGTGTTCCCCCTTTTCGTACTGTTTACAGGACATAGCACCGAAACCGCGGCAGGGTGCATATGTAATTAATTTTTCGCGTTAAGTATGCCCTTTCGGACAGTGCCATGTGCGATCCGCGTATTATGCATAGTAGCTCAATATCCAGTTTTGGCAGATTAGATTCAGTTAAAGTACCTAAGTTTTTTGTACGATTAGAGAAGTTTTTAATATCGACATGTAAGTGCGTATTTGTTGATGATTGATAAGAATTGTTCGACACATAAGAATTGTTTGAATTGTTGTTGAAGTAGAATATAAAACCAAATATAAAATATAGAACTGTTAGAATTACGCAGGAAGAGATTACGTCCGAGAATAAATAAACGGATGTTAATCCAAATATATCTCTTGAGTTTATTAAAGTAATACGATTTTACAATAAATTGATATGAAGGCAACTATACGATAACAGTAATACACGTTGGTGTTCGCGATTATAAAATGTAACGAGAGAGTAAACTATTTGTTATATTCTTAACAAAAACAAGGTATAAGATATAAAATGTAAAAGTATAAAATATAAAATATAAAGATATGAAAAAGAATAATAATTTCGCAATTCTGAAGTCCCAGAGCCTTCAAATTAATTAACCTTAGAATTAAATTCTAACATTTAAAAATTTTATAGTCCTGAAATTCTATAATTCTATAGAGAATTATATAAAGATTTCATAACTCTACAATTTCAGCATCTCACAGTTCTAAAAGATTTGAATATTCGGGAATTATAATATTGTAAAGCATACTAATTGAAGAATTACAAATTTCCAGAGTCTCAAAATTAATAGATTCTAAAATTTCAGTTCTCCATAATACCAAATTTTCAAAAATTTCAAACTTTTGAAGTTGCAAAATTCAAGTATTTCTAAGATGACAAAATTTTCGTGTGCCAAATTCTAAAAAAAGGTCCCATAGTTACAAATTTTTTAAATCTAAAGTCACGGGATTCCAAAAATCTAAAATTTCAAAGATCTTAGATTATAATATACAAATTATAAAATTGCAAAGTCCTTAAGTTTCATAATTTCCAAATTTAGTCATTCTACAATTCCAAAATACAATAATTCAACAACTACAAAATTCAGTATCTCAACATTCTTAAAATTGAATAACTGAACGATTCTAAAATCTATTATCTCTACAGTTTCAAAATAATTAAACAATGTTAACCTTCAATAATTAAAAATTTGTTAAATCCCATTTTTCAACAGTACCAAACCTCAATAATTCAACATCACCAAAATCTCAGAATTCCAAAATCTGGGGTTTCGAACTCCCTACTAAATTAACAGAATAAAGGTAAGTGCATTCGAAGTTTGAAACCGACGTTCTGCAAGAGGGTGCGTCGGCGCCATGGTTGACGAATCTTTGGTCGGCGAGCGTGTTCGTCGTATCGAGGGCCATGTTTCGCGTTCACCGGAGAAACTCGAAATTGGAAAACGGCCGGTCCAGAACCAGCGAAATTAATTGAAGTCTGAGTGGCGAGCGATGAAGGGGCTGAGGCAGCGGCCCGTCCGTACAGAAAGAGGTAAACCCGGAAGCAAGGGAGAAACAGAACGAGAAAGGAAAGAGCAGAGAGGGACACGAGAGAGGAAAAAGAGCACTGCTATCGAGACAGAGCATTCGTGTCGCGAGAGAGAGAGAAAAAGAGAGAGGGATGGAAAAAGGGTGGACCGATTGCAGAACTTGGCGCGGACAGGCTGGACACGGTGCTTCAGTGAAATCGGGTCGTCTAATACCCGATACTTTCTTTCTAACTGGGCACAGTCTTGTTCTTTTGCCGAAAACAGTTGGTACAGAGTGTTCAAGAAAATTCGACTTTGCTTTTTCTTTCGTGTTTATTTATTTGTTTAACGTTACATTGTTCGGGTAAGGTATTAGTGACCATAATTTTTATGTACGTCTCAATAACGGCAGAGATATTTATGATGATATAATATTTGTTATATCATACTGTCATATTGTGATATAGGGATTAATTAGGATATCAAGGTTTAGGCATATAGGGATTTAGGGATATGAAGGTTTAGAAATTTAAGAATGTAAGGATATGTAGGGATATAAGGATATAGGGATATAAGGATATAGGGATATAAGGATATAGGGATATAAGGATATAGGGATATAAGGATATAGGGATATAAGGATATAGGGATATAAGGATATAGGGATATAAGGATATAGGGATATAAGGATATAGGGATATAAGGATATAGGGATATAAGGATATAGGGATATAAGGATATAGGGATATAAGGATATAGGGATATAAGGATATAGGGATATAAGGATATAGGGACATAGATATCTAGGGATATCCAGGAATCTGAGGATATAGATACCTAGAGGTATCTAAGAATCTGAGGATATAGACATCTAGGAATCTGTGGACATAGATATTGAGAGGTCTATAGGTATATTTGAGGATATAGGGATGTGGGTATTTAGAGATGACGATATAAATATATACGGATGTGGATATCTAAGGATATGTAGATATCTAGAAACGCAAGAAACTGATTATTTAGGAATGACAATATACGCACATATGGATATCGATTAAGAATTTCAGAATTTAGGATTTTGATTCTCGAAAGGAATCTCGATTGCATTTTTCTAGTACCTTGTCAAGGTTTCTCTCGTGACTGGACAAATTAGAAGTATCTAGTTGTAATAGAAGAACTAACTAACTAGGATAATTACTTACATACTAATTAAGGGAGAGTATGACAGCTAAAAACTAATCACTATCAGAGCTAGTTTCTAACTTTCATTTCATGTTATTTTATATACACAAACAAATGAATGAATAATGTAGTTTTGTATAACATATTCTACAGCTGTAGTTCTTATTTTAATATTCCAACTACTTGGAATTATTCACAATTATTTTAACCGTTTAGAATTAGAATTACTCCAAATATTCAGAACTGTTCTAACGGTTTGAAATTATTTAGAATTATTACAATTACGAATTGTTCTAACTATTTAAAATTATTTAGAATTATTCCGACTATTTAAAACTGTTATAACTATTTAGAATTATTTGTAATGATTCCAACTATTTAGAATTGGTCTAACCATTTAGAATTATTTAGAATTGTCCTAACTATATAAAATTATTTAGAATTACTCTAGCCATTTAGAGTAATAACATTAAGTGTCTATATTCTGAACGACTGACCGCATACGTTGATACTATGTTTATCCCAACAGACTCGAAAACGTGTTTCTCAGCTAATTTATCGATTTGAAAGTCTGTCGCGCGTTCGTTCCGAAAATATTTAAACCGAACGAATTAACAATGAAAATTGCACGAAGAAGCGGAGGATTTTCGAGGCGTGCTTGACTGACGGCAAACACGGATAGGCAATTCGCGAAGGACACGACAGAGGAAGTGGAGAATCACGAGTATGTGTTAGTAGTCGCGCATACATGTGCCGATGCACGCCTCCCATTTGTGGAACTGCATTTCCTATAATCTGCGAGCAATCACTTGATAATTGGCTGGCTCCACTACACACACGTGCGATCCTCTGTCGGCGTGCACGTCCTCAGATGGCCATTCGATTCGAAGGATGAAAATTACTCAGTCGTTGAACATCTTGTTATTTCCGTTCCGTTTATTTTCTTGCTGCGTCAACCCAATGAAATTTTCGAGCTTATCGTGCTCTATATTCGAATCGGTGGATGATCGATTGTCTCTTAATTTCCGTTCATTTTTGTTACGTAAAATGGTCTATTTCATGAGAACCATTCATATAAAAAGGAAGTTTAATAAATTTATAGAAAATAGATAGTTAATAAGAACTATTCGTATAAAATAGAAATTTAATAAGGATTGTTTATATAAAATAGTATCGAATAATTAGGCGAATTGTGAAATGATTAATATGGCGGTTTGAGAAGTATCAATAATTTTTCTATATCATAAATAATGTTATTTATTAATTTTTCTATTCTGTAATTTCTTTACGTACATTCTTTACGTTCTGTAGATTTTCTTTACGTATGTTTAGAGGGACAATGAAATTATAGTTATATATTCCAAGTTTGGAATTTTGTATAATTAGATATTTTCAAAAATTGAGTGGGAAGACATTTGGAATTTTGGAATTCGCGAATTCAAGGATTTGGTGATTTGGAAATTTGGAAGTATGGAAATATTGAAAATTGTGAATTTAGAAAATTTAGAAAATTTGGGAAATTTGGGAAATTTAGAAAATTTAGGAAATTTGGGAGGCTTAGGGGTTTGGAAAATTTGTAAATTAATAAATGTAGAATATTTGATGCTTGCAAATTTGGAGATTTGAGGAATTTGAGAAATTTGAGAAATTTGAGAAATTTGAGAAATTTGAGAAATTTGAGAAATCTAAGAAATTTGAGAAATTTGAGAAATTTGAGAAATTTGAGAAATTTGAGAAATTTGAGAAATTTGGGAAATTGAGGAAATCAGAAATTTTAGAGTTCGTAAATTTAGGGAATTGTAGAATTTTAGAATTTAGGAATTTAGGAATTTAGGAATTTAGGAATTTAGGAATTTACGAATTTAGGAATTTAGGAATTTGGGAATTTGGGAATTTGGGAATTTGCAAATTTGAGAATATGAAAATTCAGAAATTAACAAATTTACGAATTTGGTAGATTTGAGGTTACAATATATGAAACCTTTAGAAGTTTCGTAATTTAGGAATTTGAACATGTGGAATTTAGAAATATAATAATGTACAAATTTGAGGATTTGGAAAATGAACAAAGTTGTAAATTTGTAAACTCGGAAATGTGGAAAGGGAATGTAAGTATTCGAAAATGGAGAATAAAAAAATTTCTGACTTTAGAAATGTAAGAATTTTGGAATTTAATATTTAAAAATATAGGAAGTTCACAAACTTAAGAACTCCGCAATCGGAAAGTCAGAAATGACAAAAATCCAAAAATTTAAGAATTCATAAATTTCCAAGTTTACATATGTGCAATTACTGTTCACTAAACACTACATTAGTGTTCACTAACTCAAACACGACAATATCTTTCAAAGCTTTCAAGAACTACTTCCAAAAAATAAATAACCACGTACTTTTCATATCCATATTACTACAAATCATTCGAAAATACATCCAGCAAACTCAGACGCCAATTATCCGAACAACAGTTACCTCTTCGAGTCGCTACATAATCATCCAAAGAGGGTAAAAGCGTATCAAGATGAAGGGGTTGGCGAGTAATCAGACACGTCTTTACAAATTTATTCCCGTCTACTTATCAAAGCACAAACTCCATCTCCGTTTCTGGCCACAATAAAGAGCAAATCTTTCAGGAACAATAAAACGGACGCTTGTTGCGCCGTTCTTGCTTCTCCTGGTCGTAACCGGCGTCGACTGGTGGGTGCACCAGGTCGAGGCAGTTCTAGCGGTCGTATTATACGCCGAATTTATTGCACTTTCTTTCAGTTCTGATGCCAACCGAAAGGGAATTCCCCGAGTGTGGCGTTGTCGGCTCGCACGAACTCGATGTAACTTGTACGTACATATACGTGCATACGAATGTATCTACAAATAGAAGTTTCACGCGCGTGCATGCACACGCCCGTGTAGGCGAAGAGTGTTGGCCCGGTGCACGCCGTTAAATTGCTTTTGCGTCGGCCAGAGTTTATTCTAGTAACACAGTTTCAGATGTTCGTGAACGAGTTTGTTTGGGTCCATCTCGCTTAAGAGTGGGTGGCCCTGTGAAGGATGCGAGGGTGGCATCGCTGGAACCATTGGGGTTGGATCCAATGTCGTTGCAGCCCTTTCTCATATTTTCACCATGTTCGTGAATTATGATGCCGTTCTTCGAAACATTATTGTTACAGAGCGACTTTAATACTGAAACTACCAAACCACTCAAATAGCTGATTCACAAGTTTCTTATTACATTACAAAATTTGTTAAGGTGATTGAAATCTGCGTTGATTTTCATACAAATAAAAAAATAAATTAACATAAAAATTAAGTCTTTATAACAACATACACATAAATACAGATTATGTTTTGTCGTTTGTTTATTTATTTTTTTATTTAATTATTGACTTCAAATTAAGTGTAAATTATACGCTGGTAGGTTTCATGTTAACGGTTATTCTGTAATAGCCGTTTGGCGATTTACATTCACCAATTCGATACAACATTTTGAAAAAATTATTTTTTTACTAAACCTATAGTATACATATGATGTGTAAACATAGTTGACAATCGTGGCAATTAATAATAGGGAAATAGTAATTTTAAAAGAATTGGGCAAACTTTTTAAATAGGGAGTTTTAAGGTTAATATCTTGCAACAGCAAAAATTCGAGTGCCATATCCTTGATGAAGCGATTTTGATTATGAATATTTAACAACTGTTAAAATATAATTGCTTTAAGGAAATTTTGAGGTTATTGTGTAACTTGAATATGTTTAAATGATTTTGGTTACGAACATACATAAAAAATTGTAATCCCTCAAGGTTGTGGTTTACAAGAATTTATTGACGAGGTTATTATAACGTTTAAAGTGATTTTTATCAACAAAGCTATTGAGTAATCATTGAAAAATCAGTTGCCATTAAATCTCAAGGATATTTTTCAATAAATGATGCGGTTAAAAGTTATTAGTCTTTAACTATTATGATTACTAGCAATTACTACAAATGATTCCTTCTTCATATTTTTGTTCATATTTATGAATTATGATGCTGTTCTTGGAAACATTGATACAAGGATATTTTAAGGAGTACTGTTTAATTTAATATATTTAATAACATGATTATGATTACAAATATTTTACAATTGTTAAAGTATGAGAATTGTTTCAAGGAAAATTTTGAAGGTTACTGTGTAAGTTTAATTTCTTTTTAATGATTTTCATTAGGAAGAAATATATATAAAAAATTGCAATCACTTAAGGTTGTGGTTTATAAGAATTTATTGACAAGGTCGTTAAAACGTTTAAAGCGACTTTTATCGACAAAGTTATTGAGTAATAATTGAGAAACAACTTGTCATTAAGGTTATGTCTATAAGAATTTATTAACAAGGTTATTAAAACGTTTATGGCGATTTTTATGACAAAGTTATTGAGTAATAATTGAGAAACCAGTTGTCATTAAATCTTCGAAAAAATAAATAAATTGACATGTCTAAGAAATATTAATTCCTAATTCTTTTGGTTATTAACAACTATTATGAACGATTAAAATTTTGTTAACACTAGTAATTATTATCGATGTTGAACATTTTTATTTCTGATTAATATATTAGTATTTTATTGATAATATCTTAATATCTTATTAATAATATATTAGTAGGTTAATAATATGATAGTATGTTGTTCATGTAAGGGTGTTTTATATCTTAACAAAAAAGTATTATATAAAAACAAAAATTTTAAGTATTATATTGTTTGCATATATTTGAACAATAATTCAACAATTATGTTACTTGATTGTAAGAAGTATAAGTATAGTAACATACTATAATAATAATAAGTATAGATATATATTCAATTACTAAATTATTTCTTTATTTATCGTAATGAATTAAATAACAATTTACCTGATATAAAATGTGTACCCAATTGTAGATTAAATGTTTCTCAAATTGTTCATGCAGAAATAAGTTTATTGCGAAACAGAATAATTTTTCAATTTTTATACAAGAAATGTGCGTGTAATTGTATATTCGAGTTGTAGTCGGAAAAGTATTTATCTTTTAAGTTCCCTCGAGACTGGGATTTACAACTATCCATTCTTACCTTCTCCTGCTTCGCTCTTAATCTTCTTGAATTTTTTAACGACTCCTACCTTCCGTGGCTTCAAAAATAACTTATTGTTAGTATACGATGAGACCGTTTTATCTTAAAGCGAACAATACCACCGTTACATTCTTCAAATCTTATTCCAATTATTTTGAATACATTCACCGCTCTAAATAAATAGAAATTTAATTTAATTTCTGTATCGAAGGATAATTTAATAAGCGTTATTTCCAGAAAGTTAAAATTCAATGCAATTAACAGCGATTCTGGGTGTTTTTGTATGTACAGAGAACTGAATTATACGTTTCCAGAAAATTGGCTTTCCATTTTGGATAATGAAAATTAATTACTTATTAATTGAAAATAAAATGAATAATTGGTGACAATTTATTTTTTAATGCTGTAAACTCTCGTTATCTTCATTTTTGTTTCGAGTTTTATTAGTGATGAATTCTGGTAACTTGGGATGCTTTAAATTCTGGCACTTTAGAAATTTGGAATTTTTGAAATTTTTAATTTTGGGTTTTGGCAATTTAGAATTTTGGATTTTGGGAATTTAGTATTTTGTAGTTTCTGAATTTTGGAACTCTGATGCTTTAATCTTTTAGACTTTAGGACTATATGTAGTATTTTAGAGCGTTAGAATTTTGGGGCTTTAAAAAAGGTTTTTGAAACTAGAATTTTTGAACCTTGAAATTTTGCGACTTAAGCTACTTTCAGTATTAACAACAAGATTTGTCATAAAGTTTGAAACAGCACGTTCCATATAATTTAAGACACTTCAAATTGCAAAAACAATATTCAATGTACTTTATATTTCATTACAACACTAACTATATAAATTAAATAACAATTTACTACCCATCTCCCTTTCGGCGGTCCATATAACTAATTATTATACTAACAAATTAATAATTAATTGTTATTACCATCATCACTGCCTTCGGACATTTGAAAATCCGCAGTTTCTGACGTTATCAGTAATAAATTTGACTTGGGCCACTTTCAAAGCCAATCAAAATAACAGCGAAAATTGATATGTCCTAAATGATCATATACATCGAACATACTTAACTGCAAAATATTTTTTTATGACAGTTAGTATGAAGTGATACATGTTGCTGCAGTTAACAAACAACTGACAACTGTACTTAGGCCACTTTCAAAATAAACGGTCCACATAAACTGTTTTTTATGACAGTTAACATCAAATGGTACATGTTACTACAGTTAACAAACAACTGACAAATGAACTTAAGTTACTTTCAAAATAAACGGTTCACATAAACTACGTCCGCAAGGCCAATCGACAAGTTTGTAAAATTGGTTGTACTAACATGTACACGTAGATAGTTCCGATCAGCAGGGTCTTCATGGTTCTGAAACTACTTCTCTATCGGTCCCGTTCAAGATCATCAAATCGAAACCTCGATAAACATCCGAAAACGATGGATGGTATTTCATCAAATCAGCAGAGGCAAGCAAAGGATCTAATCCAATATCAAACAGAGGCAATAACCTCGGCTACTTTAAAGGGACCAATTCACCGTCCAAAGAATTGCGTCCGAGCAAAAGTTCTCAACCGACCGAAATCCACGGTCCCTGTAATTCATCGCAATTCCCTTATCGTCGATTCCGTAGCCGGTGGAACGAAGTATCGTTGGCCGCAGGAAACGGAAGAGAAAAGAACGAAGTCGGGAGAGAACGGGGTGGTAGGTGGAAAAACGAAGGACAAAGACGAAGCTGGAAGACGAATTTAGTTGTACAGTCATGAACAAATCTGATTTCCTCAGAGAAAATATGGCAATCAAGCGGATAATTGCATTCATTTGCAGATTTTTAGGGTTTATTAAGAATTTTGCGGAATTTCGCGACATTTGTTATGAATTTTAAGGGTTTTCAGTGACTTTTAGAGATAATTAGAGATTTTGCGGAATTTTTATGAATTTTCAAGGGTTTCTAGGGATTTTTGGTAGTTCCTAGTAATTTGCTGGGGATTTTTAAGAATTTTGGAGGATTATTAAGGATTTTATGGAATATTTCGGAATTTCTTAAGAATTTACAAAGGCTTTTAGGGATTTTACGGGACTTAGAGGGACTTTGGGGAGTTATTAGAGATTTTTAAATTTGGAGATGGAATAAGAATATGGGGAATTAGGCATTTCGGAAGGTAGGTATTCCGGAATTTTGGAAATCTAGAGGTTTAGGGACTTGGTAATAGGGAAATTTGAAAATTTCAGAATTTTTATATTTAGAAATCTAAAAATTCAGAAATTTCGCGAGTTACAAGTTTAGGAATTTGAATATAGATATTTGGAGCTTTTAGGATTTGAGTAGATCGGGATTTCGGAATCTAGGGATTTTAGGGTCTAACAATTTGGGGATTAAGGACTTTCGGGTTAGAAAAGCTTAGAAATTCGGAAATCTAGACTTTGAGCCTTGAGGCACGAGGGAATTTAAGGATTTAGAAATAGGGAAATGTAAGAATTCGAAAATCTAGGGACTTTTAGAGCCAGAAATTTAGTAATTTAGAAATTCGGAAATTTAGGGGCTTTTGTGCGCAGAAATTTGGGGATGTAGAGATTTAGGAATTCAGAAATCTAGGAATTTTTAGGCCCAGAAATTTGGAAATTTAGAGATTTTGAGATAACAGGGATTTTGGGGTGTGGAAATTTGAAGATTTGGGAATTTTGAGACAAGAAAGCTAGCAATTCGGATATTTAGAAATCTCGATTTCAAATTTATAAATTAGAAAATTAGAAAATTTAGATACCTAAAAACTTATCAACTAGAAGATTTAGAAATCTAGAAATTTAGTTCTCTAGGAAATCCGAGGATGTAAAGAATTGAATGTTCACGCATTCGTAACATTTAAGGAAGTCACACATTTTCAACCTTGCCAATTTAAGAAACTTGAAAGTATCAAAACATCAAAATCCAAAAAACAGACGTTGATCCATAGAAATTCGAGAATCTACAGAAACTTGCAAATTTCGAGTACATGCAAAAAAAGCGAACCTCATAAATTCAACTATTTGAAAATCCGAGAACGTACAAAATTCACAACATTTAAAAATCCCCAAAGAAGGTGCACGTGAATTCAAAAACCCTGAAATTACCGTACGCGTCCTTAACGAAAAGAAGCGTTCGATTGCCCAGCCGAGTGTACGCCGTAAGTTACGTTTTCGTAGCGGCTGATCGGTATAGCAGGGTAGCTCGCCAAGGGGGTTGTTGGTTCGTCGACAGCTAGGTTAAGGGTTGGAAACGGAAGTGCGGCAAGACGGTGCCGGCGGTGGAAGGCAACGGACGTTGTAGGGGGTGCGGGTGGGCCGAACGGAACGGAACGGAACGGAACGGCTACGAAGGAAGGCAGGCTCGTCGAGGGGTTGAAACGTAGAGAGACGGCAGGCGGAGGTTGTAGGGTGAGTTGTGTGGGTGCAGAGGGTTGAAACCGCCGGTTGAGACGCGGGGGGATGAGAAGGCAAGCAAGACCACCACCGCCTCACCTCGCCTCTTTGCTACGCCACGCCTCGCCTCACAATGCACCGGATTAGCGATTGTATTGATCCGCCCTCGTGCTAGTCCCTAGAATCCCCCGTCTCCTCGTCCTCGTCCTCAGCGTCCTGCGAGGAAGGAGCCACATTTTGGACCGCGTTCCACTCACCCTGTCCACCCACTTCTGCTTTGTCACGCCGACACCGACGCGACGTTACGAGAAGAACGTTACGGAACCGCCGGAAGAAAAGGTATGACGCTGACGGTTACACCGCACACCAAAAAGTCCACCAGACCCCCGGAGAAAAGGAGCTTTCCTTTTTTTTTTCTCCTTTTCTTTTCTTATTATTCTTCTTACTCCTACCCGGCTTTTTATCGATCGCATCGATCCATCGCTCAGCCAGGTCCTTCCGTGTTACGTTGCTTCTGTGGACGTCATTATCCCCGACGACTTACGTAATTCGATCTAGCCGCGTACCTCTATCGCGTTACATCAGGCCATGTTTGGGATAAAAATGACCGATTATATGGATCTTCCGCTAAATGTGTATCCGCGCAAATTGATGAGGGGCTAATGATGTAGTTCTCTTTTCTAGGATTTGTATGTGGGTTAATGACTCTCTTTTTTATGATTCGTATGTAGGCTTATTCATTAGATGCCAGAAAATGAAAGTGATATTTACTTTAACGGTGTTTTACTTGTGTAATAATTTGACATTAACGTTGTGAAGAAATTCGAGATGCGGAGGTGTAATGATTGCATATTGAAGTTGTGGACGTTGAAAAAGTTACTTTGGTATCTGAACGGCTCGTATCTGGTCTCTGTGTTATAGTGATCATCCGTGACAGATGCTACAAGTTCAATTTATTTACACAAGTGAATGTAACCAGAACTCGCACCATATTTATGAACACAAGTGGAACGTCGTAAGATTTAGTTATTATAACAAGTGTGACTAGGAAGTTATCAGGCAGTTACAGTTATTATAATAAATGTAAGAGGAATTAAGGGACACAGGTATAATACAGAAATCAGAGAATATAGTGATCTAAAGATATAGGTATATAGGAATTTTAGAATCTAGGGACATAGGGATATACGGATATAGGGACATAGTGATCTAAAGAGGGATATAAGGATACAGCAGTTTAGGGATAAAGAAATCTAGAAATTTAGAAATCCAGGGATCTAAGGATTTAGAAATCAAGAGATATAGTAACCTAAATATGTAGGGATATAAGAATACATGAATTTAGGAATCTAGGGATTTACGGATCTAGGTATCTATGTATTTAAGGATCTAAGGATACAGAGGTTCAGGGATCAAGGAATCTAAGAATCTAAGGATCCAGAAATTTGGGAATTTAGGGATGTAAAATCGTGGAATATAAAAATCTAGGGATCTGGGGATCTAGAAACTTATGATTTCCACATCTCAATATATATATGATTCGTTTTAATAATACAGAAACTGAAAATGGTGTAAATTTATTTTACCTTCAATTTAGAACATCCGTTTCATCTATTTACCTTGTAAGCAGATGTTAAATGCGGAAAATTGGAAGAAGAACCAGGATATAACGATAACTTAATTTTACCGTTTTCTTAACATCGATAATCCCATTTTCCGCGGTTTTCATTGTAATTACGATCGTGGTTTACATTGTTTCCGGCTGATTTAATTTCAGTTATCTACTTATTGTCTTTGTCTAGTTAGTCCAACTAGCGTAAATTATTCGCATTCGCCTGTGACAGTAGAATGAGAAGAGAACACGGGATAAAGGGCTTATAACATTAAAATGTAGTTGTAACTGTAGGCAGGGTTGGCTCTAAACCTTAAATCCTCTACCGTCTTTCATCTTTTTGGCTTATTGTTCAACAATAAAACTGCTGAAAAAAATACAAGATTATCTTTTACGTAAATAATCGGTGTTAACAAATGATTTAAAAATAGCCTCAAGGTTTTTATAAATTATTTTAAGATTATCTTTGAAACAACTTAAATTCTGTTTCTAACAAATTCCACTTTTTCTTTTTAAGCTAATGAATGACGTTCACTATTAATTTTATTTAATATCATTCGATATTGTGTTAATTATATATTTCCTCACTCAAATATCCAAAATGTAGTTAATATAATTTTTGGAGAATTTCGAGGTGAGCTCAAAAAGATTTTAAACAACGGCAAAACGTGTGCGTCCCTCTGAAAGATATTTCCTTTTTTACAGCGGTTGTAGAAAGAAAAATATCTTCTGCGAATATCCAGTTCAGTTTACGCTGCATTTATGCGAGTTTCTCCCTTAGACCTTAGTAATGCTGTCTCGAAGGAAACAGCAATACGATAGGAAGAGGAGGAGCTGCGGTTTCTGAAACTGGTACGAAGCGCGAAGAAATATGAAATCTATGAGAATTCTTTTTCCTACTTGTTTTATTCACTCCGTTTTCTTGTCTCTTCGCAAACGCTCTGCATTTTATTGGTAATTCAAGCACTCATGCCTGTGTAGATCTCCCAGACGTGGAAACCTTTTTAAATATGCGAAATGTATTTTCAGAATGTCACGCGTCTTTTTACTCCAGTTAAATTATAAATGACATACGATTAAATTAGATGATAAATGAAAATCAATTATTACGTGAAGAATAAGGAATCAACACTTTACTTCGCTTTCATTTTATTTGCGTTGTCCATGGTCATTCGGTACATCATTTGAAATTTTATTTTGCAAATAATATGAAAATCATACTTACGAGATACATTATATAGCAAAATTATGAAACTTGAAATGTAAGAGGAAAATATTATAATTTATAATAATTATGCAATATAAATGACATTATGTAACCTTTTTATTAACATAGTTCCTAAACTTAATTCTGTGAAAAGTAGCACTGTATAGAATTACTACTCAAATTTCTATTTCTCCAACTTTCACTCAAATAATAAAAAGATAAAATATTTTGTAAGAATTTTACACAATAGAAATTCTACATAATATTTATAATCACGCAGGACATTTCACATATACTTTCCAAATTTCTGCTTTTTATTTTTCTATTTAAAATTATTCTGACATTGCCTAGAGTACCCTACATTTCTACCTCTTCTACACATGTCACATATACATGTTTCAAATATCTGCACTTTATTTTTCTATTTAAATCTATTTTGACCTCTTCTGCACATTTGACAACATTCCTCTATTTTGTGTACGTGTATTTTTCAAATCATGTTACGATGTTATTTCCCCATTTTGTGTAGGTGTTTTTTTCAAATCATTTTACGATGTTATTTGGTTCGAAATGCGTTCACGATTTGTCCTCTCCCTTAATGCACCAACTCCCCGGCGAAGATCGAGGAAATAGGAAGGGGAAGGAAGTGGCTGGTGACATTCGTTCGTCGTGCCAAGAAATCCGAAATTCTCCCACAAATTCCTTTTTCACGGCACGTAACGCCACCGCCCGTTCAGCCCCTTCCACCCCCGGAAAGTCGACGTCGAGGGCGACGATGAGTCGCGAGGAGAATCGAGGTCGCGGGAGAAAATCGTCCTCGCGCGCTTTACAACGCGTTATCCGTGTCGCAAAAGTTCAGCCAAATGGGAAAATCAATTTTTTCGGGAGAGAACGAGCGCGTAAATCCTGTACTCGATCTATTTCGAAGTTGCGACGAGAGTTCAAGGTTTCTATCGTATTTACAACCCTTAACCTCGATTTATCGCGTCGGAGTATGGATTTACTTCATCTGTCATGAAGTTTATACTATTGCTTGTTTCCACGAGTGGAACACCGTAGATATAAACGTATCAAGGTTTCAGTAACTTTACAATTTTATTTTTTAAACGTTGGAATATTTTTTTGGACAGGGTGCATTGTGATTGATGGTATAATTAGACGGAAAGTAATTTGGTGTAAAATAAATAAAAATAATAAATTCTGTAAAATGAATAAGAATAATAGATTCTATGTAAATATAAGATAAAAATGTAGAATAAAATTTGTTCGTACAGGACTTTGTTTTTGAGAGTCGAATTTAAATGTTTTTTGAAATATTTTTAAATATTAACAAACTTGTTTGTGATCAAAAATAGATTCAGTAACTTGCATTGATTTAATACGTTGAGTAATTTTGGTAATTTGTTTGGATATTTGAATTATTAATTTCTCTTTGAAAATTATTTCCTTACTATGTTAATAATTAATACTAATTATTATTTTAATTATTGGACGATTTTATTACTTTAATAATTATTTAATAATTGCACTGTATATAGGGTGTTTTGCAACTCGTGGTACAAGATACTGAATTTACATAGAAAGTATAAAACAAATACAAATTAAAACAATTATGTCAGTAAAATATATATACACATTATTATATAATTAAATAGACAAAACGAGTGAAGATTAAATTAATATTATATTGTTTATTTTGAAATCACAAATTTTTAGTAATATTATCTAAGTTTTCTTGCCGTTTTTATGATAACAAAATGTATGTATGCATTTTATTGGCATAGTTTGTATGTACAATAAAATATTTTAATATGAGGTATCATTCATGAGTGAATCGAATTTCAAAACTCTTAAAGATATTTGTAAGAAAATTTGTTTACAGAAAGGTAATATATTCAGCAACTTTTATATACAATACATTTATATACAAAATGGTGGATATAGTTGAAAGTTTCATAACAATATTATGAAGAATACTGATTAATAATAATATAATTGCAATTTTTTAAGTTCTTATTAATAATATAATTGTAACTGATTAATAATAATTAATTGTAATAATTAATAATTGTATTTATTGTTGTATTAACGAAATAATTGTTGAAGTTGTCAAGTTGTTTGTCAAAAACAAATGTTGTTGTGAACATTTTGGAAACTGTTCAAATTTTCAAATTATAGAAAAATATATATTGTATAAATTTTTCCAATATTTTCATCCAGTACCTTTTTGATTTATTATTAATTCCTCTGTAAAAATTACTATTTCATGACAATTAGACTACATATCTTTTTCTTAACGACTTTTACAATGTAATTACTGCAAACATAATTACGCTTAATTATTACTTGCAATAATTCTATAAGTTTTACTGGAAAATCGAGTAGTATAAATCAATAATGTACGAGAGCATAACTTGTGTATTTATCATGCTCTCAATTAAATCCATACGCTCTACATTAATACACCAACAGTATAATCAAGGATAATAACTGATAAAATATATAATTTAATGGTATTAATATCCACATTTATTGATTCTGAACATTCACTAATTATCAAATTATCGACAAAGGTATTGAAATCATCTCTTTTCTATCCGTAGATATATTAATGTCAAGTATTTTGAGTATTGTAAAACTTCAATCTCAAAAACGAAAAAATATTCCATCATTTTTATTTAATTTTATATATCGAATCACCATCTGCCTTCTTATATTTTCAGGATATTCTATTATAACACTTATTACCTTCCTCTAAATATTACCCCTAATATTACTAAAGCAGTCAAATGACCATTTTACAAATTTCCTATTTGCAGTCACAAAATTTAAGATGGTTTTCTTAAAATCTATGTCGAGTTCCATCAAAATAAAAAATTAATATGTACACCTATTTATATTTCGTTAGTTTATTTACTTTCCAGCTTCATTTTTAACTTCAGAGTGAGTGTGCGTTATACATCTACAGGTTCAATGTTAATGCAATTAGAAATTTTCAACACCTTACGACCGAAGACCGTAGATCTACTCGCTATGAAATGAAACACGGATACCGAAAATAAATGTACGTGGTTTCATACCGTATGATCACACATAGTAGGTTACCAAAAGGCGGTCTGAAAGTGTTAAAAGGTGAAGGTCCTATTTCTGAAGAGTCACCCTTACAACACTAGTGACAACCTTAGCTAACTTCCCTTACATAATCAAAGATGCTCGGAGCTAATCGTTTCTGTGGCTTTTGGTCGAGAATTAGATAGATGTCAAGAGGGTAGAAGGTCAGGTGGCCATTTTGCAGCGGAGATACCATGGCAGTATGATTGCCAATGGGGTTCGAGAGAGGGACGACGGAGGCGGTTGAAAGGGTCTAGAAGTAAACGCGGGTGCGGAGCAGGCTGAGAGTGGTAGGGTCCGAGGGGTGGCATCAGAGGAAGAAGGGCTCCTTTGCGAGGTAGTGCCCTTTGAATGTGGGCAGGAGCCTGGAGCAGAGGGTGCTACATGCCTACAGTTCCTGGTGAACGGTAGGAGAACTTGAGGGGAAGTTAAAAGGGGGTTGACGTGAGCGCGAAGAGACGTTAGGTGTGCAGGTGGTGGAACCGGGGGTGGTTGGGTGCTGGTCGATGTACACTCGGGTGCAACGTTGGCTACCGATGCTGAAGGACATATATGTATACTTGATCATTTTTACCATTTTCAAATTTTCGTGTTTCTTCATTTCTATGATGTTCAAGTTTTCGAATTTTCGAATTTTTAAATAATTACATTTGGAAATTTATAAGTTCATTAAGTTTTTAAATATCAACTTTCGCAAATCTTTGAAATTTCAAGTCTTTAAGTTTTTGCATTTATAAATTTTTGGAATTTGTAAATTTCTAGATCCCCATTTTGGAAATTTTCTACAGTCCTAAATTTTTAGTTACCGAAATTACTAAATTACTAGATTACTGAAATTCAGTAAATTAGTCAAACTTTCTAATTTCCAAATTTCCAAATATCGAAATTGTCTATTTTCAAAATTTTCAAATTCCTAAGTTCTCAAACCATGTATTCCTAGATTTCTAAATTTCCATCTCCCCAAAATTCCCCATTCTCAGGTTTCTGGGTTCGCAAATTTTTTAAACTCCATATCCCTAGATTATCGTATCTCTAGATTCCCACATTTCTAGACCCCACAATCTCAAGGTCTCCACATTCATAGACCCCTGAAATCCCAATCGTCAAATCATTAGATTCACAAGTTGCTTTCCAAGTTTTCAGACCTTAAATTTCTAAATTCACATATCTCTAGATCCTCAAATCTGAAGGTCGCCAACATCCTAGATTACTAAACTCTTGTACTTTAAAACAATTTCCAAACTCCCAAATGTCCAAATTCGAAGTTCTCTATTTTTCTAATTTCTCAGATTCTCAAATTTTAGAATACCCAAATCTCTAGATTTCTAAACATTTAACTTCCCAAATTCATAAATTCTTAAATTTCTAAATATCCAACTTCCTTAAGTTCCCCTTTCCACAATGTCCAGATCTCCAAATTTCTGGACTCTCAGATCTATAAAATTTCATATTCCTAGATTCTCAAATACTTATCCAAATTGATTTCCCAACTCCTAAACTTTTGATTTTGACATCTCTAGATGTCTAAATTCCAGTCCCCCATCTTAAGTTCTTCTAACATCTATATTCCTAAATTCGTGTGTTTCTAAATTCTTACGTCCCTATATCTCTAGATTTATAAATTCATATATCCTTAAATTTCTAAATCCACCGATTCCTAAATGGCCAGATCTCTACAGGTTCTTATTTCCCTAGATGTCCAAAGTCCAGTCGCCAATTTGGAGTTCTTCAAATACCTGTGTCCCTAAAATTCTTACATCTTCAAATCCTTAGATCTCCATATCTCCTGGTCAGCAAATATGTTCCCACATTCGTACATGTCCTTTTAGATCTTTATGTCTCTAGATTTACAAATTCATATGTACCCAAATTTCTATTTCTGATTCCTAAATCGACCGATTTCGGTTCTAATCTGACAAAACCGTCAAATCCGTAGAATCTTAAGTACTAAAGTTCACAATTACCTATGTCTGCCAGCCTTCCGTCTGCAAAAAGCTCTAAAAATCCACGAGTGGCCTTCAGTCTTGGTTGCCATATTTTTCCTGGAGAAGCCAGATTTGCTCTCGACTGTACTTACCATCCTTCCTTCGGACGCCATGTCTCCGTGTCTCGTTTAGTCAATGTCGAAAACCGACTTACCGACTCTCCACCTCTCTTTTACCACTTCCGTTTGTCCGGGTCTTGCTCTCTCTCTCCGTTCAACCTTCATGGCGCCACCACTTTGGTCCGTGAAACTTTTTGGTCGTGACCGTAGACTGCTGATAAGTTTGCCTCGTTTATCATCTTCCGGGCTCGTATTAACGAGACGCCACTCGACTCGCAGAATCCACTGGATTCGTGGATGCTCCAAATACTTTCGGCGAATTTATGCGAAGGAATCACGACGGTCCTGTTTATACGTAAATGAACTTGTTGCGAGCGTATCCGGCGAAAAAAAAGGATGACCTTCGAACACGGGATCTTTGATGGCGCGATAATTAAACGCAACCGGACCGTAGGGTTCTTTAAATCCCTCTCTTTTGTTCGTCGAAACCTGTTTTTCCGCGTTCTTCACGCAAATGGCACTGCTACCCGCCGGCATGCCTACAGTTTTTATTAAGAAGTTCCTTTGCCGGTTGCACACTTTTCAACCATGCACCGTGTAGTCGAGAGGGTAACTTGTTTTGCTTTCATCTCGCAATGACATTTTTATAGAACCGGTACAGAGCGATGGCAATTAAAAGAATCCATTTAACGTTATTGTGTTGGTCTCGGACGTTCCGCTTCTTTGCTACCCTTTCAACCCTTTGCTGCGTATCTTCGGGGCTGATTAGATTAGAAACGCTGGGCCAACGTCGGGTGCCACTCGATTCGGGTTCTGTATAATGGATTGTTTTAATGTAAAACCTCTGCGATTTGCTTGCGTGATTTCATCAAATTTCAAAGGAGAAACGATTTTGGACTTTCACGATAACGATCAGAAAACAATGAACTTGTGTAATGGAGATATAAAAATAAAAACATTTTTACTTTTAGTATCAACATCACTTGTCCCATACAATTAAAAACTTTGTGTAATAACACTTTTCTGTATAGTTAATTTGGTCTGTATTAATAATTAATAATATTATGTATATAAATAACAAATGTTCTCTTTTATATATTACACAGTTTTATATTTATTCGTTATTTAGACAACAAATAATAATATTACTAACAATTTTATATCACAAAATTTGTTAATTATACAAACTGTGTTATTACAAAATTTTTAATTATAGAAAACATGATTCCGATTTCATCGATAAGAAATTTACAATTTATGTTAGTCAAAATATAAGGGTTTTGCAAAAATAATTATTGCGATATAACGCAACAAAAGTTGAATCTATTAGATTTTGAAATCTGTCAGTTCGTAATTTCAAACCTTTTCGAATTTTGACTTTAATGCTTTGTTTTCGAAATTTAATCGCTATCAGTGGAACGTAACAACGACCAAAACTCAATTCGTAATGACACGAGCACGTTTATAAAGGATTTTAGGTATGTTTTCATGGAATTAATACAGAGTTTAGTTTTGCGGCTATAAACTAGATCCAGACGGCAGTAAAGCGAGCGAAATGGCCGGGGATAGTGGTGTCTCGCCGCGGGCCATTAATTAACTATAAATTGATAAGAGAACCTGACCTGATCCATTAAGACTAAAACTTTTCTAGACTCTCGCTCTGTTTCTTTTCTTTTTTTTCGTACTCCACGTTTTTAGTTTTACCGTGGCACTTAAAGTTACGGCTGTAAAGCCGTTCGCTGACAGACGGAAGTAAGTAGGGTTTTAACGACCTTAAATAACGTTTATCCGTCTTAAGATTGAAGTTAACTTATCAAAAAGCTATACTCTTTGCGGCGTGCAACTTTTCTTCCTGATTGCACTTCACACTGAAAGTAGTGGCACTGAAGTGATTAAATAGGAAATTGATAATAGACATTTCTATATTTCTAACTTTAAAAATTCTTAATTTCAAGATTTTCAACTTTCAAGATCTTTAAACTTACAAGTTTTCAATTTTGAAGATTACAAATTTACAAATTTTCACGTTCTTAAATTTCTAAATTTTTAGATAACATTCGAAATTTCCAATTTTTAAATTTTCAACTTCCAAAAGCCTTAAATATACAAATTTGTAATTTTGAAGATTATACAAATGCTTTATTTCAAAGATTACTGATGTTCAAATTTTTTAAACTCATATTTCTATATCTCTAAATCCAAATTTCTAATTTTCAGGTTTTCCAAATTTATTTCAAAATTTCTGACTTTCAAATTTTTCAAATTTTTAATTTTTTAAACTCTCAAATTACCATATTGTCATTTCCAAAATTACAAATTTTCAAATCAAGTCATTATCAACAAATATTAAGAATTCTGCAATATATGTTGATTTGCATTCATCATTTTAACTTTCTATTAAAATACTATCAAGTTACCAATAATCCTTCAGGAAATTCAGCTAATTATATCTGGACATCTATGGTTTCAATATAAAACGTACAAACTACTTCACGATTCACCTTTCAACTTTCTTTACGATATACTGCATTCGAATTTCATACAGTTTAGACCAACTTCACCATCCTCAAGAACTAACTGCTCCATGCAAACGCACATGTTGCATGTAAAACTGTTTCTGTCATTACATATCTGAGTGGTAATCTGAATTGTCATATTGTCACTGGTATATTGGTGAGTAATCATACTAAGAATATTAACAATAAATAACCATGTTTTGGGTAACCATATTATAAAGAACGTACGCTATTATCCAGTTTTAAATATCAAAAACAGATTTACTCTTGACAGGCTGAACCGTAACTCTCCCGCGGCACATAAGTGTTAGTCTAGTTTATAAAATGGCGATTCTTCGGATCGCGTAAAGTTAGCACCGTAAAACAGCTCGTGCCATCAGTAGATCTACGGGTAGTGGGGGAGGTTAGCGTTGGCCAGGAAGCGAGAGGGATTGCCGTTTAACTGGTCGAGCCCCATAATTCTGAACGCGGACTCGAACAATTTCCCCGAAACGAATTCGTGATCCAGCCGCTCACGGGGTCTAAAAGCGGCGAAAAGAGAAGAGGGTTGTTGGCGCCGTACCACCGCACCGCCCCGGTGTCGATGGAATTACGTCCTTTCCCCCCAACCCCTTCGCTCCGCGAGATCGTATATACACGGGTCGAACACACGCGGCACAGGGACACGTTCTCGTGTACACCTGTGCAACACACACACACGCGTGTATCCATCGAGCCGGTAGCGATGGCGTGCGTGCGTGTCAGACAGACGATGAGAAAGAGCTGGTGTATTCGAGGTATCCGCGCTAGGTTGAAGGGACGTGGGTAGGGTAGGTGGAAGGCTCTGGTCGGACGAGGGGGTGGCGGGACAGAGAGCAAAAGCAAGGGTTGGAGGGAGGTAGGAAGCGAACGAGACAAACAGAGAAGGTAGGCAGAGAGCAGGGTGCAGGTTTACGACTTCGGTGTGTGCTAGGTCTGGCCAAAGGGGGTGGAAGGTCGTATAAGCGGGTGGTCCACCCCACGGGAGGGTGGTCGTTGGGTGGATGGTGGGACCCCGGTACTGCCGGAAAGGAGGTGGATAGCCTGGGGGTGGCTAGACTTCCGAAACAGTAAAACCACGCCGGTGTGTGCGTCCCCGTAACCACCATCCTACTCTAACCCATCCTACCGACCAACCAACCCCATCCCTCTTCGCCGTCTCCCTTTAACCGTAACGTTCCTCCTCTTTCGTCGTCTTCCTCTTGCCACTTGTCCGCCCTAACCCCCTGCCCCTCGTCCTGCCTCTGGCAACCCTATAAACCCTGGTCGTCCGCTGGCGCTAGCTCGTTCACTCGAGCGATGTATCCAGACGTAAGCGAAGGTCGTAATTTCGCGAGTGTCTGCGTGGCTCTCGCTTCCCTCTTCGTCTACGGTCCTGCCTTACCCTGTCCATCTATCCTTTGCCCTCTTCCTCCCTCGATTTTCCGTTCTTGCAACCCTCTCGCAGCTGTATGCGCGCCGGCTGATGCATGTGCAACGTACGTGTGCGACCATGGTACACGTGCGTCGTTCCAGCACACGTACCGAGGAAAATTTGGTCCGCCGGTGGATGTTAGGCGGCTACGTGTCCGAAAGATATCCCTCGATGAAAGTATACCATCCCCCTCTCTCTTTCGACCCCGCACGATCAATCGAAAGCTACCGATACCTTTTGTCCGTGACGCGGTGTGAGTTTGTTTGGATTACCGGGCCGAGACGGATCGTGCGAAATTCCCTGGGATCTCCTCGCTGTTCTCGATGTTATGTCGGAGAGACGGAAAGCATCCTATGCGTGGCAACATGATTGTCTTGAGGCTACGTCTCCGGTTGCTTACGTCAGCCTTCCTCTGACTCCGACGTTTCGCCGCGATATAAAACGAGCGAATAAAATTCGCTCCCGGTATATTACACATTTTCGGAAGGCGTGAGGGAAAGTTCTTACGTGGTCCAAAGTTTTATAACTTTTTTAACGATTTCGTGATATTTGTACTTATTTTCGATTGTTTTCAATTTTTTTATTGAAATATTCGAAGTATTGAGTACTGGTTGAGTATGCAGTATTAGTATTCTGATATTGAAATATTGAATACAATATTAGCATTAAATATTGCATTGTTTCAAATTTGTTTTTAGGAGTAAGAGTTTAGCCTGATAATTGAAGACAAAACATTAATATTTATAATATAGTAAATGTTCATTTTATAATATAAGATGAAAATAAGTTTCTTAGAAAAATTATTAATTCTCTAATACTGATTACTACTAGATACTGTGATTTACTCATGTATAGCTCTATAGTCCAAAATTAATTATTTCAAGCACTTGGAAATTTTCAAGTTGAAGAGTTCAGAAATTTCGAAATTTTTAAATATCTAAACTAGAAAGTTTAAGATTTAAAAATGTTCAAATATTAAAATTTTTGTACCTCCAAATTTTTAAGTACAAAAATTTGATGATATGTAAGCTTGGAAGTCCTGAGATTTAGCAGTATACTCATTCAAAATTCTAGTACTTAAAAATAAAAAATGCGATAATTTGATAACATCGAAATCTCGAAAAATATTTCGAATTTTCAAATTTTCCATCTAATCAATTTCCGAATTAAAGAATGTGAATTATCCGTAATTTGTCTCATTAGTGTTCTTCATTCCTCCATATTAAACAGCGATACATCGGGGGTAAATAAAATATTTCCTATAAGCGAGTTTAATCCCGTTGCGCAAAAAAAATAACGAAAGGCAACAGTCAACGAGTGAACAACGCGTTTGAAGTAAAATAAGCAGACGAAAGGTTTATCGCCAAAATCGGTCGAGTATCCTTTGCCTCGTCGAAGCATGAACCGTTTCTCTTCATAGCAGGTTATATTCTTTTGTGATTTTATAGCATCGTTCATAGAAGACCAGACGGGCCCTGTAGACTCGCGATATTTCGCATATCAATAGCGGATGGCAGGCACCGGGCCGCTTCATTTGAATTTCAAAACCTTAAATACAAGGCTGTAGGTATAAGATAAAACAGCCGATATACCGTTTTAATAAAGTCCATAGCTACTGTGTGTATACCGGCCTCGATGCAGTAGGAACCACTTCCAGGTGGACGTAAGCAGACTAGTATAATAGCATTCGAGTTGACAATAAAAAATCATTCTCGTCGAGCCTTTTTTCCCTTCGTTTGCATCGAGCCGTGCTTGATGGTTTATCTTCTTTCATAAGCTCTCGTTCATCCATTACCCGCATTAGATAGTATGGCGACTTTGCATACCGTTTTAACGGCGAATAAACATCCCCGATTTTGATTTAATAAATATGGAGCGAACATCATTTATCTGTTGCGAGAACACTTATTTCATTAGACTGGAATTTTTACAAGACAGTTTATTTGAGGAAAGAAAAAATACAACGCTAGTATTTTTTTTAACGAACAATTTGACAAACAGAAT
Source organism: Megachile lagopoda (assembly GCA_036983795.1). Lineage (NCBI taxonomy): Eukaryota > Metazoa > Arthropoda > Insecta > Hymenoptera > Megachilidae > Megachile > Megachile lagopoda. The sequence goes on along the minus strand of CM072788.1, from coordinate 3,243,156 downwards.
CTCCACATTTTCAAACTTTTAAATTCCCGAATCTATGAATTTCTATATTTTTGAATCTTTGGTTACATGGATGATTATATTGATAAAGAAGTATGCAACTTGTACTTGACAAAAAATAAAAATTTCATAATATGCTTTTTTATAATTCGATAGATTTGTAGTAGAATGCAGTGAAGGGTTAATTTATATCTTATATGTTTTTAGTTTTTACATAGGAACAAACATAAATACTGTAATGGAAATTCAATATTCCTCTATTGTTCAAATATTATAAAAATATAACATTTTTGGAATATATTATGATTTAAATATCAAAATTTAATGTTGTAGCATATTATATTTTAAATATCGTCAAAATGTAAAAATTTGTTAGCATATTATAATTCAAATATTGACAAAATTCAATAATTTTGTCGCATATTACTGTTTCTATATTGTTAAATATTATCAAAGTATAAATATTTTGTAGCACATTATAATTTAAATATTGTCAAATATAAGAATTTCATAGAATATCATTTTTCGTAGAATATTTACAATAGACTGCAATACCAGTAACATAGTCGCGGGTAAAGAAATACTTTGTAAAAGGACAAACGCACAGGTCTCGAATAAAGTTATCAATCTATTTTCGAGACTTTTATTCCTGAGAGCCGTATTTGACCATGGTATATCATAAACCTGACCTCGTTCAACCCCTAGCTTCTGTTGTAACAGTGGTCGCGAAAAAGCAGAAAGGTACAGTCAAAAGTAAATCTGGTTACCCAAGAGAAAATATGGCGAGTGAAAGAGAAACAAGCCTCCTCTACGTGCATTCTGAGAAACTTTTAAAGAATTTGAGTTATAGGAATTTGGACATTGTGAAATTTATGGGACTTTGTGATTTAGGGATTTAGAAACATGAGAATCTAGGAATATTAGGATGTAGGGACTTAGGGACAGTTGGAATTTGGAGATCTAGGGATTTTGGGATACATATTATTTGTATTTGGAGATGTAGAGATTTGGGGATATTGATTGACATATGAATTTGGGGATGTAGAGATTTGGGAACATTGGGATTTAAAAATGTTAGAATTTGGGGATGCAGAAATTTGGAGATGTAGAGATTTGGAGATATATGGATTTGGGGATGTAGAGATTTGGGGATGTAGAGATTTGGGGACATATGGATTTGGGGATGTAGAGATTTGGGGATATATGGATTTGGAGATGTAGAGATTTGGGGATATATGGATTTGGAGATGTAGAGATTTGGGAATGTAGAGATTTGGGGATATATGGATTTAGGGATGTAGAGATTTGGGGGTATACAGATTTGGGAATAAAGTAATTTCGCGATGTAGTGATTTGGGAATGTAGAGTTTTGGGAACATAGAAATTTGAGAATGTTGGGATTCGAGGATACAAAAATTTGGGAACGTAGGAATTCGGAGACATAGGGATATGAGGATAAAGTGCTTTCGGAATATAGGAATTTGGGGAAGTAGCAATTTATATAGGGATTCCGGGATATAGGGATTTCGGTATACAGAGGTCTTTAGATCTAGGAAGTTGTAGATCACAAGACATTCACATCACTTGGGTATCTAAATATTTGCGGATGTGTAGATTTGAGGAAGTAGAAAAAGAATTCAAGAGTGTGCAGACAAGTATAACACCGTAAAAAATTGAAGAATCTGCTAATTTCAAAATGCAGATTTTTTATACGAATCTATCGAAGCCCTATACCTACAAATTTGTGGATTTGCAAATTTCAAATCTGAAAACTTTCGAACACAGGAAATCTAAAAGCTGAAAATTAAAAAAATCTATAGAACGGAACAATGTTGAAATTCCCAAGTTCCCATAATACGTTCCCGACCAAAGGAAGCCTAGATTGCACTCAGCTGTACAAGAGCATCCCGAAAGCCCGGAAGCTCTGAACCTCTGGCGATCGTCGCGTCCTTTCTTGGCCGTCCCCGACGAAAGTTTTTAATCTGCTTTTCATTATGCTCGTAGAAGCTATCCGCGTGGCACAACTGGCACACTGGTGGTGGTAATCGTTTCATCGTGTCTGTGTGGCGGGCGTCGCGGCGCGCGCGCGCCGTAAAACGCACGTCTTCGCGCTTGTTGGGGTTTACGGGCCGTATCTTTATGCGCGTGTACGTGTTCGAGAGTACGTGGCGCGGCATTAAACGGCGAGAGGCGGGGGGTTGGGTGCAGGGGTGCAGGGTAACGGGACAGGGGCAGTAAATCTTTGTCAGTGTGAGTGAGGCGGAATGACTATGGATGGGTGTCGGTGAGTCGCAGACCGACAGGCTGCCAGAGGGAGAAACAGAGAAAGAGGGAGAGAGAGTGCGTCTAGACTGGGGAGAGACTGCGTCACAACCCTGGCCCCGTATCGCAGGGGGTTCTGTTTAACGACAGACTATCGAGGGATGGGAAATTTACCTGGCTGCACCCCTCTCCCGCCCCTTTTACTACGTCTCTTTACGACAGCCGCCGTCGTCGCTGCACCGTTAACTGCCTTGTTGCCGCCGATATTTCGCTCCCTTTAAACCTAACTGCGCGTCAAGGGTTCACAGAACCGAAACTGCCCGCCCTACGAGCGCACCCCGAGATTTCACGACCGTCTCCACGAATAATGGCTAACAGTTTACCCGTAACGCTTTTATATCACCTCTCGGGTTAAATGCCTATGTTTAGGGGAAATTATTCGACCCCGTTCCTGCCCTCCCGCGGATCGACCTTGTCCTATATTCTGTTTCTTTCCTCCCTTCCGGTGGTGGCGATGGGCTATGCTGCACGGTCGCGAAAATGGCGGGAAAATTTAACGATGTGCAGTCAGGCTGACGGGACGTTCAGATTTTGATAGATGTTATCGAGATCAGAAAATAAATGTGTAACCGGGGAATTATGTGGGAGGTTCTTTGAAAATCTTTTGGTACTGAGAACTCGTCAGCAGTTATTCGTACTGAATTTGTACTGTCAAGCTGGATTTTAATACGTTTAACGTTTATATGGGTTAAAGTTTAAGGTTGATAAGGGTTGAAGTTAATACGTATGAGCGTAACACCCATTTGGATGAACTATGTAATATAGACATGACAATTATAATTTATTGAGTTATGAAAGTGATTTTGGTCAAATATGTATAATTTATTTCTAGAATAATTTAGGATAATCTATAGTTTGTTTCATGGAAATGTGTCCCTGGTTCGGTTTTGAAGTATGTGGTTTTTATGCGGTAACTTTTCCTTTGTCACAATTAGGTAAAATCGAATTCCGGAATTCCAGTGCATTTCACATTTCACTTATTTAAAACAGAGTTATGCTTCATTAGAAAAAACGGATTTTTGAGAAGTTGCTTAAAGGAATTTTGGAATTTGCACTTTTGAGAATTTACAAGTTTGAGAGTTTTGGGAATTTCAGAATTTGGCGGCTGAAAATTTCGACAACTTCATAATATAAAAATCTTGGATTTTTAAAAATTTGAAGATATTAAAAATTGATAATTTGAAAATTTTTGTAAACCTGCCACAAACTACTTACAACATTGTTCATATAAAGTGTCGATAAAAGGGTTAAATATTCAATAGTACTGAAAAATAAAAAAAAAGCTGTTACACAAAACAGAGACAAACAGCAGATATATAAAATTGTAAATTGCTCTCCTGTAAATCTAGCATAAACTTCCAACGTTTATGATAAGTATTGATACAAAATTTAAATATTGTTATAATACTAAAATATAAAATGGGGGCTTTATTTAAGTTACTTTTACATTAACAGAGACAAAGAAAGGATAAAAGAAGAGAAAAATGTTATTAATCGCTCTGGTACGAACATAAAATAAAGTTGATATAATGTCCTTCGTATCAGGTGTCGATATAATTTACCTCTGTTCGACATCGCATTATTAACGCAGACAACGAAGGGAGGTGATATGATGCACGTGTCCGTACGCTGGATAAAACGGATGAACAGAGTACAATAGCCATTATATTTGTTCTGTGTCCGCGTAACCGTGCAGTTAAATGCATAACGGTGGCTATAATGTTTGCCCCGCAATTAGCGCGATACTGATTATCTTACATAATACGGAAAGTGTGTCTAGACCAAGGAGAGACTGCGTTTATGAAGCTGGTCCGGGTAGAACGGAGGAAGATACTCATTTAACCACGGTCTTAAAGGGAGAGATTTATCTGCCCTTTGCTCTCCCTCGCCTCCCCTATTCCCGTTCAACTCAATTGTCCCTCGTTTTATAATAACCAAATTCAATGTCGGGTATTTGCTCGTCAAAGGAGCATTGTTCCCTTTAATTTTCACCCGTGCCCGAGGATGATCAAGAAAAGAGAACGGAGTTTCAATAAAGCGCAATTGCTTCGAATCGTTACGCTTCGACGATCTGCGCTACGTGTTCAATGGGGTTAACAACGGTGTCGTTATTTGATCGAAATTCGCGTGTAACTACCACGCACCTTGTTATTTGCACGCGTTGGAATGTTTAACCTGACTTCGTCGACGGCCCATTCTTGCTAATGATGTCAATATTTAAATAAAGTTTACGCGCAACTATGATCTACGCTATCGTTTGCTTATCGGATCTGCTGCGCCTCTGTGATGCACGCGTTAACCCCTTGCCCTATAATATCGTGTCACACTCGTGACGCAAACTACAGTTCCAATGTGACAAACCAGACTCGTATTTTCACTGCAATCGAATTTGTGGTTTAATTCTGATCGTAATCAAGGATCGCTAAATGCATAATGTACCTAACATTTTAAGTTTCTTCAGTCGACACGTTGTAGATATAATCAACTGCTTGTGAATGACGCAACTGTCCAGAAGGGGTTAACGCGTAGATATTCATTTGCAGGCTACTTTAGGTTCTCGCAAGTTTGGAGATGCGGTTTTTCGAAAATATTAGACTAATTAAATTTTCTGGATGTTTATAATGTATAAGTGAAATATTTGTATTTTATATGGGGACGTATGTTATATTTCTAAACTTCTAGATCTCTGGATCCGTAGATTTCTGAATTTCTAGCTGTCTAGATCTCTGGATCTGCTGATCCTTATATTTTCACTAAATACATTGTTATATTATATACTACTGGATTTTTTAGTGGAATCTAGCGTTGTAGATCTGTACTGCCACATCCATATATCCCTAGATTTCTATGTTTCGATATTACTAGATTTATTTTGAGATTTCTCCATTCTCAGAGTTCTATATTTCCAGATGTCTATATCTCCTGATTTTTTAATTTCCAGGTTCCTATATTCCCGAATCACTATATTTCCAGATTTCAGTATCTCTAGATCTCTACATCTCATACATACACTAGGTTCCTAAATTCCTGCTTTTATCCAAATTATATGGTAGGATTGGAAAATTACAAATTGCAAAAGATTATTAACTCGTACTGTGCTAAATTACTACGTTAAGTTTTACTAAACAAATCTTATATTGAAAATCTCATATTGAAAAACAACATTGAACAATCTAACTCCAATAAAAAATTTCCAAGAAATAACCCATTATTTATACATTATTAACAAAAAACGAATAATGTTTCTTTTTAAGCCAATGTAACTATACACTTGTACCATACTATAACTATAAAACTATAAAATATTAAATTAAAAATTCTTAAATTTATACTATAAACCGTGTTAAACTGATTACAAATAAACGTTGAATTCCTCCATCTACTATTAAGAAATAATTTCTATCATAGAATGCGAACGTTGCGAATTGACAATAATTGCGTCGTACAAAGATTATTGCAAGAATTATGATTACCAGGAAATGTTCTGGTCTAATAATTCGTCGTATAGATCGATATCGAGTCCTCGCCGATATTTTCGCACGATGAATACGTAACTATACGCGAATAGACACACTCGAACACAAATGAACGCACTGCTAGTCTGCGTGTAAATACGTTGCGTAGGTAAAAGCATGCACCTGTGCGTGTGTGTGCGTGCGTGTGCGCGGATCTGCGCATCAACACGCGTGTACACATTTCATACACGCTCTTGATGATACAGTGACGTGTGCACCGTTTCCGGGTATTGTGCAATTATGCAATCAAAACTGGCGGCTCAGCAAGATAGAGGTGATTCAGCAAAGAAAGAATATGCACGTATGTGTACGTGCGTTGCTAAGAGGAAATTATATCTTGAAACAACGTTATTGACTTCTTAACACGTGGGATGCCGCTGTAAGAACTGCCATATGCGGTAGAACATATTTTAGCGGGAATTATAAAAATATTACGATCCTGTTATCTTTTAATTTGCTATTGTAATGCGGTGATTCATATGGTGGGTAAAATATGAATGAACCTTGGTATCCTTCCTCTTCGATAATTTAATTAACATTTTCATTATGCATATAGTTATTCTATATTATAATGTATTTATTTTTATTTTATTTTATTAAATAAGCGATAAAAGGTATTATATAAGAGTGTTTTAATAGAGACATCTTGAGTGACGTCTTGAGTGTTATACGGAGACACTTCGAGCATTGATATTATATCCTATTATTATTTTTAACCAATTGCTTCGATATTTTGGTACTCGAAATTAGAGATATTTCTTTGGAATAACAAACGACGTTATTATATTACTACTTTGCTTATCTACTATTTCACTATTTCTTCTATTTCGGCACTATATTACTTTCGTATTCTACTATTTTGGCCATTTTACTATGTTGCTATACTTTCATTTCCCTGATTTTATTCTTCAATTATACCACTATCCTACTTTTTTTATTCTTAATTTTTTTCACCATACTATTATATTATATTACTATATTGTTATCTTACCATTTTACTAATTCTACTGTGCAATTATACTATTATACTACTATACTACTACACTACTATACTACTGCACTACTACACTACTATACTAGTATAATACTATACTATTATACTACTGTAGTGTTGTACTAATGTACTACTATACTGCAATACTACTATATTACTATATTGTTATACTACTATACTGCAACACTACTATATTACTATACTGCAACACTACTATATTACTATACTGTTATACTACTATACTACTATGCTATTGTACTACTATACCACTATACTAGTACTAAACTGTTACTCTGCTCATCCACTAGTTCTACTGTATAATTGTACGACTATACTACTACTATACTACCATTCCATTTTCTTGTTATACTACCATACTACCATATTCATATACTTGAGCTGCTGTACTATTCTATAATTACATTAACATGTTAAATTTTAAATTAAATATAGTAATTATAGTTTACGATAATATTCTGCACCATATTTTCATAATCTTATTATAACACAACGATAAAAATAGTAGCAATATTAATTACCTACATTACAAAAATGAAAGTTAATTATTGTTAAGGACTAACTTAGAATTTCTAAAAATTCGAAAATTCCTGATGTTCTTAAAGTTCCCCAAATCTTTAGAATTCCCAAACTTTTAGATCTCTAAATTCTGGAATTCTAATATTTCTGTCATTCTTATATTCTCAAATTTTTTAATTTTAGAATTCCCAAACTTTTAGATCTCTAAATTCTGGAATTCTAAAATTTCTGTCATTCTCATATTCTCAAATTTTTTAATTTTTTAATTCTCATATTCCCAAATTTGTTAATTCTTAAATTCTTAAGTTCTTAAATTTTCAAATTGCTAAATTTCTAAATGCCAAAATTCTAAATTCTGGAATTCCCAAATTCTTAAATTCTCAAATCCCCAATTTTTTCAAATTTCAAATCTTTAATAGTTTAAATTTCCAAGTTCCTGCATTTGTACATTCCTAATTCCTAAAATTCCAAAATTGTAAAATCCCAAATTCCAAAGTACTAAAGCTCTCAAACCTCAAAATCTTGATATATTCAAATACCAAAATCCCAGAATTCCCGAATTCCTAAATCTCCAAATCTCCGAATCCCAGAATACTAAAACATCCAAATTCTAAGTCAGTAAAAATTCCACATCTCAAGAACTTCCAAAATTCCTCAAACTCCATACTGCTCAAAATTAAAAAATTCCCAAACTGCAGCCCTATTCAAGTTTACCAAACGGTTCCCACCGCGCACGTAACCTCGGTCCAACTAGCAACCCCCTAAAAACCCCAGATACCGACTACACCGACAGCAAAATGCCGAGAGCGCCTAAGAAATGTTCCAAACTTTCCGTTCTCCGTCATCGCCACTTCCATCAGCATAAACAGCGCGCTTCCTGTGCACGTGCGCGTACGTGTACGTGTGTTTGTGCGTGTGTTTGTGTGGGTGAAACGGTTGTTGAGCGATTTCACATAAGAACGCGTGCAATGCGTCGGGACGAAGGTGCGTGCACGTAGACGCGCGAACGGAACGTAACGGAAAGCAAGAGAGTGGAGTGTGGTAGTGGGGCAGCACAGCGGATGGCGGCGGGTGACGATGTGGCGGCGTTAGAGTGTGGCGTGGGGCAGGTCCGGAGCGGTCGATACCACCGTCTGTGCGCACCTCCTTCCACAGACTTCCACTTCCCTTCCGTTACGCCACCTAGGTCCGGGTCCGGTTGCCGTCATCAGCCTCCCAGACTCCGACCACCATTCTCTCTTAAATGCGACTCCTAAGACATCCAACTTCTGCTACTACTCTATCTTTCGGAGATCTGAACGCTACATGGTGGGCCTTCGAGAAATCAGAATGTTTAAATGCTAAAATTTCTGAAGTCCTTCAATCTTCAAATTTGCAAATTTTTGGGTCCTCGAATTCCTAGATCTTCAAACATGTATATCTTCAAATTCTAATATTTCCAAATTCCTATATAGCCAAATTCTTATATCTCTAAATTGCAATAATTTCAAATTCTAAACTTTCATATCCTTAGATTCTTACATCTCCGAATTCCCATACCTTCAAGTTTCTAAATTCATTTGATGTTATCAACCTCCTACACTCTAACCACCATTCTCTTTTAAATGCAACTCCTAAGACATCCAACTTCTGCTACTACTCTATCTTTCGGAGATCTGAACGCTACATGGTGGGCCTTCGAGAAATCAGAATGTTTAAATGCTAAAATTTCTGAAGTCCTTCAATCTTCAAATTTGCAAATTTTTGGGTCCTCGAATTCCTAGATCTTCAAACATGTATATCTTCAAATTCTAATATTTCCAAATTCCTATATAGCCAAATTCTTATATCTCTAAATTGCAATAATTTCAAATTCTAAACTTTCATATCCTTAGATTCTTACATCTCCGAATTCCCATACCTTCAAGTTTCTAAATTCATTTGATGTTATCAACCTCCTACACTCTAACCACCATTCTCTTTTAAATGCAACTCCTAAGACATCCAACTTCTGCTACTACTCTATCTTTCGGAGATCTGAACGCTACATGGTGGGCCTTCGAGAAATCAGAATGTTTAAATGCTAAAATTTCTGAAGTCCTTCAATCTTCAAATTTGCAAATTTTTGGGTCCTCGAATTCCTAGATCTTCAAACATGTATATCTTCAAATTCTAATATTTCCAAATTCCTATATAGCCAAATTCTTATATCTCTAAATTGCAATAGTTCCAAATTCTAAACTTTCATATCCTTAGATTCTTATATCTCCAAATTCCCATACCTTCAAGTTTCTAAATTCAATTGATGTTATCAACCTCCTACACTCTAACCACCATTCTCTCTTAAATGCAACTCCTAAGACATCCAACTTCTGCTACTACTCTATCTTTCGGAGATCTGAACGCTACATGGTGGGCCTTCGAGAAATCAGAATGTTTAAATGCTAAAATTTCTGAAGTTCTTCAATCTTCAAATTTGCAAATTTTTGGGTCCTCGAATTCCTAGATCTTCAAACATGTATATCTTAAAATTCTAATATTTCCAAATTCCTATATAGCCAAATTCTTATATCTCTAAATTGCAATAATTTCAAATTCTAAACTTTCATATCCTTAGATTCTTATATCTCCAAATTCCCATGCCTTCAAGTTTTTAAATTCAATTGATGTTATTAGTCTCCTAGACTCTAACCACCATTCTCTCTTAAATTCGACTCCTAAGACATTCAACTTCTGCTACTACTTTATCTTTTGGGGATCTGAACTCTTCATGATGAGCCTTTGAGAAATCGGAGTTTTTTAATTTCTGAAGTTCTTCAACCTTCAAATTTGAAAATTTCTGGGTCCTCGAGTTCCTAGACTCCCGAACTTGTATATCTTCAAATTCTTATATTTCCAAATTCCTGTATTGCTAAATACTTGTATCTCCAAATTGCTGTATTGCCAAATTCTTACACTTCTAAATTTCCATATTCTGAGATTCTTACATCTCCGAATTCCCATACCTTCAAGTTTCTAAATTCAATTGATGTTATCAATCTCCTAGACTCCGACCACCTTTTAATACTCCCTCTCTTAAATGAGACACCTAAGACAGCCAACCTCTGCTACTACTCTATCTTTTGGGGATCTGAACTCTTCATAGTGGGCCTTTGAGAAATCGGAGTTTTTTCATTTTTGAAGTTCTTCAACCTTCAAATTTGCAAATTTCCGTGTCTCTCAAATTTCTGGGTGCTCAAGTTCCTAGACCCCCAAACTTGTATATCTTCAAATTCCAATATCGCCAAATTCTTATATCGCCAAATTGTTATATTTCTAAACTTCCATATACTTAGACTCTTACATTTCTAAATTCTTATATCTATAAATTGCAATATCATCGAATTTTTATACCTCCAAACTTCCATATCCTTAGATTCTATGTATAACTCCAAATTCCTATGTTTTTAAGTTTCTAAGTCCAATTGATGTTATCAGCCTCCTGACTCTAACCACTATTATCTCCTAAATACGACTTCTAAGACGTCCAACTTCTGCTACGCCGATGCTCCCTCTATCTTTCGAGGATCTGGACATTCCGTGGTGGGCCTTCAAGAGATCAGAATTTTTAAATACAAAAATTTCTGAATGTTCAAGTTTTGCAACCTTCAAATTTGCGAATTTCTATAATTCGTATATCCTTAGGCCCTCACGTTCGTAGAACCCCAAACTTATATATCGTTAAGTTCCTATATCTCTAAATTTTTGTATCCTTAAGTGCCTTTATACCTAATTGCTTATATCTCGAAATTTCTATATCTTCTAATTCTTATATTTCCAAATTCATATGTTTCTAAATTCTTATATCTCCAAATGTTTATATTTCGAAATTCCTATATCGCCAAAGTCTTATGTCTCCAAATTCTTGTTTCCTGAGATTCGTATATCTCCAGCTTCCTATGTCTTCAAGTTTTTAGGCTTACAAGTTTCTAGGCTCAGTTGATGTCATCAGTTTCCTAGATTGTGACTACCATTCTCTCTTAAATGCGACTCCTAAGATGTCCAACTTCTGCTCCTACAATACTCTCTCAATCTTTCGGAGATTTGGACTCTTCTTGGCTGGTGCAATTTAGCCTTTGAGAAATACAGGAATTTCTGAACGTTTAAATTTGTTGAAGTTTCAAACTTTGAACTTTCCATAATTCGCAAATTCCTAGGTCCTCAAGTTCCTAGGCCCCCTAATTTATATATCTCCAAATTTTTGTATCTTCAAATCCTTATACCTTCAAATTTTTATATTTACAAATTCCTAGTCCATCAAATCACTAAATTTTCAAATCCTCACATCACCAAATTACTAGTTCGACAAGTCTCTAGGTTTTCATATCTCCAGAACTCCAGAATTCTGAATACAAAAATGTTCAGATTATCATTTCTTTAAATAACTAAATGGTAATCTCTTTACATTCCTAATTTACAGAATCCCTAGATTTTCAAATTTCTGTGCTACAAAATCTCTACATTCATATTTCCAAATCTCTATGTGTCATAGCCGCCAAATCTTAAAATTCACAAATTTCCAAATTCTCAAGACCCAAATTTCTTAGGCTCTAACTGTTTAGTTCCCTAAATTTCTAGGAATCAACTGATGTAAGTCTTTTGCCTCTTACTGCCATATTTTCTCAAGAAAAGTCAAACCTATTTTTAATTGTATATTCTGCAATTTCGAATTTCCCAAATTCTACAATTTTTAATTTTTCAAATTCTCAAATCCCCAAATGACTAAATCCCCAAGTCGCAAAATCTCCATGTACCCAAATTTCCAGATTCCTAAATCATGAAATTTTAAACGTATATAGTACCAAAATACCTTTATGAATTAATCTACAACGCACTTGTTGAACTACAAGTAAACAATCTTGGAATAATTTTGAATTGTTTATGTCACATCATTTTGGTTAGCCAATGTATGTCTGAATCTACTTTGGGAGTCAGCCGTCTGGGTACAAACGATTATGTACATCAAGTAGTGAAGCATCATTCATATTTTTTCTTATTATTTGCCCAAGACCTGTTAATCAAATTGTATTATAAATAAAAATATATAAAACAGTTGATTTATCTAAAATATGTAGATTACCATTCTCACTTGAACCGTTTTAATTCTGAATATAGCACCTTATTATTAGAACATAACCTTCAATTCCTTCAAGCTCTAAATTTTCTAAAATTGTGCATCTACTAATTTCAGAATTATAAAAATCATCATCTTTCCTGTCATAAACAAATTTTGACGAATTTTTTCTCTTTATTTTATATTTCAGATTTATCTTTTCACGTAGAATCAGTTCTTTTGTGCTGTCGGACACCGATTATACGGATCACCCTGTATGATTGCTATGAACAAAAAACGAGTAAAATATAATTATACCAAAAAATGAAATGATTTCTTTTTCTGTCTATAAGAAGATCATCCCTGACGAGGTTAAATAATAGAAGTGTTCTTATTCCGATCGTTCATCAACCCGATCCCGATACCATTACACCTATACAGGTTACCAGCTTACACTCAGGCCATCGATCTTTTCTTTCCGATCTTTATGTTTCATCGAACCCTTGCGAACGTGATTTCTGCCAGGGCTCGGTAGAGGGATGAGCGAATGTGTGAGACGATTTATCGGGGCGAGCGGTTTCCACTTTGTTTTTTTGAGTTTCTCATGGTTCGACAAGCAGACCGGTACAACGAGGAACGCACAAGATACGCGTGTCGAAATACTCGAACGCACTTGAGCGGATCGGCTGATCACGAGGAGCGCAACCAATCGATTTCTTCATGCAATTCTCGCCGACGTGCAACACGCTGTTCTTTATACGATGGCCTCGAAACGTGCTGAATGATCTCCGGATCCTCCTTTACGCCGATCCTTAAGTTTCCATTAGAAAATGCTAATCGATTTTCAATGAACGTTTCACGGACCACGTTCACGCGTGAATCATCCGCGAGCCGGATAATTAAAACGATAGTAAATTAAAACGATACTATCATCAACAAATTGCTGTACGGTTTTTAATGTTCCGATGTCTTGTACGGATTTGATATATGTATATCGATAAATTTATAATGCAAGATTTGTGTGTATACTTGATACATCTATTATCTTGATAACGATTCGATAGGTGAGGAGTAAAATATTTCGAAACTCTGCATTAAAGTGCAAAGTACATTTTCAATATTTTATTTCGAGTTATTTGTATATCATATATAATTTATACGTGGAATATACATATATACATACATGTATAATAAAATAATGTATTGATCTTGTGAGCAAATTATTGAGTGCAAAATATATTTTATTTCGAGTTATATACATATGTATAATATACATTTGATATATATATATGGAACATACATGTATACATACATAAGTACGTATAATAAATTCAGAATGCAGTACTCTTATAAGCAAATTATTAAGAGAATGATGTGAAGGGTAAAACATTTGGTCATTCCAAAAATTTGTGTTACAAAGAAAATGCATTGTTATTGCTTTATTTCCAATTACATATATATGTATAATATAAATTTGTTATATGTATAATATAAATCTGTCATATGTATAATAATTAGTTCGTAGCGTATTCTTGTGACAAAATTGTTAAATTGGTGATACGAGTGTTAAAATATTAGGTTATTTCAAAAGTCTATGACAAAATATATAATATATTACTATTATTTTTTTTTTGTTATGTATAAACTTGTTATATTCATCATATTCATATGGCTTTATTTAACAAATTCGATATATTCATATATTTGTATAAAAAATGTAGAAATATCGCCTTTACAAAAAAGTTGTTACATAGTGTTAAAATATTAGATTGGTTCAAAAATTTTTCTTTTTGAGGAAATGAAAAATCTATTACTATTGTTTTATTTCTTATTATATGTATAACATAAAGTTTCATATAACAAATTTATAATACAGCACCTTTATAAAAAAAACCATTATTAAGTACATGATAAGAGTGTTAAAACACGAAGTCATTTTAAAAGTTTGTACCAAGGTGAAAAATGCCTTTACTCTATTTCCTGTTATTTACCTTAAAGAAGGTAACATCTCATTTTACCTACTAAAATGTCATACTTTAAACTGTTTAATAAAGCACTCAGATGTGCAGTGTTAAACATTAGGTCATTTTAAAAGTCTGTGCCAAAGTGAAAACTGTTTTATTACTTTCTTTCTTCTTATTTACCTTAAAAGAAGTGAAATTACATTTTACCTACTAAAACGTTACATTTCAAATTGCTTACTAAAGAACTCAGATTTCCAGTGTTAAAACATTAGTTCATTTAAAAGTATGTTCCAAAGTGAAAAATGCCTTATTCTTTTATTTCTTCTTATTTACCTTAAAAATGGTAACATGCTATTTTACTTACTACAATATACGTCAAACTGTTTGCTAAAGCACTCAGATTTGCAGTGTTAAAGCATTAAGTCTGTACCAAAGTGAATGATCTTTTCTTTTCCTATTTACCTTAATTACTTTGTGTTTTCTTATTTACCTCAATTACTTTGTTTTTTTCTATTAACCTCAATTACTTTGTTCTTTTTTTTTATTTGCATAATACGGTAAAATGACATTTCGCCTACTAAAATGTTATACTCCAAACTGCTTAATAAAGAATTCAGATTTGTGTCATCATTGTCGAGTTAAATCAATAATTTCATAACCACGTGTTCCTAATGTAGGCGGTTGGCTCTTTTGCTGGCACTTGTATTTTAGGGCCTGAAAGGTAATCCGGGTCCGCTGACAGTTTTATGGATGCGTGACTAAAGGGCTGTCTACACTACGCCAGTAATTGGTGTTAGTAGCCTTGCCAGTAGGTAGTCGAATTTTGATGTTTCTTACTTTACCTGTACCAGGTGTATTGCTGGAAAAAGACGGCAAGGAAAGTAACCATTTTCTTTTAGGGATTTTTGAGAATTTCAGAACTTGGAGGAAATCGAGAAATTTAAGGATTTAGGAATGTGCTAATCCAGCAATTTGGGGGTCTAAGTATTTGAGAATTTGGAAATTTTTCGATTTCAGGATTTAGGATTTTGGGAATCTGGAAATTTAACTATTTGGGAGTCTACAAATTTGGGAATGTAGAGATTTGGAAATGTAGGGAGTTGGGGATATACGGATTTGAAGATGTAAGTATTTGGGGTGTAGGAATTCGGGAGTCTAGAAATTTGGGGATGTAGGAATTTCATAATTTAGGAATTTGGAATTTAGCTATTTGGGGGTTTAGAAATTTGGGGATATAGGGATTTCGGGATGTAGGGATTTGGGGATATACGGATTTGAGGATGTAGGGATTTGGAGATGTAGAGATTTGGGGATGTAGGAATTTGGGGATGTAGAGATTTGAGTATGTAGAGATTTGGAGATGTAGGGATTTGGAAATGTAGAAATTTGGGTATGTAGGAATTTGGGAATATAAGGATTTGGGGTTGTTGGGAAGAAAATGGTTTCTTTTCTTACCAGCCTTTTCTATCAAACGACAGACCTGGTACAGGCAAAGCAAAAGATACAAAAATTTGACTACCTACTAGCAATGCTACTAGCACCAGTTACTGGCATAGTGTATATGGTCCCTAACGGACCACCTCGACCTGGGTCACGTACGTCCTCAACTCGGGAGCTTTCCTTTTTGAAAAGCAGTTCAGGAAAAGACAGTTAGTCGCCGCTCCTCGTTAGAGTCACATCTTCTATATAATAAACAAACTCGCTTTCGTTGGCTGGGTGGCTCTCCGCCCTTTAGATCTCCCGTTAGGCACCTTTCGGCTCTTTTGACAATTTTCCTGACGGTTTTGACCCATTTTAAGAAAGTTTGATTCTCTGACAAAATGTCAGATATTTCAACAATTTTGATATTTCGAAGGTTATGAAATTAATGAGAATGTACAAGTTTAGGAGATACAAGCTTAATAAAGATAATGTAGAATAGAGATTCATAATGATGTATTTGCAAATTTATTGTAGTCGAGTCGTATTTACTTTGAACTTGCATATTACCAGATTACATAAATTCCAAATTTGTAAACCTCCAAATTCCCAAATTTCCAAACTCTAAACCTACAAAATTTCGAAATCCATCTCAAAATTCTAATTTTTTCAGCGTTAAATAGCGTTCTATAGCATTTTGATAGAACCCGTCTATTACGGATTTAGTTTTATTTGAATAGCCCTGTACTAATTTCCTCGGAGTGGATAAAAATGGAGCTCCCACCTGCAGGATCCTCGAGTTTCGCTCTGAAATAAAAAACCGCAATGCCGAGTTCGTGACAGGAGTCGATCGAGTAGAGAAATCGATTGGAGGCGATTGAACCTAAAAGACGAGCTGTGCGTACGGTACGCAATCAAGGGGTATCTATTTATAAGGGCCGTGGGTTATGGGAGGTTAGATCATGGGCTGGTCAAGACGAGATAATTGCGTAATGCCGCCAATTTGAAGAAACCTTTTTGTGTCATGAACGCGAGACTACAAACTTGTGTACGTGGATAACCTGGCACATACCTATGTATAACTCGTGCGGGAGCTATCATCTTCTAGGTAAAGCAGCGTAAGCACTTGTACGCGCCGCGTTCATAAGATAATTGCGTAATCTACTCGTACGCCACAATCAACCCCCGTGGACGCCCCTATCCCTTCCCTTCTCCGTCACTCTGCCTATGTGTGTACCCCTACACGGATACACTCGTACGTGGGTATGCTACGAGAAATGCACGCAGGATCACGTTCCACAAAGTGGAAAAGCAGAACTTACCGTCTTCATCGCATAAATGGTCCGCGATTGTGCATTCTACGACTGGCCGAGGGTTTAAGAATACCGTCTTTCAGAAACGCACTGGAATATTTATGGAAACCCAAGAAACAATTTTCTGGCATACTGTTATGGATGTACTGCTCGGTCGGAAAATGTATAGAATGGGAGCTTAGAATAGAATCCGATCATTTTATATATCGTATCAAATATTTTTATTTTTAACACATTTATGCGTGCAATATTTTTCCGTTGCGTGTGCTATACAGTTAGTGCTGAAAAAAGCTCTTGTCTCGAGTTATAGGTATTCTACAATGTTTTAATTTGGAAGTACTTAAAAATATTTGCTAAATTGTAAACGTTAAATTCAGACATTAGATTCGGTCGTGTTTAAATTCAGATATAAATAATTAAATTTAGATATAAACAATTATGTTTATATGTAAACAATGATATGTTTATAGCAGTGACATGTACCAGTCAGATTAAAAGACTCGAAAAGTGGATTTGTGTCTCCAACTTCCTACAAGTCATCTTGTGGCGAGTGCATTTACAAAAAGAAGTCAAAACACCCCAATATATAATACCCCAAATCTCCCATAAAATAATTCTCCATCAATCTAAAATTTGTTACCATTTTCAGAAACAAGTTTTGCATAATGTTCATAATTTCTCCAACGATGCACTTATGCTGTGCAGAATCGCTCAGCTATTTAGATATTCACGCGACCACGCACAGACCGGACAACGGCCGAGGGTAGCGTGCGTCGCTGGTAAACATGCCATCTCCCCTTTTTCGCATTATAATAGAATTGTCTCCATTATTAATGAGCCTAGGCTCGCTTACAGTGGACTGTCTTTTGCCAACGTTGATACACATACGTGCCTACTTATATCCCCTTCGGGTACATGTTTCTGCGTGTACACCGATGAACTGGACACCGAGCCGTGTACAGTCAACAGCAAATATGCCACCACTGCGAAAAATATAACAACCAAGGAGCGAGAGACCTCCAATCCATTGATTTCTAGGGATTTTTAAGTAGTTGAACATTTGAGAACGGGTTGAGATGAGAACATACGAATTTTTATACTAACGGATTTGGGGACTTTGCAATATGGGATTACAGGATTTGGGTCAGGTAGGAAGTTGGAGACTTTTGATGCTAACGGATGTGAGGACTTTGCAATATGGGATTATAATTGGGTTAGGTAGAAATTTAGGAACTTTTTATACTAATGAATTTGGAAACTTTGCAATGTGGGAATATACGATTTGGGCTAGATAGAAATTTGGGGACGTTGAAATTTAGAACCACAGGTATTTAGAAACTGTGGGTTTTGAAGATTTGAATTTAGGGATCTGGGAATGTGGGAATCTCACATTTTAGGAACATGGGATTTGGTGTTCCAGAAATTTAGAGCTCTAGGAATTTAGGATTTTAGAGATTTTGGATTTCGATCTTAGAGTCTAGGAATAATGGAATTCAGCGATTTTTAAGATGAAGGAATTTTTGCATTTAGGAAATGCTGGATTTAGGGATTCGAGGATATAGGAATCTTCAGATCTAGGAATTTGGGCATCAAGTGATCCAGAAATCTGTGGATCTACGTATTTTGGAATATATGGGTTTTGGGGTACACAAATTTTGGGACACAGAGAGTTTGAGGCACAGACATTTTGGGATAAAAGGATTTTGGTATCAATCTTTGTATCTGGTAATTTCAGGACTTAGGGATTCCGTGATATAGGTATTTTTGGATGTAGAAATTTGGGGATTAAGTGATTCAGAAATCTATGGAACTAGGAATTCTGAAATATAGGAATTTTGGGATATAATGATTTCAGTAACGATTTTAGAGAATAGGGATTTTAGGATGTAGGGACTTTGAAATATATGAATAATGAGATCTAGTTATTTTGAAGATAAAGGAATCTAGGAATTTCAGGACCTAAGATTCGGGAATACAGAGATCATAGTGTATAGGGAATTTAGAATCTAGGAAGTTTTGTGTCTAGGGAATTTAAAATACTTAAATTTAAGAGTTTTGGAATTCTTGTATATAAGAATTTTGGCGTGTAAGAAGTTTGGGATT
The DNA here is from genome assembly GCA_036983795.1 of Megachile lagopoda. Classification (NCBI taxonomy): domain Eukaryota; kingdom Metazoa; phylum Arthropoda; class Insecta; order Hymenoptera; family Megachilidae; genus Megachile; species Megachile lagopoda. Next base: position 3,223,921 of record CM072788.1, on the reverse strand, counting down.
TAGGGATTTAGAGATTTTCTTGTCTATGAGTTTTGTGACCTAGGGACTTCGGTATCTGGAGATTTCAGGATCTAGAAATTTGAAGATTAAGGAATCTGGAATGTTAAAAAATTGAAGACTAAGTATTTCGGAATATAGTGGAATTTACGAACTTGTAGAAAATATTTTTAAATATTTAGAAATCTAGAAGTTTGAAGATTTAGGCGTTTAGGTATGGTGAAATTTTGTAATTCCTCAATTAGAAATCTAGAAATTTGGAAATTTGAGAATCTGGCAAATATGTGAAAAAGTGATAATTCGAAAAATTGTGTACAATAGAAATATGTAAATATGGGAATTCGCGAGTGTAAAGACCTAATTAAAAAAAGATTTCCACATGTGCCTTGTTCCAAAGGAGGTCTGCGTTGCGCTCGAGTGTACTCTCGCGACACTGTTGACTTATTCACGTGTGGGAAGAACCTCCAACGACGAAATGGTAGGCGGAAGTTTCCTTCTGTCGCGGCCGAGAAATAAGATACGCGTGCTCGTGCACGGTTCAACTGGATTTTCTTTCCGGTTTCATCGTTTCCTTCGCGCCGGTCCCGGGAAACTAAAAATTTATCCCGTTCTGCGTATTGAATAGGGGCGCGCGGATAACGCGTGCAACGGTTAACGGCAACCGCGGTTAAGAACGTTTTTCACTTATTCACAGCTGGCACGGTTCCCGCCAGCAGAACGCTCTGCTTCTCCTTTTTGAGCTATGTACCAAAAATTGTGTTATACATTCGTAACGCCGCGCGAATTTTTTTCCCAGCTAACGGTTGCCGCAGGTCTGTGTATAGTCCAGTTTAAATTTATAAATACGAAAGGTACGCCGGTGTCGTTTCGGTAGACCGTGTCCAAAACGGTGTTCATTTATTCACACGCGGAAGAACTTTCAACCTTGAAGTGGCAGATGGAAACGCCGCGACCTAAACGTGGGTGTAGACCCGTACGTCTACGACCGTGCTATGCATAATTTTGATCCTCAACCGACTCGCTGCAAGACTGTCCATTCCGCTGAATGCTCGCTGTACACCGGCCCGAAGAGGGGAGAATGGAAAAAAAGAAAAAATACACAGAAAGAGAAATCCCTTTTGAAATATCTATTCATAGACGTATACGTAGTTCCGTGAGGTCACGATAACTTTCCGCTTATATCTCTTTACCCGTTATCGAGTGCTTTAATAAAACAGAGCCACGGTAATTTTGCAACGACTCGACGTAGCTTCTGCGTTGTAAGTGACAACGTAACTATGTGAAACTGTTGGACGAGGTAACTGATGTCATTTTAAAAAACCGTCACATGCCGCTGCCACTAACGAGATACTTTTTTATAGTATGCTAAAGGATCTTGGCTGAAATCGTGGCGAAAAATTGGATAATACGTTGTTTTCGTTTTTCATTTGAAATTTACTATTTAGCTATACCGCTTATGAAGTGAATACACTTTTTTGGTAGTTTTTTATTTTACGTTTAAAAATGCAGGTGATCATTAGGTGTTATTGTAAACACTAGAGTTCCTGCAAAAATTGAATCATATGATTAATATTCAGTGTAACTCGAAATTTCTTTTATCTTTTTTAAGATTTGCTGTGATGTTAAATATGTATCAGGGTTTTGAAATGTAATTGTAGTTTTTAATATGAACTGAAATTGTAATACAGGAGATTTATTGAAGGTTTCGTTAGAAAAATTGTAATTAAAGTTTTTAATACAGAAATGTAATTGAAATTTCTCGTAGAGAAATGTAATCGAAGTTTTTAATACAGAAATGTAATTGAAATTTCTAATACAGAAATATAATTGAAATGTTGAACACAGAAATTTAATTGAATTTCTTAACACAGAAATATATTTGACAAAGTTAATAGTATGAGTAGTAGAACGTGTTAAGATTTCAGGCTGGCTGACTAATTTCTGTTATTTCTACTACTTGATAAAGAGAAATTTCATTTTTTATTTTTTGTTACAAGACTGCGTTTAATTCAAACAAATATATATTCAATTTCCCCTATTTCAGTAAAGTTCCCTAAGGGTGTGAATCTCGTGACGAAGTGGCGTTTAGAATAGAATCATGTATTTTTATCATTAAAATACTCAATCACCGACTATTTCGAATTCTACAATTAACACTAAACCTGTCAGTATATAAGACTCAGAATTAAGATAAAGTAGAAATGTAAATAAACAACTCATGATACACAAATTAATATAAAATACAAAAATTAACATGAATTGATATAAAAATTAATTTTTTGTCTAGATCAAAATGAATAGACTTCAAGAAAAGCATCTTAACAAATCTCATAACTTCATGATTTAATTGTTCAGCAAAAAATAACTAACATAAGTAGTTTTCAACAATGAATAAAGGCCAATAATATCTCTGTTACAATTAAAATCATAACGGGTGCCAAAATGTCCAGTAGCATCAAGTAATATTTTCAAACGTTCCAATGCTCTTAACTAATATAATAACCAATAACCAATTTTCAATACGAATTAAAATCAGTAATCGTTATAATTAAAATCACAAGCGAATAAAATCAAGCAAATCAAAATAGCAACATCAAGTAATATTTTTAAACATAACCTAAAAGTTTCAATGTTATTTGAAGTCACCATCGTTGAATTTGTCCTATGGTACAAGTTACAAAAGAAATGTACAAGGCGCAGGTTAAAGTAATGGCGGGAAATATGAATTGCCCCTGTAGAGATCCATAATTGTATTTAATATCATGGCTTCTCTGTCCGACATAATCAAAGATCGAGCTACCTTGGTACGTGGTTCTTTTTCTATCTCCGCCATCTTTCTACGACACGTGCAGAGCCATAGGCGAATGTAAGTACGTACGTGCACGTACACACGTGTATACGTATATACGCGTTCTTTAGATCTCGAAGAGTCGAACGGAAGCGGAATAGAGCGTGTACCTGGTTGCACCTGTATCCGTCGAGACGGAACAATCGAAGCCGAGACGGTAATGAGAACGACGAACCGGGTTCGCCGACTTCCCCTTTACCCTCGTCGTAATTTTTTCTTCCTCTTTCTTGCTCCCTTTCTATCGTGGCTCGTTCCTCACGTTGGGAACCGTGGGCCTCGCCCCTATCGACGAAGATAAAGATGTCCTTTTCGTGAGAACATCGACAAAAGGAACGGTCGAAAAGCATAGCCTTTCTCTTGTCTGTAGATGTACACTTCGACGATGGTGAGATTTCTTTGAGCAAAATTTGAAATTTTGAAATTGAGGAATTTTTGAATTTTTACATTTAGAAATTTTCGAAGTTTCATGGTTAGAAATTTTGTAATTTTTGCATTGAGAAATTTTTTAATCTTTACATTTAGAAACTTTGGATATTTGGCGATTTGAAAATTCGGGAATTTAGGAATGTAAAAATTACACGATTTGGAAATTTGAGAATTTGGGTTTTTGAAATTATACATGTAGTAGTTTGGAAATGGGGACGATGTTAAGAACACGAGGTTTTGGTAATTAGTTTTGGTAAGATTTGGTAATTTGGCAATTTGGAGATTTGGAAATTTCAGAATTGGGGAAACTTTGAATTTATAGATATAGTAATTTTTTAATGGGGAAGATTTTAGGAATGCGGGGATTGGAGAATGTAGAGATTTGAGGATCTGGTAATTTGCGAATTTGGGGATTTGGAAATTTGACAATTGGGAAATTTAAGAATTTATGGATTTAGAAAGTTGGAAAAATGGGATGTAGCTATAGGATTTTAAGGATTTGAGAATATAGAAATTTAGAAATTTGAGAATTTGAGGATTTGGAAATTTGAGAATTTAGAAGATTAAGAATCGGGGAATTTGGAGATTTTAGAATTTGGAAACTTAAGAATATAAGAATGTGGGATATGGGAATATGTAGATTTTGAAATGTGAAAATTGAGGAATGTGTAGATCTTGGAATGCGGGGACTTGTAGAATATAGAAATGTTGAAATCTGAGAATTTGGGAATTTTAAAAAATTTGAAACATGGGAATTTGAAGATTTGAAAGCTTAAAAGTTTGAGAATTTGGAAATATCAGAATTTTTTTTTTTTATTTCAAGTTTTACGTTGTATCGACCTCCAGGTCATTAGCGACGACTGGACTCTGTTTTCCACGTTGTAAAATGTATAAATCCTGAAATGTAGTAATTGGAATGTGAGAATTTAGAAATCTAAAAATTTCAAAGCTTGAAAAACTAAATTTTTAGAAATGCAGAAATTCAGTACGTAATTCCACAAATTTCGAAATTTTCAAATTTCGAAATGCAATAATTAAAAATTTTTAATCTTGCAGCTTTCTCAAAATGGAAAAAGGTAGTGAGAAGCTTTTCCTACAACATTCGTCCTTAAGTAAAGGAAGCCTACTTGCACGCGAGTGTATATGTACATACAAGTATATGTATATGTATATATTACACACGTGCATAATGGTCGTCCTATTTCCGTGTACAGTTACGTAATTAGTGGTTGTTTTGGTTGTTCGTGTTTCTATGTTACAGTCACGTAACCGGTACGCTGTTTTGGTTCCATCGTGTACTTTGATTTTCAACGTTGGTTCGGTGCAACTATCGTTTGTCATCTGTGAATTTGTTCGACAAAGGGATAATTATTATGTGTGTGCTCATTTCGAATCAAAACACTATTTTAATTAAGTCCTGTGTAAATTAGAAAACATTAATCCTTTCAGAAGCGACACTGTTTTCATTGCGTGAGAAATGGTGTTTTATTAGCTACTAAGGGAAATCTAAATAAAATTTATGTGTAATTTAAGTATTTTATGTAACTCTACATTTTGTGAAATTTATTACAAACTTTTTTCCTCTCAATTTTTGGAAATTTCGGTACGTTACGTATGCGTAACATCGAGCATGAAGAGGTTATGTTACATGTACTTATTAGTTCATCAATTGCTTACTTCATTTTATTAAAAATTAAAAATAAAGCTATTTGATAATCAAAACATTAAAATATTAAAGATCAAAGTAGGGTAAAGTATCAAAAGAAGATAGAGTTATCATTTTTCAAGCAGCCATTAATTTTATTTAAAAAGAGAGCAAAGCATGTTATAAGTACTAATTTTTATAGAATGGTATATGTATCACATTTTGCTGATTCTGTTACTAAAATTAATGACTATTTGATATATCATAAAATTTAATCTCAAACTTTTTGACGGTAGTGTACTTACACGATATATGTGCTCCAGGAGTTAATACGTTCGCTACCAGCGTCATATATGTGTAATCCATTCGATTTCTCATATGAGATTACAATTAATTCATACATTTCGAAACAGGAGGAAATCAAATTTATATAACCTTAAAAATGACATCGATACATTAATAAAATATTAATCTAAAAAAATACATGAATTGTCTAAAATTATATTACTTTATAACAACGAAACTAATTCATGATGGACGAATTTCTAATTAAACACTTGAAAGCAAACGTACGTACATAATACTAAAATCATTCTTTTCATGTCTGAACACCTTCGTTCCCAAATGAAAAGTGAGTTTTCACTACATTTTACCTGAGGATACCCAAAAATGTGGTTGCTTGTTACACTACTGGTAGCGCCAGTGGGCCAGTGTGCGTACGTGCGTGAGAACATATACAGGGTGTCCAATTTAAATCGACCCACTCAAATGTCTTAAAAAATACTTATCATACAAAGTATATTTTGGACAATAGTTACACGATGTCGGAGGGGGGCAAATTATTTAACGAAGATGGTTTTTATTTTACATGCACATGAATAAGGGCGATACCGTTTCTTTAATTGTGTACTTGTATTTTTGCCATTGCATATTTTTTAATGTACTCTTCAATGCACCTCCTTACAGAAAAGTATTAAATTAGATGGAATTAAGTTAAGATGAAAAATCATTAGTATAACAAATGTTACCACTTATACAATGATATAAGTTAATGATGTAACGGTGGGTAATGACATAAGTTCCAATGTACACATTTCTGTATTTTTTTTCTTAAAATTGGTGCTTAGAGATACGCTCTTCAACCTGAAAGTAAACATTTATTCAATCTCTTCATGACTCTACAACTCGTCTAAAAATTTGTAGGGAAATTTACTGACATGCATTCAGAATCTGTCTTAGATCATTTCGCAAATTTTTCGCAAATTTTGATCAGTTCACATTTTTCAAATATTTTCATCCAAACGTTTACTTTCAACCACAAACACAAGCTGTTAGGTGCAATCCATATTAGCTAATTTAAAATTGGCAAGTACTAAAATAAAAATATCTTCTAAAGCAATGATTTTTCACCATAAGTGACTTTCATACAGAAAATAACCTACACCGTACATTACAAAATATATAATTCCATCTGGAAAAACGATCTGAAACTTCATATCTGCTTTACGGGTTCATGTGAAAGAACCTTCGCCACATAATTCACGTGAAAGCACGCAACATTCTGAAACATTACTTCGTGTCATTGAAGCAACATTACCCAATGAGTTCCAAACAATTCATGTTCGGATGACCATGGTCATTATTTCTTTTCTTTGGTAATTCATGGTAATTATTTCTTTTTTATAAGAGCGTGCATTCGATAAATCGTTTCTGTATTTGATGTCATGGAATTACTTGGCGGTATTATCGAAGTGTAGTTGAAAGGTCAAAAAGGGAAATATTACTAAAATTTCAACATTTCATGTTATCGTTACATTTATATACGTCTGATGTTGGATCGTCCGTGATTCTGTGTAACATTTCCTTATTCACATCACCAACAGTCATCAATATTTTCTGCGATATTTGAGTGGATCGATTTAAATGGGACACCCTGTATACGTGTGTACGTGTGTGTGCGTAGAAAGCACCGCACAAAACCCTCATCCTCCGTCCCACGAGGTTAGATCCTAGCCACTTCTATGACCCAGCACTACCGGGCTGCGAGTAGAGAGAGAGAGCGAGCGGACAAGAGGAAGAAACGTGTACGAAGAAAGATAGAAAGATCGTCAGCCTTCCTCTTCCCTCTTTTCCTTCGTCTCCACCGGCGTTCTCGGCCCTTTCAACCTCTCTCCTTTCCACCAGCATCGTCGGGCACACCATCGAGCAGCAGCTTTGAACTTCCAGCTTTTTGCGGGGGTTCAACCACCTCGCGTCGGAGCGACGCACGCAGAGGCCTCGTCGGCTCTCACGCAACCCTGCCGAAACGGTACCTAACGTGGCCCGCCGTCTCGTGCCCACAAACCACCCCTCTGGCCCCTGGTTCTATCCTAACCATGCCATTTCAACCCCTTGCCAACCCCCGGCCCTCCGTTGCTGCCGCCTCTTTCTCTTCGAGTCGACGATACGACGCGCGGTCGGCACGAAAGACGTTACGAGAGGGCTGCAGCGACCACGCGAGAAAATTGCACCGTTGCGTTTTAAACGTTACGAAAGTAGACGGGAAACGGGCGTAAATCGGCGGATAGTTTTGCAGAGGCCGATATGGGTCATGCGATCGAGCCAGCCTGTGTTTCCTACTGCTCCGCGATCGGCCGAGGGTGAAACACGAAGGGTGCGAAGAGGGTACTGAAGTATGCGCCTCTTTGTACGCGGACAAACGTCAATCACATTGAATTACCGTGTTTCACCAAAGAGAACAGTTCACCGTGATAGTTCTCTATTATTTCATCACAAATTTCTTCAAATATTTAGTAAGTTTCAATTAAGATGTTATTTGTCTACCTGTAATTATGCAAGCTCTGCTAAAATGGTACTATGTACACATCTTTGGGTTTGTAGAATCGCAGATGACGTTAAGATGAATATAATAGTTTCCTATATAATGACTGACATGACTCGAAAAATTAAATTAAAAAATGGTTTCGTTGACGGGAATGTTGATGAGGGTGAAACACGAAGGGTGCGAAGAGTGCTGGAGTGTGCGCTCTTTGAACACGGACAAACGTCAATCGTATTGAATTACCGTGTTTGACTGAGGAAAAGTGCATTTTAATCACTTTCCATTACTTAATCGAAGATTTCTTTAAATATTTGCTGATTCTTAAAATTAGCTATTTATCGATCTGTAATTTTACAAGCCTTACGTAAGTTGCACTATACATATGTATATTTTTGGGTTTGTAAATTCATAGTTGATGTCAAGGTAAATACAAGTATTTGCTATTGTATGACCACCAAAAATTTGAATTAAAAAATTTAGATTTATAATTGGTTCAATCGGGTAAGAGTGAAATACGAAGGATGCAAAGAGTATTGAAGTATGCGCTCTCTGAATAAAGACAAATGGCAATTGTATCGAATTACCATATTCGACTAAGAATCGTCGTCAATATATTTCAAGGTCGAAAGTCCCTAAAACACACTATACAAATTAACTCCTTGCACTATAACCTATTTGTTAGGTGCGTCAATCAGAACTAACAAAACACAGCTACAATATTGAAACAGACAAAGAATGTTGAAATGTTATGACAACATGGTATTATGCAATCGTTGACTATGCAAATTATAATTGGACTTGAACTCCAAATTGAAGCATATTCAAAATGCGAGTAAAATTGATCCCAACTGAAGTACCAGTGCGTCACGAGTCAGACTCGTCAAAATAGTGCAAGGGGTTAAGTACCTGAGCTAATCACGTTCAAAGCCAAAAACAACACGTGCTTTACGAAAAACCTATAAAAATATCAAAATTTTCACGAAACATGTCTGAAGTAAATTCTCTAAATAGTATTACCATAGAATTATAATATCCGATTAAGAATACTGTCCTCATCAACATATTTCAAGGTCGAATATCTTTAAAACACGCTAAACTGAACAATTACCCAAGCTAAATACACCTGAAATGTCAACTCGGTATATACGAGAAACGTGTGAAAAGAAATCAAAATTTGCACGAAACATGCAAACCGAAAAGCACCGAAACAAGGTTAGAACCGTCTTTCACGACAAAAATTCCCCAGAATGAAAAGAAAACCGCTCGGTGCAACAAAACCGTGCAAAGCCTGTTAGCAAAAACGTGTGGTTAAGGTAACGCCGGTTAGCCGAGTTTGCATCGGTGGCGGGTCATTAACGAACGTTCGTACGAAGTTTGTTTTGGTAAGGTCGATGGAGTAGACGAAGGTGATGGAATCGACACGAAATGAGGGATAATGTGGATGAACCGCAGGGCTGGGGAGAAACGGAAGGGATGTATGCATGGTGCAAACCGGATATGCACACGTGCGTCGGCCCGCTTTCACGAGAGAGGGTGCCGGTGAAAGAGAAAGAGGAGGAGACAGGCGGGTGAGAGGGGTTGGGAGGGGTGGGTCGGAGGGAGGGGGAGACAGAGTAAACAGAATTTGCATGGAAACAGTGTGCCAGTGGGTCGCGTCGGGCTGTGGGTATTTAACGCTGTTCTCTCAGCCCCTCTTCCCTCTTCACCATCCACCTACGTTCTACCCCCATCTTCGGCGGCCCTCCTGTACAGTCAAGAGCAAATCTGGCTTCCCCAGAAAAAAATATGATGATCAAGCTAATTATTTTCAGGGACTTTTCAGAATTTAAAATCTGAGGCATAGGCTGAGAATTTAGGGATGAGATTCGGAGGTTTAGGACTACGAGAATCTCGGAATATAGAAATCTTGAGATATGGGAATCTAGGAATTTGGAACTATGGAAAGGAAATGAAGATATTTGGGAAGGTAGGAGTGTGGAGGTGGAGGTATTTGGGAAATTGGATAATTAGAAATCTAGAAATTTAGGATTTTAGGGATTTGGAAATTTGTGGGTTTAGGGATTTGAAACTCTGGAAATGTGGGAATCTAGGGAATTGAAGATTTTGGGATTTTGGAATCTGGAACTTTGAGTATCAAGAGATTTGATACTGTGGAAATTTGGGAATTTAGGGATTTGGAAAAGTTTAGAAAATTTGAATAATTTGAAAAATTAGAGAAATTTATAAATTTAGGAATTTAGGGATGTTGAATTCTACGTACTAATTTGGTAATATAGAGGATCAATAATCCAAAAAAATACGAAGTTGAAAAATTATTTTGAATTTGAAAAATTCCGAATTCAGAGATTTAGAATCTTGTGAATCAAAGAAATCAGAAAATTAAACAATTTAGGAATATACTGATCAGAAAATTTGAAAATTGAAAAATATGTAATGTAGAAATGTGAAAACCTGGAGACTTAATGAATTTTTAAATTGAAAAATCTAAGAATACAAAAACTCGAAAATTAAACAATTCAAAAATAAATAGATTCTAAAATACAAAAATTCAAAAATTTGACAATTATTAATTAAATGATCCTAAAATACAAAAATTCGAAAATTAGACAATTTAAAAATAAATAGATCCTAAAATACAAAAATTCAAAAATTTGAGAATTACTAATTAATAATCCTAAAGTCAAAAATTCGAAAAAATGATACTATAAATTTTTTGAATTAAAAAAATTATTTACTTGTCCTATCCAAAAGAAGGCTGTATTGTACCCGAGTGTACCATACCACCCCTACTTTCTATTCCTCCTTTCTCGCATTCTGTTCATCGTGGCCACCGGTAGCTGCTCTTTTTTAAACAGTAGCATAATTCTTTCCATGGCTGACGTGGTAAACGCATTACGGTCGCCGTATTATGCATGTAAACTTGGCATTCACCGGGATGAATGGACGCGTGTCCAACTCACCCCTCGACTTGGTATGTGTGCACGAGGCCGATGCGCGTGCTGCACTTGTAATCTAACCCTTTTCCAAGGGGGTGCCAGTTACGGGACAGGGGTGAGTTTACACGGGAGTACAGTTTCGAGGATACAGTCGGTAAGGGAACGTGAAATTGAGACAAATCGACGGCGTGTGTCGGAAATTTCCGTGGGAGCACTGGAATGTCCTGAGTTTTGCAACATTAATGCCCTACTCTTAAAACATCTTCGAACGAGAGATGGCGCACCGTAGATCTACCGGCGCTGCGACCGAATGACACAATGCCAGACGAGTTTGCACAGAGTTCCACTTTTCCGAATTTAGAAGAATGGAATGCGAAATTCGGCGGGGCATTGTACAGTGACACATTACGGTACCCATGGGAAGTCACCCAATTTTTGCGGCTAGACTTGTGAAATAAATTGAGGTGACTGGAACGAGTTAATACATTTTGCAGCGTTCAATTTTTATTATTTTTGATTGAGTTAATTAGTTGATAAAGGGTATGATGAAATATATTTTGCACTTTCCGATATTAAATTTTTTAACTTTCAATATTTCAGGTAGACTTGCTAATTTTCCATGTTATTAGATTTTTTAACTTTCAAACACTAAAAATTCTGAAATTTTCAAATTTCTTAATTTGTGAACTCTGCAATTTTTCAAATTCGTAGGCCTTTAAAATTTCTAATTTCGAAATTTTCTGATTAGGACATTACCAAATCGCAAAACTGGAAAATTTAAACATTGTCATATTTCTAAATTCAAGTACATTCCGAATTTTATTAAATTTCTTTTTTTTAAATTTCTTGAATTTCTTAAATTTCTTAAATTTTCTAAATTTCATAAACCTCCTGAATTTTTTAATTTTCTAACTTGTTCATATTCCTCAATTTTCTAAATTCTCCAAATATCTTAAATTTTCAAGTTTCTCAACTTTTCAATCGCCCAACTTAAAAATTCTCAAATTTCCTACTCCACGAAGAATCCATTTATCATTCTTCTCTTCGCATGCTTACCTGCCAATCAAAATCCTTCCGAACCACTCCTACTGTTTGGAGGGTCTAATTATTGATCATAACCACCACGCTATAAATTCATACTTTGCCATATTCTCTCTTTCAATCAATTTCTCATATACATTCTGTTTAGGCCTACTGTTAGGCTTTAGAATATACCATAGCGAGGGATTAGTTCTCTACCCGTAGCAGAAATAACACTCAAGGAGTCGGTACATTCTATCGAGTATTTTTAGTTTATTATCTACATCTGTGTGTCAGAACACTTAATCTTAGTAGTAGAGTCCTTCATTTACAGTTTTCTATTTATGTCAAGGTTCTTTTATTATATGCTGCGTTCACTTTTTTGCGGAAAAGCTAAACCCATTCATCACTCAGATTTCCATTTCCACCTAATCTTGTACAAATGTCAACCCACAAGTTGACGCGTGATGGACCCAAAGTAAAAGAAGCTCTGTCCCCATTGTGAACACTTCATTACATTTCGGCAAAGAAGAATAATAACAACTGATCATAAAATTCTCACAGTCTCACTCACTCTCGAGACGTTTGTCGACTGTCATTGTTTTTGGCCTAATTGGTGTGCGATCGCTCGAGGCAATAATACTACCGCGGAAAATACATGTGTGTGTAGGCGTCCATTTTTCTATTCTGACCAATGTCGTAGCTCTTCTAAACACGTCAGCCTCTTCACGCGCCAACTCGTGAGTTGACATCGGTGTAGCCAATGGAAATCTGTTTCCCTCACCCTTATTTGTAAAATTGTATACCTACACCGAGTCTTCATTCTCGTAAAAAATGCAGTCGAACCTTAATAGTTACGAACTGTTTGATTGTACAGCAAGTAAGTTGTCACATAGTTAGTATAGTCTTCAATTTGGAGTGAACCTTTGAGTAAGGCAACAGTTGTAGTAAGGAATAGAAACAACAAAATTAGTCGGCACACTACTTGCAATATTCAAGAAGGCTCGAATTGATTTGAACCACGAGTTAACACACTCCTATCCACTTGACAAACCTGAATTATCTCGTCGGCGATGATCTTATCCGGAGATGCCGCGAAGACTTGAAAACTACACAGAATCGTCGAAATTGCCTTTGTAAAAGGGGGATGAACGGAAAGCTTTTACAAGGTAACAGCCGATTACAACGCCTAATAACCTTGCCACTTGACTGATATACACTACTTACTGCAGAGTGGAAAGTTGCGAGTTTGAAAGCTACTTTGACTATAGAGTGCGAGGTAAGGAGAGCAAGTGGCGCTAGGGGTGAAGGGGTGTAACGAAGTTCCTTAACGAGGCTACCCATTTTGTCGACTTAACTTGATCGATAACTACGTGCCTACATCTTGCTTTTCAAGCACGAAGGGCGACACGTTGTTACGCGGATGCGAAGCCGTGTATTATTCTCTTCTTCTTCGACGATGACAATAATGTTCCAGCGACTGACAGCGGAGGATAAGCAACTTGTCGGTATATCGACTCAATTTTTATTCACTACTACTTATTACCGTAATCAACTGTAATAGGGGTCTGTCCTATATATTATTTATAAGTACTGTATTGCATTATAGAGTGTCTGATGTTTTATTCGTAAATCAACCCAGTGCGTGGATGCATCGAAGGGGTTTTGTAACCATCGTAGAAATATAAATTATTAAATAAAACTCTTATATTACTATTATACATTTATTATCGGATGTAACACATTCGAAATTCTCAGTCAAGTTCTCTAAACACGTACTTGCGTTATCTGATTTGTAAGGACCTAAATAATAGGAAAAGCCTCTTAACACCTTGCACTTTAATGGACAGGTGCGTCACACGTAACAAGTTATTGATCGCTACGGTACCAAGACGGATAAAGAAAATTAAAATGCTATGTTGGTTATCTATTCAGTGACCTTGACTATGTAAATTATAATTACATCCAAACTGAAAGTTCAAGCGTACTAAAATTATGAGAAAAGTTTGCTGTACTTGAACTGCCAGTGCGTCACGATTGTAGTTTGTCAATGTAATGCAAGGGGCTAATGATATTTACGGACGAACCTTGATTCTGATATTTCTGATTATGTGTGCAGAAGAGTAATATGATGAATTGAAATCTGGCATATTAGGGATTTGAAAAGTTAGGAATTTAAAAATGTTAATGTGTATTAAAAACGTGAGTATTACAATTCGAATATTTCAAAATTTGTAAATATGAATTTTAAGATATTGTTAAACTGTAGAATTTGATTTAGCAATTTACAAATTTTGGGAATTTGGAGATTTAAAAGGAAAATTTTTGAATACGACAATTTCACATTTTAGGAACTTGTAGATTTAGAAATTTATAAATATGAATTTTAGGAACTTTTTAAATTTTAGAATTTGACTTGAGACTTTACAAATTTTGGGAATATAGATATTTAGAAATTTGGAGATATAAAAGGAAAATTCTTGAATGTGAAAATTTGACATTTTAAGAAGTTGCAGACTTAGCAATGTAAAAATTGTTGAAGTTTGAGATTTTGAGAATTTAGAAAGCTTGAGAATGGGGGAGTTTAGAAACGTCAAAATTTGTATAATTAAAAGTTTAGAAATTATAAAATTTAAAAACTTTAAAATTTAGATACTTAAATATTTGAATTTCATATTTAAGTAATTAAACTTTTTAATCTGGTAATTTGGAAGTTTAGTAATTTGGAAATTTGGCATTTTAGAAACTTGAGGAGGTAGATGTTTGAAAATTTAAAAAAATGGAAAATTAGTTACTCAAAAATTCGGATATTTGCAAATTTGTAAACTTGAAAATTTGAAAACTTGCATACTTGAAAACTTGAAAACTTGAAAACTTGAAAACTTGAAAATTTGAAATTGGAAAATTGGAAAATTGAGAAACTTGAAAGCTTGAAAGCTTGAAAACTTGAAAACTTGAAAACTTGAAAACTTGAAAACTTGAAAACTTGAAATCTTGAAAATCTGAAATCCTGAAAAATTAACAATTTACAATCCTGAAAATTTGCCACCTTAGAAATATGGATCTCTAAAACTTTAGGAATATGAAAATTTCAAACAAAATTTAAAAACCACAAATTTGACAGATTAGATAATTGAATAATTAAAGAAAGTTTGCCAACTCATAAGTAAAAAAATGATTCTTCTTTTCCAAAGAAAGCCGCCGTGCACATCAACCAAAAGTGTAAGTGGTAGAAAATAAGCATTGGAGGTGTAGAGGGAACATTTTTGAGATATAGCGTGTGCATACATTTCAGCCTTCTGGGAAGCAACAGCGTGGAACAAGTGGTGGTTAAGAGGCTAACATAGACTAGAAACGGGGCGATCAACTGCACGTGTAATTTCAAGATTCAAATAAATCTTTGTTGCTGCAAAGGTTTCCGATGGTGGAACTCGTGCGAGCCGGTTAAAAGCTATACAACATTGTTCAGCTCGAACGAAGGCTGATGTGTTAATCTGAATAAGTTTGCTCGAGCGGATTTATTAGGTGCTTGTCCATCGTGTTCGAGATAGGGTAATAGTTTGAATAAACACTCGACAACACCGTGTTCTGTCTTTAAAGGTATTAAAGTGCATGCAATCATTCACGGTGAGTGCATATCATTGCGTACACGCACCCTGTCTAGCCCCGAGTCTAGACCTTTGTTTCCACCTTCCTAGCCAACCGTGCTGCCGTGTTACTAGCAGGCAACGTCAAAAAGAAACAAGAAAAAATTATGTGTAACATCAAAGCAGCCTTCGATTGCTTCTTTCTTTTTTGCCTTTTCAAAGGAATCCACATGGATAAACTTCCAACATAAAATTCTTTACACGTATTTATGGAATTCTTTGTACCTTGGATCATCATTGCGGATGATTCATTCAAAAATGTTGTTTTTGTTCGGCTTTCATTAGAAATGGTGATTTCAAGGGGATAATGAACAGGGTGGAATTAATGATAGTGTTATGATGAACTGGGTGAGTGATTTGGGTCGAAAAAGCATTGACAAGTATAAGTATTATTATTTATAATGTAGAGTAGAATTTTGATTTGTATATGGAATTTCATAATTCTATAATAAATTTATTAATTTAATTAATTTTTATTAATTTATTATGGAATATTGGGGATTCAAGAATAGAATTGTATATTTGGGAATTCGAAGAGCATTATAACTTTTCAATTTTCCATAAAAAGATATTTTTATGCTCTACATTCTTAAATATTTAATTATTATATTTCGAGATTTTTAAATTTTAAATGATTGTATTTTAAAATTACATTCTGCAAAGTAAATTTCAAATTTTCCCTAAATCCCCAATTTCCTATATTTCTAAATTCTAAATTCTAAATTTGAAAGTCCCTAACTCACTTTTCCATATCTCTAAACCTCTGAATCTCTCATTTTTAAATTTCAATATTTCTTCATTCCAAACGTTACATTCCTAAATTCTCAAATTTCCAAATTCTCAAATTCCCTAATTTCTATATTCCTAAATTCCTAAATCCCAAAATTCTCAACATTCACAAATATTCAAGTTTCCAGATTCCCAAACAACCCCGAAATCTCCAAAATGCCTAAATCTATAAATTCCCTGATCTCTAAATCCCTAATATTTCAAATTCCCAAATTTCCACTTTCCCAAATCCCAAAATTCATAAAACTTCAATTCTCCGAATTCCAAATCCCTACATATCCAAACCCTCAAATTCACAAGTAACCAAATCCCCAAGTCTTCAAATTCTCAACTTCGCATGTTACCAAATTGCCCAATTTCCGAATTTCCAACTTCCCAACTAACTAAATCGCCAAATTCAAGAATCCCTGCGTCTCCACACTTTCAACCCCTTCCGAGAACGCTTCCACAACCGCGAGCCAGAACTTCGAACCCTCTTTCCGCGTTGACCAATCGCGTCCGAATTTCGTCTAGCATCCTACCAGAGCTCATCTAGCGGTGCGCAAACTGTTCGGAAATTGTTTCGTTTATGAATTCCGATTTTTCCCATCCGGTGTGGACAAAGGTTAGTGAAACAATCGTTCGTACCTGGAGTTGAATTTCGGGCGGTTAGTCGCGTGTATCCTAACGAAAAGGGGTAGCACGCGCGAACGCAACACGCTCCGCGTTATCTCTATTTTCCGCGGCCGGAAATACCAGAAGTTGGTGTGTTTCGCGTGTCGTTGGAGGGTGTTGGTGCGTACACATCTATTCAGACCGGATGCGTGCACGCACTCTGCCTCGCCCTACGTTTCTCCTCCTCCTCCCTCTGTGTAGTACCATCCTGAAGAGCACGTAGGCGGTGGTGGTGGTGGTGGTGGTGGTAGTGGTGGTGGCAGCGACGGCGGCGGACACATCAATAATTACCCATGGCAGCGAGGGGATGGCAAGACGCGAAGGGGGACGCAAGGGGTGGATGAGGCTAGAGGGAATGACGGGAGGGAGAGGGAGTTAGGTAGGATGGTGGGAAGAAGAGGAGGTGGAGAAAGAGGAAAGAGGAGTCTCGGGTCAACCGGGGTCAAGTCGCGCTACCAGACGCAACCCGCTCTCCCCCCCGCTGCCCCTCTCATCCAGACGACCCTGCCAACCCCCTGCCCACCACCTCCTCCTCATCCTCTTCCTTCTCCACGTCCTATCCAAACCTCTGCCCACTTCCACCTTTGCCTCCTTCTGGCCGCAGGGGGTGGCGGTGGTCACCCATCCAGAGAACCTTTCACGCACGCACTGCGAATATGCGTCCCCAACGTCCGCTTTACCGATCAAGACTTATCGCAACCTTTACCTCCCTCCTCGTTTTCCAATGGTTCTCGATGATGCTCGCCGAAGATTTATTATTTCGTACTGATCGAGGCGGTTAGCCGAACTTGTTATCGATTCGCTTTGGGGATCAGCGGTCTCGATTGCAATTTCAACGGGAAGGGTACGATGTCCTCTTCGTTTTTTCGCTTTCTTTTTTTGGACACGTATTGGGTCGTGTAGAAATTTTTGTGATTTTTTGGAGGACATATTCGATCACGAATTTGATATATGTAACGGGACATTGCGCGACGTGTTAATTGTTCTCTTGAATGTATATGGAAAATTATTGATCATCATCTTTGTTTAATCTTCGTTGACTCTCTGTAATTATGCTCTTCTGAAATATGGATTCATAGGAATTTAGGTATATAGGGATTCGGGGACTTTTAAGGATTTTTGGAGATTTGAAAACTTGTGCATGGGTCAAAAATGTGGGGATATAGGAGATTTGCGACCTTGAGATTTAGGGATTTGTGGATGTCGAAATTTAAGGATTTGGTGATTTAAGATTTGGGAACGTAGTTATTTGGGGATCTGAGAATATGAGAACCTAGAAATTCGAGGATCTATGAATTTAGGGACATAGGTACTTGCGAAGATTGGAATTTGGAGATCTAGGGATATGGGAATTTAGGGATGTGGGGATGTAAGGGTACGGGGTTCGAAGGAAATGAAAATCTAAGGATTTAGAGTTCTAAGAGTATGACAATCTTGGGATTTGTAATTCTAAGGATATGGGAATCTAGGGATTTGGGATTCTAGGAATCCAGCATTCTAGGTGTATTAGAATCTAGGGATTTAGCGGTTTAGGAATTTGGGAGCGCAGAAATTTGAGGATCTGAGGATTTGAGGGCTTAGAAATTACAGAGATCCAGGAATATGGGTACTTGCAAACCTTAGAATTTGGGGATTTAGGGATATTGCAGTTTACGGATTTCGAGTCCTAGGGATATATGCATCTCGTGATCTGTGGGATATGGAAATTTAGTGATTTGGTGTTATAAGAATACGGAAGTCTGGGGATTTGGGACTTAAAAAATTTCGGAATCTAAGGACCTGGGCGTTTAAAAATCAAGGGATGTGGAGATTTTCAAATTTGGAAATTTGGAAATTTACGAAATTTGAAAAATAATAATTTCGAAATTTGGGTATATGAAGAATTAGAATTTTTCCAAATTGAATCACTTTGAAATTTGGGAATTTACGAACTTAAGAAATTAAGAAGTGTAAAAATTGAGAACCTGAAGAATTAGAGATAACAATTTGCAAAATGTCGAAATTGATAAAATGTTCAAAAAGAAATTTGAACTGTAGAAGCAAAACCACGGAAACTCGTAAATCTTAAAAGCGAAAGAACTTTATTTTCCAAAATAAATTTCAGGTTCGATCATTTCTACAAAATTATTTATCTATACAAATAAATTCTATCTCTAAACTTTTAAGAGATTTCAAGAGATTAAGAAACACAGCCGATTTTGTTCCACCATAAGCTTTAATTGTGCTCGGTTATGAACGGAGTTTTTTTATCAGAAACTCCATTATATGATATCTTTTTTATTTTGGTTATAATATCCACTTATTCATTTGCATTATTGTTCCAGCACGTGAACGTTCGTTTCAAGGAGCAAGAAAACAATGCAGTCCTATTATTTCATCACGACAATTACTCCAGCAATGGTATTTTCCCGAGAAACAGTGAAGTTAATGATATTAATTACTTCCAAGATGTCGTGTCGTAATTTCAAGCGCGTTTACACTACTTTTGATTTTATCGAAATCTTTGCTCTCCCCCGTACCAGTAATTTTTATACTTTATGTTGTTGTGCCTCACTGTGACTTTTTATATCCGTGCACATGAAACCTGCATGGCAAAGAATTTTCAATTTTATTTCATGAGGTTTTATTGCGCGGTAACATTATAGAGAATATTTTAGTACCAGAGGATTATTGTCGAGGTAGATCTGTTATTAGAACAGTTTAAATAATCGAATTTTTTTATATGAACCTTTTTAAATTTTCACATTTAGAATGTGGCAATTTGGAAGTTTTTAAAGTTAATGATTTAGAAAATTGGAGGTGATCAGATTTAGGAAGTTAGAAATTTTGGGTTTACATATTCTTGAATTAAAAAATTTTAGATTTATATATTTTTCAGTTTAGGACCTTTAAATTTACATATTTTTAGATATAGAATTTTTACATTTAGTAATGTTGAAATTTCTAATTTCATAAATAATTTACAAATCTAATTTTCAAGTTTTTAAATTTAAAAATATTAAGGTCACATATTTTCAAATTTTTAAATTTAGAAGTTTTAAATTGACATATTTTCAAATTTATGAATTTAGAAATTTTAAATCAACATATTGTCAAATTTAGAAATCAAGAAATTTTAATTGACATATTTTCAAATTTAGGATTGTATAATTTTTAAATTCTCCAATTTACAAATATACAAATTTAGAATTTCAAAAATGTACTAATTTCAATGGGGTGTTAAATGACCACTGGTCATTATTCTTAAATTATTAAAAATGCTTTTTTTTATAAAGATTATATATATATAATCTTAATATCAGTTTGTAGTGGTATTTTGCTGTACACAATATAGAAGAACAATAAACAGTACATTTTCGCGACATTTATTTATAATTAAAATTAAACATCGAATAATTAAAATTAGTAATAAATACGACGAAAATTAGTTTAAGCTTGCCTCATTTACATCATAATGTCCTATAATAATAACTATTATAAATTTTATACAAACAAATAATTGCACAAATATATTAACACTTAACTATATAATTATATTAATATTTTGTTTCGTAAGTATATTAATACTTAACTTCATTAATTCTTCATTATACAAATTATATTAACACTTAATTACATAAGAACATCAATACTTAATAACTACATTCAGTTTTCATATTTTCTTCAATATAAAATAATTTTCACTGTAACAGTTGACACACACAGTCCAATTTATTCAAATCTTGTCACACTCTCCATCCTTTAAAATGTGGGATTTGGTATGCAACGAGCTAATAAAATGGGCGACGAGTAAAAGTACACATCTGACAAATATCCCGATAATAATTCTAATAAAAAAGTCGACTTATTCTATCCTCGATTCCTGACACTGCCTCAGGACTTACGTCTCGGCGAACTAAATTCTGGACACGCTCTGGCGGCCATAGTGGACGAACGATAAAAAGCAAAGAACGTGGCGCGTTTTATTTCTCGGCCGGCACACACTGCTGTTGTCCGTTCCCGGAGCTTCGTGAAAGCTCCAAGAAAATTCCGTTTACGGACAACGTGCTGTGTGAACAAAGTTGAGAGCTTCCTAGGTGGACGCGTATCCATGGTGCGTGCGGGAAACCCCCGTCGGCGGACTATCCGCCACCCCCTTAAAAGAAAGGAAGGATGAGAATAACACGGTGAACTCGAGATGGACCGAGATTTAGACGGTATAAAAGTGGAACATAAAAGTCGCCGGAGAAGAAGAGCATAAACAAACATGATACCTCGGGAAAAATTGAAAATCTCTCGACGGCACGTATGTACGCTTATCATAAAATGAAAAGTGTGTGCTCAGCTCTGTTATACGACAGTTTATGTAACTTTCAAACTTTGCGCGAGTATCAGTTGGAAATCGTTACCACTATACAACTATTTAAGGCTGAATGACGTTACGTTCATAGCTATTATATTTCTGCTGCTGCTGGTCCTAAGACCAGCCACACCGTCCTAAGTATAGTTAGGTTTCTTAAAATTTCAAGTAGGCGAAGTTCACATTATTTTAAGATGGTACAAGTAATCAGGAAATATGATCGAATTTGTTCAAAGTTCAACATGGAGTCGCGTACACAACTGAATCCTGTAATAAATTAGCGAAAGTGAGAGAGGATCATCGCACGATATCAAAGTACCACGAAAAGTTGGAAAAGAATGTATCGAAGCATCAAGAAATCGAATTTGTTGGACGTGTCCGTCGATATTGTTTTCCGCTCTCCGGAGGATCGTGCACGTCGCTGGTCAATTACTGTCCGGTATCGGTCGAACACAGCATTCGCAGAAGAGAGATGATATAATTACAATAATTAATCCAGAGTGGCCGAGCTTTGTCAGGCCCGTGGAAGAGGTCGAATTCTGTCGACAAACGCAACTCATCCTCGACGACCGTTTCTCTCCTTCCGTCTGTCGTCCCGTCAACCCCTCCTTGGGGACATCGTGCACGCACGACGCCGAATATCCGTCTGGCTGGCCAACTTTACTACCGACAGCCGGGGGATAACGGTGGTTTCAACAGGGACTGGGAAAAGGGGATGGTGGGACAAACCTCCGAACTAGAGTTCGTTCACACCGGCCTCGTCAGACAACGGACGGAGGGACGATAATATTCGGGATCGAGCGTAAAACTTTGCCCGAAGAAAAGAGATAATTGGCCCCTCAGAAATTCTCCTGGACGTCGTCACTGTCCTCGTCGCCGGCGTCGTCGTTGTTCTACTCTTCGATGTCAGACCCGCCGTTGTTTTCGACATCGTCTTCGTGGCTTGCTCTTACTACGTGTCTCACGATCTGACGATTTGCGACTGTCCCTCACGACTCTCTGATGCAACGTCGAATGCAACGGAGTCATTTCTTTTTTCTCATTCTCGATACGATACTGATTGCTCCGAGTTTCTGCATTATGGTCGCGATGACATTTAGCGTTTTCATTACCCTGTCCAGGTCTGTACGTAATGGGCCCAGCAGATTAAATTTCTAGGGTGGGTCCACAGTCGTGCATCTCGAAATGATCTTACAGATTTTTGTTCGGTGGTTGATATTGCATGTTTAGATATAGGTACACTTGTAAGTGGTTATGTGATATCTTTCAAGTAATTTTCTCTTCTTTTGGAGATGGACATTGTGACCAGGTTGTGACAAATTATTGGTTTCGAAGGAGTTTTGAGAGCTTTGGTACTTTGACGTTTGTGAGTTTTGATACTATTGGAATTTTTGAAATTCGAAACTTTGCAATTTTTTACTACTTTGGGTCACTGGGATTTTGAAATTTTTTAATGTTAGGACTTTGGAATTTTTAAATGTTGAAATTCTGAAATTTTTGATCGTTGACACTCTGCAATTTTTTAACGTCAAAACATTGCAATTTTTGGACATTGGAAGTCTGAAATTTTTGAACTTTAAAATTTAAAAACAATGAGTTATTGACATGGATACTGAATTTTTAAACTTCAGACTCTCGGAACCTTGAGGTATTGAAATTTTACAGATTTCGGCTTTTGAAACTTCGGAATTTTAGTACGCTGGGAATCGAGAATTTTATAGAAAGCGTGTCTTGACATATAAAAGTTAGTAAAGCCTTGTTAAAAGCCTTGTTAACTTGTCGTAGATGATCTGTTGATTAGGGCTCTGTTATTGGAACGTTAGGGTGAAAGTGGTTCACTAGGACACGTGAAATTTACATTTCTATTCATCTCTCTGATTGAGGGTTGTTCTCTGTACTTTATCGAAGTTGAAAAATTAGTCCACGAATATAGAATGGTCATGTAATAACTGGAGGCAAGTACACTTTTACTATTCTTATATTAGTATCCTTTATGCAAAGTAATGTAAATTGTAGTTTTCATTTTAATATTTTTCTTTTTATCATTTCGTTTGTGAAAATTAATGTTAATAGTTAAATTATTTCACAGTTGCACAAAATTATTTTTCTTTTACACAACTTTAAACTATTCTTCCTTCGTTGCTCATTGACGAGGAAAAAAAGTTATTCCTTAAAAATATTTTGTTTTCAACATTCTTGAGTAAAATTATATACAGATTAATTTAATCTGACTTAACCTAATCTAGTTTGAACAAATCTGACCTAACCTAATTTGACGTAATCAAATGTAACTTAAATCAATCTGACTTAACATAATCTAACCTAATCTTGTCAATCTAATCAATAGTAATTTAACCGAATACAACTAACCTATACTAACTTAGACTAATTTTACCTGATCCGATCTGACCGAAACTAATTTGATGTAATTTAATTTGACCTATTTTAGTAATCTAACCTATTCCAATTTAATCTAACCTAATCAATGCTAACTTAACCTAATATAATTTAATCGAATAAAATTATCCTATTTAATTTAAACTAGTAAATAAAAGATGGACCTTCTTTTAGTTGACATAGAGAGAGCATCATTTTCTACCTTTGAAAATATCATGTTTCTCATTTAAATAACGTTTGAACTACAGTTGTTTGCTTTCCTCAGTTAACGGAACAACCCTCGCAATTTATATTTTATGGTATACATTTATTTTACTTTCATAAGTGTGTTTAATTTGTGTATCATCATGTTTGCAATTCATGTTACAAGATATGATCGATATCTTTGTAGTTTAACACTATGCTTGCATTGCAACGGTTTTTCTACCATTATGTTTGCGAGGGTGTGTTTCCCTGAATGCTTAGACCTTCGCGGAATTCTTTCGTTCGATATCTGTCTTCAGATCTTTTATTAGTGTACTGGCTGGTGTTATCAGATTTTACACGAGGCGCATGCAAATCCCTTTCATATTATATTTTTAAAAGCGACACGCGCGAAATAATGGTTTCGGCGTTAATGCTTTGACGTTCATCAGAGGGTTGCGGCCTTAATAAATCACTGTGTGCAACTGCCGATTTTACACCAGTCATGCATATTTTGCCAATGCATTAAGTTTGTAACACGTAACATACTAAAATTTCCATATTTCCAAATTTTCTGTCTACCATTCGCCAAATGACCGATTTTATGCATTACAAAATCTTCAGATTACAACATTGTTGCATTAGTAAATTACTAAATTACCAAATCACCGAATTACTGAAATACTAATATTTCAAATTACTGAATGTCTACATTTTTAAATTGTCACTTTTGTAACTTAAAAATTTTTTAATTTTTCGATTATAAATTTTCATATGTTCTAATTACCATATTGTTAATTGCCAAATATCTATATCATTAAATTACCAAATTAGTAAATTACTATGTTACTATATTAATAAATTACCAAAGTGCCAAATTAATAAATTTAAAAAATTTCAAATTATCGAATTCCTAAATTTTTTAATTTTAATATTTTCAAACTTCCAAATTTAAAAATTTGTTTAATTATCAAGTTGATGAATTTTTAAATGTCCCAATTATCACACTATTAACTTACCAATCATTCCAATCTTCTGAATGATTAAGCTTCTGATTGAATTGTCATATTATCGATTTCCCAAATTTCAAGATTTTAAAATTTCAACTTTCCAAGTTTCACCTATTCATCCATAATGAATACAATTAGTAAGTCTGGCGACCAATTTTTCCCTAGACAAAAGTTTCAATTTCACTAATAGTATAATTATATTAAATAAAACTTCTTTTCACAATTCACATATGTACCTAAAATGACCGTACCGTAAATTAACCTCAAACCTTTCAAAATCACGAACCTCATAAAATTAACTTTAATTATTAAATAAAATATCATTTAACGAATTGTTACACGACCCCAAAACGACCCTACCATAAATTGATCTTAAACCCGTAAAAGCCAAAAGCCTCTTAAAGTTAACTACTCCACTGAATTAAATTCGTATTTTCGCCCGCCGGTCAGAACAAGCACAAGAAATTAATAGCGCAAAAGAAATGATTAAACAATTACAAGAGTAACAGAAATAACTGAACAAACGGCAGCAAGTTGATTGACCCAATAATTACAGGGTCCCATTGAAACGTTCTTCATCAAAATAAAACCAACCTACCGAAACAAGGAAACGTTTCGCAATTGCCTCGCCAGCAGACAGATAGAAGAGAGTTCCTAAACGAGGGTAGGCGAGGGTAGGGGTTTGGTTCGAAGGAAAATTAATAATCACGCGATCCTGTCCGTAGATCCTTTCTTAGTCCAGGTTCGTCTGGGGCAAGAATTCGTTAATTTACGTCTTTGTCCCGTCGGTGAGAGGGCCATAATGCCTCGACAAGTGAGGCGTGAGGAGGAAGAACTAAAGAAGAGAAGGAGATGAAGGGGCCAAGGGGTGGATTGCCGGTTGGTTTGGAACACGGAATAAGGGGAGGATGGAGGTTGAAGGGATGGCGACGGGTCGTTGCCCGAAAACGCGGCTCTGTTATTGTCCCCCTACCTACCCTTTTCCGTTGCCCCTAACTCCGACTTCGATACACGCACACACGTACAACCCTGCATGGCCCAAGAATCACCTATCCACCTACAGGGTGAGTCTCGTAACCTGACGACTTCGAACAAAATCGTTCGCTGCAGAACACATTTCGAGCATTGCACCACTTTCCACGGCTAAACTATAATTGCTTTCGACACATGTTCACCTTCTTTAAATTGACTGCCTAATAAACGGCTCGTAGCTAAAATTAATGGGGTTGTTGCTCCAGAAAAATTTTATCCTCTGTTTTAAAATTGTGTAGAAGGAAATAACCATGTATGAGGAGAAAATTTATTCAGGCACTTGATAAAGAAGTAAAGAAAAAAGGACTCAGTATATTTAAATTTTATCGTGTAGTAGTAGGGGGTGCAGTTCCACAGTGCCTATACTGTTACTGCTAATAAGCTAAACGAACCGTTAGTTGGCACGTAAGAATCGCTTGTAAACACTCAGTTTTTACCAACATCCACTTTTTAAATGACCATTCGAACTCTGAGTTTTTGAGTAACTCCAACGCTGAATGACCATTGAAAATTAGATTTGATGTTACCGTGAACGAACCCTTCAGTGTATATGAGCGACCCTTTCACTGTATATGAGCGAACTCGAAGAAATAAAGATATGTAAATAATTGATCTACTGTAAGTGACGTTGCAGAAGGGTACAGCGTAATTAACCTGATCAGATCTCTGAAAGAAATGTTTAGGTGGACCACCCTGTATGCATACATGAACCGGGACTCACGTATACTGGAACAAATTTATGCACGCACGCAACGGCGCATATTCACGATTACACGCGAATAGACGTACGTTTTGTCTGACGCAGTGACACGCACACGCAATATACACGTGGACGACGATCGCCGTTTCGACGTACCCCGTTCGGTTGACAACGTATTCGAAATGACTGGCTGAGGGCTCGTTGGATTACCTCGTTAACCCCTTGCGTTCGAATAACATCCCCTAGACGTTGTGTTTCTCATGGGACAAGAACATCAAACGTGTCCCGCACACCTGTTTCGCAGACTTTTATCTTGTTTTATTGAAATTTTTCTCGTCGAGGCGCGAACGGCCATAAAGGACGCGGAAATCATAGGACAGAAAGATCTTGATTTTGCCTCTTACACGAAAATAATGATCATTCATGTGATATCTTGTGTGATATTTTTATTTGTCTTATTTTATCATATTTCTTAAGTTAAATTATTTCAAGTGTGCAAGTCAAGAGGAGATTCACTGCAATTTTTAAATTAGCACTAAAAGTACCAAACCGGTCAAATGACCGCAAGTTACACAATTTGTTACAGTTTCTTCAAATCTGCATTGGTTTTCATCATATAAAGAATTGTGTATTAATTTATGTTATTTGGTTATTTATTTTTCAACTTCATTTTTCATTTCAAATTAAGTATACGACGTTTAGTGTTCGATATTCGATCACGATTTGGCTTTGTATGGTTGTGCATTTATGTTTAGAAGTCCGCAAAATATACATTCGTATGTGAAGTATAATGATCTGCAGTCTGCAGCTTACATGATTAATGTTCACGTATTATGCAAACTTCGATATATCATAGATGCATAACCATTTGTAATCTGACGATGATGATTAGTTCACACACTGATCAAGTATTTTTCAGTACTCTCAATTTACACAAATTAAATTTACCTCGAATTTGATTGTTCCGATCAGTATAAATGGGTAGGATGTGAAGTATCAGTGTTTAGTATACACGTGTTGTGTATTTAGTGTACATGTGTGTGTTAGCGTTACATGAGCGTTTGCAGGCTGTGATTTCAAGAAAAAGTTGAGTTGTTAATTAATTCAGAGAATATGTAATATAATACCTATGTATTTAATACCTGTTTAATACCTAACGATACCTAACAATACTCGATTGCTTTGAAGTGGGTATACTCTATACATTTATTTTGATATACGATGAATCGTATAACAAAAGCGAAAGAGTTGAAAGTATTAATTATGTACCATATGTGAATTTGTTAAAAATTGTTTAAAATTGCAACTGTAATATGAAAATTTTTAGTTTGGTCAATGAAAATTGATATTCTAAATGTTATTGTCACTGTTATTACTGTAAATATTATTGCTACTTTTCACAATAAATTAAACGGCTTTGTAAATATAACTAGTTATTATTAATTATTGTTATTAAAATACGTGCTTCTAACTGTTATAATGTTGCACCGAGCTAATAGTTGCATATTGCAAACATAACCTTTAAAATATGGAGACAGAGATACATATATTGTCAATATATTCATAATAACACCTCCGTGATCATGTATCCCTTCGGATCAATCATCTCTCTGGATGCTGCACCAGAACTGTTGATTTATGAGATACCTGCCGTTACCGAGATATCCATCAGATATCCAGATAGATGAGACAGCCGAGAATTTCGATTGGAAGTCGATCATCTTCTGGTTATTTTCGAACGTTGACAGTTTGTACCTTCTATCATTTTGTCATAATTCAACGGTCCAAATTCTCTAAAGTCTGACTCTAAAGTTAGACGACGTTAACTAAAAAAAAATAAGGTGGAGTAAGATAACGCTATGTCTAGTTAGCGTTCTTTCTGAATAAATTTCACAAAATCAAAACGTTACCTCCAAAAACTTCTAAACTATTCATTTTTTAAATCTGTCACCAAAAAAGTGAATTTTTGGAATATCGCTGTCTGACTGTAAACTCTCGAATTGTAATACTGTAAAATTACACTGCTATTTGTTCTGTTCATTACTGACGATAATTAAAAGTAATATCCTAATTTGGATACTTATTTGGATACTCACCTCACAAAACTTGACCATCCCAATAAAAATAAACGATTACAAAATTATTAATGAATTATTATGAATTATTATGAATTATTTATGCACTAATAAATTATGTTATAAATTATCTATTGATAATAAGAAAATAGTTTAGTGCAAAACTTCTATTTAAAAACAAGACAAACAAAAGGACGTACGAGTCTTATTGAAATAACTCACGTCGATCTGCAGATAAGCAGCGTACACATACTTATAAATAAAATACAATTATTAACGTATCCAACTGCAATTTAATCGTCGTACTAACCACATCTGAATGTAGTAATTAACCGGTTAACGAAGAAATTTAGTTTTAAAAGTCCTTGACAAGATGCGTAATTAAAATCAATCAATGGAGAGTACAAGTCGTAAATGCTCGTACTATAAATTTGTCCAAAAAAAGCGAAGCAAAATGAAGAACCTACTACATTTTTATTCGACAAAAAATTAACAATTAACGTCAACCGTGCAGAAATAAACTTGCGGATTAACATCGAACGCAGTTAACCGCGTCTCCAAAGTTTCCTCTTCAACCAGTTTATTGCAGCAGTAAGAACGTCACTCTGCTATCTTTGCAGTCGAGTATTTTCTGAATATCTGTTTTATTTTCACAAAATCAGATAGGTAAAATGAATTGCATCCTGTTCGTCCAGAATAGAAGATTATCTTCTGAATCAGCATTAGCAATATAGTGAAATTACGATTAGGTAGTAATTCACAATTGCTGATTAAGTTTTCGAATTTTAGGACTTTAGAAATTTTGGAAATTGAGAATTTGGAAATTTGAGAGTTTACGGATTTAGGAATTTGAAAAGTTGAAGATTTAGAGATTTAGAAGTTTGGAGATTAAAAAATTTGAGAATATGGTGACTTAGCAGTTTGGGGATATTAGAAATTGGGGTTCATTTTGGGGAAATTGTGAGGTTAGAGATATCGAAATTTGGAAATATAGGAATTTGGGAATTTGTGAATTTAAGAATGTAGAAATTTTGTAATATGTTAATTTAAAAATTTCGGAACAGGAGAATTTGAGACATAACAAATTTAGAAACTTGAAAATTTAAGGATTTAGATATTTAGAGATTTACAAATTAAGAATTTGAGAATTTGGCAATTAGGAAAATTGTGGACCTAGAAATTTGAGTATTTGAGAATTTAGAACTATATACATTTGAAAAGATGAGAATTTTGGAATTTAAAGATTTGGCATTTAGAAATTTAGAAACTTGAAAATATGGGGATGTAGAAATTTTTTAATTTTGAAATCTGAGAATTCAGAAATTTAGGAATTTTTAGCGTTTGAAGATTTAAGAATCTAGTAACTTGAGAATTTAGTTACTTGACAATGTGGACACTTAACAAGTTTAGAAACATGAGAATTTAAAAATACAGAAACTTTAAAATTTTCTCCCCAATTTGTTTATTGTATCAATAATGTCAACCTGTCACCTTCACAGTCTAGTATTTCTAAAATACCGTTGTTTCAAGAAAATCAGGTGGTTAAAATAAATTGCATCCCGCCGTCCAAAAAGAGGTAGCCGATTACCTCCTGAAGCAGCATTTTCAACCCAGCTAAACTGCGTCCAGTTAGTAAATCGCAATCGCAGCAGATTTATCCACGTCCAAGCCCTCAACTTTCCGTCGCGTCGCATCGAAAAGCTTGCGGGGAATTAGGGGTGGTTCAGCAGGGGGTGGATGCGCGATTGGAAGCAGGTGCGGACGTCTGGCCAAAGTCTGGACGTTTTCAGGGTGGTATAGGTATCCAGCTAGCCAGTCAGCCTGCCAGGATGGGATGAGATGAGGTAACGAGCTAGCCCGCCATAAAGTCTAATGCATTTGTTGTCGTTGACGATGCACGAGCTCGGCAATGTTGGTCTGGGCGCCCGTGGCAAAGCCGTGGAATTTACGCAGTGCTCGTAAAACCCAGGACGGATTGACACGTCGACGGTAGTAAACGTTGCCGCTTGCTACCCGTCAACAATGCAAAGTGCTGCATTACCAACTGCATTGGCCCAGTGCAACCACGTTCACGTGCTGCGCTGTTTAGAGCTGGAAAGATTGCTCGTCAAACGACACGAGGGCATGAGGGCACCTTTGCTCGCACGGGATAGGCATCTTGAGTAGCATGAGTTTACTGAAAATTTGTGAATTTAGGATGTTGGATTGTTATTAGCAAAACTAAATTTAACGATGAGAAAAATGCCTATTGTCCGTATAGGAAAACCGTACTGACATCGTCAGTATGTCATGACATCATTAGTATATTAGTAAGTTATGCTAGTAACTGCTGTTAGTAGCCTTGCAAGTAGGTAGTTGAATTTTTGCTGTTCTTGCTTTGCTTGTATTGGGAGTGTTGTTGGAAAAAGAAGGTAATAGAGGTAACAAACAATTATCTTTTCACAATCTCCAAATCGCTATATCTGCAAATCTCTAGACCGCCGAATAGCTAAATTCCTAAATTCTCAGATTCCTAACTTCACAAATCCTGAAATCTACAAATTCCTACATTCTCAAATCGTTACACCTCCAAATCCCTACGTTTTCAAATTGCCACACTTCTAAACTCCTACTTCTCCAAATCCCAGTATCCATAATTCTCAAGTCCTCAAATAGTTAAATTCACAAATTCCTAAATCCTGAAATCCCTACATTCCCAAATCTCTAGACCCCCAAATAGCTAAATTTCCTAATTCTCGGGTTTCCAAATGTCTACACCCAGAAATCTTTACATCCTTAAATCCTTACATCCCCAAATCTCTATATTCTCAAATTCCTACATCCCCTAATTCCTACATTCCCAAATTCCTACATCTCCAAATCTCTACATTCTCAAATCCGTACATCCCCAAATTTCTATACCTCCAATTTCCTACTTCTTCAAATTCCTACATCCATAAATTTCTAGACCACAAGTAGTTAAATTCACAAATTCCTAAATCCTGAAGTTCCTACACCCCCAAATAGCTAAATTCCCTAATTCCCAGGTTTCCAAATGCCCACACTCTGAAATTTTTACATCCTCACATCCTCAAATTATTAAAATATAAATTATTTAAATCCTTACATCCTCAAATGCCTATAATTTCCAAATCTCTATATCTTCAAATCCCGAAATGCCGAAATCCCTACATCCTCAAACCCCTACATTCCAAAATTCCTACAACCCCGAATCCCTACATCCCTAAATCCCTACATCTCCAAATCCCTACATTCCCGAATTCCTAAATCCTGAAATCCCTAAATCTCAAAATCCTCAAACTCCTAAACCCCCAAATCACCCCCAAACTTCCTAAATCCCCAAATCCCTAAATTTCTGCACCCGAAATTCTGAAATTCTCACTTTCTTATTTCAACAAACGTTTAACTCTAACTGCATATACATTTAGCAATAAGTCATGATGAGCTTACTGAGCGCATATATGCACCCACAGTACTCAAAGAGATCAAATTAATGCTTGGTATTAAACTATTCCTTCTGGTAACAAAATTCCTTTTTAGCTCAAAAGCTAAACAAGAAACATGATCAAGCCACATATCAAACCATCAGCATATTTTCAACTTGATATCGCATAGAATCTAACCCGTTTGTACCGCCCTGTATAGAGTCCCGTGTGGAGATGTTTACAGTTTCACGGAGTTCAGATGTCAGATGAAGCTGTTCGCAATATCTTTCACTTCTGAACAATCTCTGGCAAGAAGACCGTATCCGGTGTTATACACAACGGTCAGGTCGTTTGGGCAGCAGCAGCATGTTTAAATCGGCAGGACGATGTTCGAAACTAGCAAAAAGCGTCGCGGCGCCTCGGTTTGTCGGCTAGGGGAAAAAACGAGCGAGTCGGAGGAAGGTTCCGTCGCGTCCGGAAATTGTTTGACTCTTTGAAAGTGGAGGAAGCGCCGTGGAAAAACTCGGCAGAAAGAGGGCAGACATAGAGAACACCCTGTGATTAGGCGGCAAGAAAAATGCAGCAGACATTAATAGACCCTCTTTAAGGAGCTCCAAGATACCCGTCGCGTCTCTGTTTTTCCTGGCTTCCTGGCTCCTAACAAATGGCGAGCTATCCCCTTCACTGTTTCCTCGCTGATCGATAGATTATTGTCTTGCTTTTTCGCCACTTTCTAACAATCCTTCGAAAAATCCTTGTCGTTGACTTATCGTTTCTGTTTCGAGCCGCACGTGGAAAACATTGAGAAATGATCGCTCGCGGTTGAATTATTGCCGGGTATCGGGTTTCCACGGAAGTTCTATTATCTTGGACACGTTACCTTTAATTTTAACAGTACTACTTGTTTTTTTAGCTCGCTATGTTTCTGGAAGATAATTTTATTTTACAACGTTTGGTTTGGTCAAGTGCCTGGCAGATTTTTCTGGGGAAAATGTGGAGAAAAGAGGTGATACCTTTCGGTGATATTCGTATTAGTTCATTCATGTATTAATTTATTCGTCAATTACATTTAGGAATTTTAGAATATTTTATTTAGCAAATTTTTACATTTTTTAATCGTCAGATTTTAGAATTTGTAGTCTATGGAATTTTAGAAATTGTCGAAGTTGCAATCTGAATTCTAAAGTTTGTGAACTCAGGACTTTGAGAATTGGATTTTTGGGATTTAGAAATTTGTGAATTTGAGTATTTGAAAATTTGGAAATTTAGTGATTTGGACATGTGAAAATTTGGAAATAAGGGTTTTAGTAGTTCTCAATTTACAAATTTAGGAACTACAATATCGATTACTTACTGAAGTTAAGGACGTGAAAATTTTAAAGTTTAACACGAAAATTTCGAAATTGTTGAATTTGGAAACATTAAAAATTAAAATTCAAATATTTGAGCTTCTACAAATTTGAGAATATCTAAATTTCAGAATAAAAATTTTCTAACATAAGTTTATAAGATGCAACATAAATTTCAAACTGTGAAATTCTCCACATGTTTCCACCTAACTTACGCGGCCCAGTATACAGCTAGGTAAGTACAATACTTAGTTGCAAACAGCACATGAACGTGACTTACTTGCTACAAATATGTACGTAAGTATTTATGTGCTCGCTACGCAACTCGTGTGGAACTTCTTCCGGGTCGATATCACGTTGTGACAGTTATCTTTGATTGACTGTAATTTCTGCCTCGAAGAGATACACTTTTAGAACAGTATCGTGTTGTGAGATACGAAACCGTAATGTCTTTCGTGTCAGTGTTGCGTGGAGATATGGGATATATAGTTACTGGGAGAAATCAAGGAACAAGGAGGTCAAATTAATTTTATGTGATAAGTTATTTCTTCGATTGTAGAATTGTGGGATGCTGTTAAACGTAGAAATGTAATAGAAAAATGTGATGCAAAAATTTAATGCAAATCTGTTATGCAAATATGTAATTCGAATATTGAATGTAAATATATAATGCAAATATATATTGCAAAAATGTAATGTAAATAGTTACTGCAAAAATCTAATGCAAAAATGTAATGCGAATATTTAATGTAAATATGTAACGCAAATATGTACTTCGAATATTTAATGCAAATATATAATATAAATATGTCATTTAAAAAGTATAATGAAAATATGTAATGTAAACATGTATTCACAAATATCTAAATTCCGAAATTTTTTGAGATCCTAAATGTTTATATACTCAGATTAAGCAATCAAAAAATTTCTAAATTCGTGAATTTACAAATTGTCAAATTCCCAAATCCCTAAATTAAGAAATTTCTAAATCTGCAAATTCTTCCTTACCAAATACCTGAATGTTCTACACTCGAAAATCCCTGAATCTGTAAATTTCTAATTACTGAACTCCCAAGTCTCCGAATACTCGATTTTCTAAACTATGAGAAC
The DNA here is from genome assembly GCA_036983795.1 of Megachile lagopoda. Classification (NCBI taxonomy): domain Eukaryota; kingdom Metazoa; phylum Arthropoda; class Insecta; order Hymenoptera; family Megachilidae; genus Megachile; species Megachile lagopoda. The sequence goes on along the minus strand of CM072788.1, from coordinate 3,189,518 downwards.
TTTAAATCATTAAATTTCTAGTTTTCACATGTACTCAAATCTTCAAGTGCTCAGATTCTTAAATCACTAGATCCCCATTCTACATTTCTAAATTCCTAATCACCAAGTCCCCATATTCTCTAATCTCCAAATATCCAAATTCCTAAATCGCTTAATTTCTAATTACCATACTCCTAAATCTTCAAATCCCCAAATCCTCAAAAATCTAAATACTCGCATATCTAAATCCCCAAATTCCTTGTTACCAAATCCACAACTCCTGAACTCCCTAAATACCCAGATACTCAAATCTCCAAATGTCCAAATCCCCAAATTCCAATAATTATCAAATCCCTAAATTCTCACATACCCAAAATTATCAAATGCCCAAATTCTCAAGTATACAAGTTCCCAAATACCTGAATCTTCAAATACCTAATTACCAACCTTCCAACTCCTCAAATTTCTAAATCATCAAGTTCCAAATGCCCATATCTAGAAATTGCGAAATACCAAAGCTGCATCTTCGCGCTGAAGAAAAATGTACTCCTCCGAGCCTGACCGTACGCAGTACCAGCGTGTGAGATAAGATAGCCGTTGGTACGTCGGTTGTCCGGGGGTGAGAGGGGGCGTATAATTGCAGAGGGCAAATGGAGAGAAAAGCAGGGTACGCGTGTACGTAGACGAACGCAACGTGTGCGAACTCGTTCGCGTGAGCGTGTTGGTGTGTTCGCGAGGGCGAAAGAAAGATGCGCAGAGATGTTCTCGCCAGGTCAGCACGGGGTCACGCTTGGAATCCAGAGCAAACTATCCCCTCCTTCGTTTTCCCTCCCATACCTCCTCTAAGTTCCTCTTGTTTGACCGCCTGCTTGCCTACCTACCCACCTACCTGCTCGCCCTCCACTTCTTCTTCTTCTTCTTCTTCTTCTTCTTCGTGATCTTCTTTTTCTTCGATGCCAAGTAAGAAGCCTATATACCATCAGTTCTTCGTATAACCCTTCACCTTCCCACCGTCGTTGATCCTCCTCTATCGAGGGATCAGGCAAAACATGTCCATCTCCTTCTGACGATACTCTGCAACGTCCAACGTGAAATTTGCGTCTTCCGCGTCATTGCTAGACCTGATCCTTCCGAACGACAAGGACGGGATCGCTCGGACGTAAATTGATCTCCAGGGGGAGAAGCTGATGGCTCCATGGCTGTCGCGGGTAAATAGCCGGGTATCGATTCCGTGATTATCCGTTTGGTCTCGATACGGTCCACTCGTTTTTGGAAGTTTCTGTTGTTACCGATTGTGAAGCGTTGGTAAACGATCGTTAAATCGGTGTTTTAGTGACACCCCAGGATACCTTCGCGTTTTGTTGAAGTTGTACAGATGTAATTAGTTTTGGATGTTGGGATTTTAGGACTTTAGAATTTACCGTTTTAGAATTTTGTGAGTTTGGGAGTTTAGGAATGTGGGACTCCATGATTTCTTAGACTTTGGGGTGTTGGGTCTTTGGGGTATTGGGACTTTGGGATATTCGAACTTTGGGAAATTGAGACTTTGTGGTATTCGAACTTTGGGAAATTGAGATATTAGGATATTGGGACACTGAGATATTGTCATTTTGAAAGATTAAGACATTGGGATTTTGGGACATTAGGACTTTGGGATATTAGGACCTGATATCTTTTGCGACTTTGAGGTACTAGGACTTTAGGATATTAAGACTTTAGAATGGTAAAACGTTGAGATACTAGGACATTGGAATTTTCAGACTACAGGATATTAGGATATTGGGATTTTCAGGTTTTTGGACTTAAGAATATTTGAACTCTGAGATATTGAGATATTGCGACTTTGGGATTTTGGAATTTTACGACACTGGGACTTTAGAACCCTGGAAGTTTGAGGATCTGAAATTTTGTGTCTCGAAATCTTCAAATCCCACAGTTCCCAAATTTCGAAGTCCCTAAATGTACAAATTTTCGACTCCTCAAGTTCCTAAGTTTTCAAATTCCTAAACTTCTAAATTTCCAAATTCCCAATTTTCAGATCCTCAAATTAAAAAGTTTCTTCATCTGCTCATAAATTTTTAAAGTTCACATCTTCAACTCAAAGATAACCTCGATATCAGTGAGGAAGTGTAGTAGGTCCGTTTAAGTATTACTGCTTGTAAATAAGTTGTTCCGTTTCTAATAAATATTCAACAAAGTCGACACAGTTCTTGTTTTAATATCGTTGCACAGAACTCCTTAACAATTTCACTGTCATTCAAAAATTAGTTACCAATTGTTATTTTATTAAAAGAACTAAGGCTAAGAATGATTTCAACAAAAATTATAACTGTGATGCATCTGAAAGTGAAGGTGGTAGGTTATAACAAAATAAACATATGTTCTTGGGTAACTCCAATAAAATTCTCATTTCCAAGGAATTTTATTACTTTTGTTGTCTCCATAGAAATGGGGTCCATGAAAATTGGTAATAAAAGAATCTTGGAGTCAGGATCTGAATATGAAGAATTTGGGACCACAATGTTTAAAAAAAATTAAGAAACGGAATAACTTCATTTTAGGGAAGTGGACATCGCATAGTGAAATTCCTTGGCGGGCCTGACCCGCGATTCGTTAAACCATCTCCCTGATTATCGTTAAATCGACGAGTCCGCATAGGAGTAGTTAGTTACTGGGTACCATAGACGAGCATCCGAAGAAATTGCATTGGCCGGTAAAGGCAAGTTCGTGCCGAGACGAAGCGATTTGCCTTATAAGCGACAGCACGTGAATGTGCTTGAACGTGGCACCTTTTAAGTGCGTCCCAAGCAGCCCCTTTAAAACGGTACAAAAGTCGAGATTCTACACGCAAATTCTGATTACGTATGCGCGCAAAACTAACTGCGACGCACGTACCCGGATGGGACTTTCGCCTTTTCCCATGGCGCTTGTTAGTACTGACTCGACGACATTCTCACGAAAGCATTTTAAACCGTTCGTTAACGAAGATTAATTGGCATCCTTAACGCGTTGGCTACCACGGTGGTCATCGATGAGCACCGGTAAACAACCAAAAAAGAAGGAAACAGTAGTGCGAGATTGTAATTTGAAAATGTAGTTTGTATCATTCACATGATCATAAATGTGCTTTGAAATTTAATAGGGAGGAATTGAAATGGATAGACTCACTTTCGTTTGTTGGGGAGCTCTCCGCACTCAGACTACCCGTTAGCCATCTCTCGGTGCTTTTGACAATTTTTCGGGGGGTTTTGACCCATTTTAAAGTTTGGTTCTCTGACAAAAAATCGTATCTGGTTTGATTTGTGCATTTGTATGCGTGAGTGTGTGGTTTGGATGGGGTTTTGTAGTATTTTGATATTTGAGAGGTTATGAAATTGACAAAATTGATGAATGTACAAGATTAGGAGGTTAGGTTTGATGAAGATGTGGTGAAAGCAAAAATAATGATGTATTTAAGTTATTGCAATTGAGTTGTATCTATTACTTTCAATTTCCATGTTTTTAGATTACATAAATCTCAAATTTGTAATTCTCTAAATTCCTAAATTCCCAAATTTACCAACTGTAAACTTGCAAAATTTCTAAATTCTTTTCAAATTTCTAAGATTTCTGCTTTCTATGGTGCCAAATTTTCATATTTTTAGTATAGCTAAATACCGAATTTCTAACTTCTCAAATTCCCAAATTTTCTATTCTCCAAATTCCCTAATTCTCAAATTACCAATTTCCAATTATCAAATATCAAAATTTCAAAATCTTAAAATTTACAAATATCTTGAATCCTAAGTTTCTATATCGCTAACTGCTAACAACCAATTTTCAAATTTCCAATTCTCAAATTCTAATTTCCAATTTTCAATTTCCAAATATCAAAATTCCCATATTATAAAATTTACAAATATTTAGACATATATCATCAAATTTTTAACAATTAATTTCCAAATTTTCAAATTCGAAATTTCCAACTCTCAAACTTGTAAAATTCTCAAATTTCCAATTTCCAAGCATCAGAATTCCCAAAATTAAAAATTTACAAATATCTAGAACCCTAAATGTATATCACCAAACTTCTAACAACGAATTTCCAATTCTCAAATTTCCTAAATTCTGAAATTTCCAAACATAAAATTCTGAAAATTTACAATAAAATTTATAAATATCTGGGGCTCTAAATACGTACATCATCAAACTTCTAACAACCAATTTGCAATTTTCAAATTTCGTAAATTCCGAAATTTCCAAACATGAAAATTCTCACAAGTTAAAATATCTAGTATCATAAATTTCTACATTATCAAACTTCTAACAATTAATTTCCATTTCTGAATTTTCCAATCTTCATAAATGTCCACAAACGTGCACATCTGCAAAAGAGTAAAATTGCTAGAGCTCCCAACAGGGAATGTCCAAAACAGCACCGTGGCACGTGTCCCGTTCGCGAGTGCCTCGATCGTAGGTGGTCCCAGATGTCCGCGATACCAAACGCGGACAGATGAACAGTTCGCATTGAAGTATCGGTCTGTGCACATTGTTACAGGTGATACTATGCGCGTATGTACGTGTAAACGTTCACCGAAGCGGATTCGAAGCTCGCGTATGCATATCCGTATGTAAAGGAGTTCCCGTATCTCACCGGTCTGAGCCACTTAATTGACACGCGGCGCGTCCCTAACACGCGGCGACCTCCCATCCGGTGACTGTGATTCTCTCCCTTTTTTATTCTCTCTTCTCCCTCTCTTTCTCTCTGTGTTTTCTCTTTCTTCCGAGCGTTCCTCTGCTGCACGCGGAATCACGAATCTCCATCTGTCGCGGCGGGTACACACCGGCCGCCAATTCCTCGCCGGTCCAATCATGGAAATGGAAATACTTCATACGCGTATAATCCAGCGAACGACTACACGGCCGACGGCATAATTAACGGCTGGCTGCCGGCAGATATTGCTTTTTTGACTGCAGCGTTACTGCACTTTCACAACATTCTTTGAGATGAAAGGTGAAATTAACGAGAAACTGTATCATCGATAGAGAGGCGGTGCGAGCAGCTGGAAATCCTTGTCTGCGTATACAGTAGAGGCCCGATATAATCGAATCTCTCGGGTTACGTCGTGTAGTTACGACATTCACCGAAGTTTGCCGAACATAGCAAAATAGCGACGAATGACCGAACGTAAACAAACAGTAACGTACCGATGGGACAATCCTGATGCAAGAATAGAATTTGTCTATTTTTGATTAGTTTGTTTTGAAACTTTTACTAACATATTTGTGACATTTTCCTGATTAAAATGACACCAAACACGACGTAATTCGGGATATATTTACTTGTAATTCCAAATTTTGCTTACACGAAGGGCTTTACTAATAAGTTATTATAAGTAAATACATTTCTAATTGCGTTGTTTGATTCCATTTTAATCAGAAGGACTGAAAATAGAAAAGATAGCAACACAGTAACACTGTAAACAATATAACAGGTTTTTCATCTTCGTCGACTGTCACAATCGCAGCTTCTCGTTCTTTTTCGCTCGCTACCTTTTCTGCATTTTAAGTTTATTATCGTTCATTAAACAAATAACTATAGTTCAAATTATAACATGTTTGGTCTCGTTTTAATCAGAAAAATGTCACAAATCTATCGGTAAAAGTTTGATAACAAAGAAGTCAAAAATAAAAAAGTTTCATATTCGCATTGGTATTATCTCACGGACATACCCGAACATGGATCACGTGACACAATGGCGTTCGAGATTCATGGCATCTCGGAGAGTCTCACGCGGTGATATAACATTTTTGCTCATATCAGAGATGATTTTCGCTGCTGTCGGAACTTTACTGTATCGTTAATTAAACTTACTAGTTGAAAACTAGTTAAATTTATTAGAATGTTACTACATTTACGCATTACATTTTTCGGCCAGCGACCATTCTAGTGTTTTTCGTCTCCCCAATAGAAGGAATTATTTTTCTCGCTTACGTCGTATAGATCATTTTCGTTTATATCGAAACTTTATTGTATCTATACCGATGTGGATTCGTGATGGTGGCGAATTTCATCCGCGAACGCATCTAGCGCGTAATTGTGTTTATAATTGGCGTGGTGGCTGCGTAACGAGGCAAACGCTGCGCTCGATCGTTGTTATCGGGAATAAAGAGGTTACCGCGTACGCTCGGAATCAGATTTGGTTTACCACGGGCAAAGTTTAGAAAAGATACTTTCGAATTCGGAAATTTAGTAATTTTGGAATTTGCGATTTTTGTAGTAATTAGGGATTTAATTGTAATTTAGGATTTGTGAATTTAGGGATATGGAGGTATGGAAATTTGGAAGTTTTTAAACTTGTGTAAGATGGACTTTGGAAAAGTGCGATTGGTGAATGATAGGAATTTAGAAATTTGGGGATTTGGGAATGTATACTGAAATTTGGGAATGCAGAGATATGGGAATTTAGGGATTTGGGAATGTAGGAATAGCGAAATTTAGAAATGTGGGGATATGGGAATTTGGGGATTTGGAAATATGGAAATAATGATTATTGCGAATGAGGTGATTTGGGAGTTTGAAAATCTGATAATTTTGGATTTTCGGTATTTGGAAATTTTGGAATGTGAAATTTTGAAATGTGAGGTTTAGGAATGTGGAAGTTTGAAAATATGTGAGTAGAAAAATTTCGAGTTCTGGAAATTGGAAATTAGAGAATGGCGGATTTGAGGATGTGAGATTGAGAGTTTCAGAATTTCAAAATTTGGAAATTTGGAAATTTGGAAATTTGGTGATTTGAGAATGTGGCACATGTAGCATGCGGAGGTTTGTAAATGTGGAATTTGGATATTTGGAAATTAGAGAATGTGGTATTTAGAAATTTCAGAATTTCATGATATGTTATTTGGCGATGTGGGAATTAGGGAATCTAGTGCTTGAGGAATATGGGAATTTATGTATGTGGGATTTGTGAATGAGAGATTCGTGAGTTGCAATGTTTCAGAATTCGATCATTCAGAAAGGTGCGAATTCAGAAATGTAGTGATTTGGGAATGTAGCAGTTGAAGTGTCTGAGAATTTGGAAATATAGAATACGAGAATACGAAATTTGAATATTTAGAAATTTGGAAGTGTTATGATTTGAGTGCTTAGTAACTGTGAAATGTGAGATTTGGTACTTTGAGGAATTTCGAAATATGCAGTTTGGAAATGTGAAATTTGGAAATTAGAGAATTTCGATATATGGGATTTGGCAATATGGAAACTTGGAAATGTGGTAATATGAAAATATAAATATTTGGAAATACAAGAATTTGAAAATTTCGGAATCTCCATAAATCGAAAGTAATGCTGAAATTTGGTAATGTAATATTTAGAAACTTTCAAATTTCTACTCTGATTAAAGGAATGTTGGAAGACATGGAGCAAGGAATTTAACGATTTGTAAATTTAAGAATTTAAAAATTTACTTTTATTTAGCTCCTGTAAACGAAATAAGAGAATCAATGATGTCACAACTTATAAATTAAAAGTATCTACATATACGTTTTGCGTAAATGGCTCGGCTCATTTTGCTGTTCCATCGTTCCCTCATGGGATCCCATTATGACTACGTCCTCCTCGACCTCCTTTTATCTTCTTCTTTCTTTTCTACCTGGGTCTTCTGCGCCGCTTCTTTTTCATGATTCCCCTCTCTTTTTCGTTTTTTCCCTGTGTAGTATACCGTGCGCGTGACACAAGACCTCGTTATGATGACCCCACCTGGAAATGTTCACGAAGGACCTATCTATCGCGATCAAGAACCGATCCCTGTTTGCCTTCGGTCTCAATGACCCAGGCATCACGAGAGCATTATCATTTTTCTTTTCTGTTCCTATGCTTCGGTTCACCTTTGGCTTTTCTGAATTACTAATGCAAATTACCTTTCTGATGACTTTAACTTGGGACTTTAGAAATTTAGGCCTTTAGAATTTTAGAACTTTACAACTCTAGAACTTTAGAACTTTAGAACTTTAGAAATTTAGGACTTTACGACTTTACGACTTTAGGACTTAAGGATTTTAGGATTTTAGGACTTCAGGACTTTGAGGCTTTAAAAATGTGACGTTTTCAAGTATTTAATTATTTGTGCTTTGGCAATTTCATTTTTTGGAATTTGGGAGTTTTAGGACTAAAGAATTTTGCAATTGTGGAATTTGGAATTTGGGGAATTTGGGAATTTAGAAATTTTGGAATTTTTGAGTTTTTGGATATTGGACATTGAGAATTTTAAAGTCTTGGAATTTTAGAATTTTAGACTTTTTGAATTTTGGAACACTGGAAATTTACAATCTTCAAATTTTAGAACTTTTGACTGTTTTAATGCCGGAGTTCTGGAATTTTTGAATTTTTGAATTTTAATTTTTGAATTTCAGTCTTTTAGAAATATAGAATTTCAAGATTTCAGAATTTTAGGATTTTGAAATTTTGGAATTGTGCAATTTGAAATTATGTAATTTTGGAACTGAGAAATCGTGAAATCCTTTTTGCCTCATAATTTTTGGACTTTTAAGAAATTTTATACTCAGGTACTTTGTGATGTTAACATTTTAACATTTTAACATTTTAACATTTTAACATTTTAACATTTTAACATTTTAACATTTTAACATTTTAACATTTTAACATTTTAACATTTTAACATTTTAACATTTTAACATTTTAACATTTTAACATTTTAACATTTTAACATTTTAACATTTTAACATTTTAACATTTTAACATTTTAACATTTTAACATTTTAACATTTTAACATTTTAACATTTTAACATTTTAACATTTTAACATTTTAACATTTTAACATTTTAACATTTTAACATTTTAACATTTTAACATTTTAACATTTTAACATTTTAACATTTTAACATTTTAACATTTTAACATTTTAACATTTTAACATTTTAACATTTTAACATTTTAACATTTTAACATTTTAACATTTTAACATTTTAACATTTTAACATTTTAACATTTTAACATTTTAACATTTTAACATTTTAACATTTTAACATTTTAACATTTTAACATTTTAACATTTTAACATTTTGGAATTTTTGCAATATTTGATTTTTCGAACTTCTGTACTGTGGAATTTTTCATTTTCGAATATTTGTATTTCGCAAGTTCAGAATTACTTAATTATATACTTAAAAAAAAATACAGCATCGTAAGTGAAAAGATTATCAAACATGCTAATTCTCAAAAGTAGCTGGCCTTGAGAATGTAACAGATCCGATAATAATGATTGCTATATTTGAAACGACGCTTATACATATACAGCAAATTACAATATGTTATCAAATTATTTGACATTACTTTGTTGCACGAGTAAAGACTGCGTTTAAAAGGTCAGTATTAAATACCATTAAGATAATTCTACATTTTAAATTTTCTACTTTGCAGTTTGTTGATTGTAACTCGTGTCACTTTTTGATATCCTTAACTGATAAAGTAAACATAAACATGGGTTGATTACTATGGTTTTATCGCAAATCTTGCAGTAAAATATTTATTAGATAGAATTACGGCTGTTATCATATTATACTGTACTGTTAAACATGCAAGGTTGTTTATATCATAAGCAGTATGTAAATGTTGCACATTTCATCATAATATTATTTTCGGTACGATTATTTTACTCTTAAACATCGCAATTATACGAAATTGTTTTTTAATTGCTCACGCGACTGTTGTTAAAATATTCAAGCAGTTAACACATTCGTAGCAAGGTAGTTTTTTCACTCTTTCGAAATTAGAAACCGGTTACAATAAACCGTAAACTATACGTGATTAGAGCATAATTTGATTGCTAAATAGAATAAAATGGACAAGCAAGATAATTTATTTTTACATATTATGTTTACATTTTTTATTTTTTTTTTTTGTAGAAAATTCATTTTATACAAATGTAAATGGAGGGAATATTGAATCATATTTAAATATTAAAATAGTAAAATGAAGATGCAAGATTGCAATTTATATTTTATGTTACTCGAATTTCTTGAGATATGTCTGTATTTGAAAATTATTCAACTAATTATTATTATTTATATATTATTTATTACATAAATCAAATCGAAAATGCAAATCCAAATACCGTACAGAAAGTTGTACAAGTCAAAAGTACTCAGTCAAATATTTTTATTACCTTTTCAAGACCTAACCTCAAAATACCGTAACTTAACCTTAAACCTATCGACACATAAAGTCAAAATATAATGCATATAACTCAAAATTAAAAATACATATAAATATTAAAAATAACAATCATAAGCATTAAATTAAAACTAACAAAACATAAATTATTGCAGACATTAATACCTCACCCCAATAAGAATGACCAAAAATTTCAAGTACAGCATAAATATAATGTATGAAGAAATCTTAAAAAGTAAACCTTCCTAATGGGTCAAACGTTCGGTAATTCTGTTAGTAAAGCCGTTTGGTAGTTTCAGTGTTAAATACTTCCACGAAGCCACATAACAAAGCGTGTAATAAACAAACCTCCCCAGCGATTAAAGATAACAGAAACGTATCTAATTCAGAATTGTTAGAACAGTGTTTAAGAAGCTCATCCTGTGCAAAACACACACGGTTCTCGGTACGTGTACGAACATACGCGTGCATTAACACACATACTCGCGCGTGTGTTGGACATCGTATGTTGTAGTCGTCGTGTTAGCACACACGAAAGCGCGGTATGTGCGCGTTAAACCGCTCTACCGCGGAAACGCGTTAAACCGCTCTTCACCCTGTGGCTCCTTGTTCCTCCACTTCCTGTGCTCTCTCTTGGTCGCGCATCAGCCCTATTCGTGAACTTCCGGTCCTTGACCCTTTCACCCTTTTCATACTCGTGTCCTCTCGCATCCTTCAAATCCACCCCTGGCCACCTACCAACATCCCTCCCGCTATCCCTCTTATCCTTCCATTAACGGTGTAAGCCCAGGCCCGTAACGCATCCTTAAAAATCGTCCGTGGCATATTTAATGTTTGCACTTTGACGCTTCGTTGTAAAGCTCCTTTCGGGATCTAACAGGACTCTCCATTAGTGCTTAATTACATAGAGCTCTTCTTTCTATTTTTTCTTTTTTCATCCTTTTTCTCCTTTTGTTCTTCCTTTCGTGGGACCATAATGCCTCGTGAATATTCAAGCTGGAAGTTTAGTAATAACGCGGCGGAACGGTGACAGCGGTTGCTGCTTGTCTCTCCTGCGTTTCTGTGTTTACAGAGGAACGATACTGTGGCTACTTCTGCAACCTTCGAACCTTTACCGATGGAACTTTGGGAGTATGCCACCACTCGATTTAACCCTTTGACTATAGTACACTTTCCTACGAAACCATCGGTATTGTGAAGAAGGCTTTTTCATATGGAAAATGAATCGGAAAAACCTTGTATTCTCGTTAACGTTGTGGTGCTCTACCTCCTTAACCTACAATTTTTTGGGCAGTTGCGCCATCCACTATTGGCTGATTGTTCCATAGCGAGGAGACAAGTGAAGAAAATTAAAATGTTAGGTATATTCTGCGACCCTGAATTAGGTAGATTGCAATCAGAATTGAACGCAAAATTTGATTGCAGTGAAAATACGAGTATAGTTCATCACATCCGAATTGTATTGTGTGTCATGAGTGTGAGACGATATAGTGGGGGTTAAACAAATCCCGTTCGAGCGGTTCATGGTTATCAAGGCTTGCCGCCATTTTAATCATTGCCGGAAGTAGCAAGGCTCCTACAGTTGTTTGTGTGTACCACGCTAGAGGCCGTAATTTTGGGTCTTTTGACTTGAAATTTTGAAGGTAGACTCGTGAGGCACTCTAAATTTGCTGTATAAATTTTAGCGGCGATCTGATGGCAGGAATCTGTTGTCATCGACGTCGATCATCGTGGAATTGATAAAAAATTGTGTTTTAGTATCGTTTTCGATAATTTTTGATGGAACCATGTCAAAGGCTTTGTAACTCATTGTTGATGACAATATTTGGTCATCGACATCAGTCGTCGTGAAATCATTCTAATCATATTTGGTATCGTTTTCAATAATTTCAGACACGTTTAATCGATTGGAACGACTTTAAAATCCCTACATCTCATTCTTGTTCTCCTTGTAGGTACTTAAAATTTTAAATATACATTCGAATTTGCATGAGGCACCTGCTATATAACGATATGATTTTATACGGTTATAATAATGTAATTATATTATTATATCAATATATATAATACATATATTATAAAATACATATACGCTAAATTTGAGCACTTCTCTGTTATTACGTTTAAAATATATTTTAAGAATGAACGAATAAACAACATACATTTTTTTCACAATTCAGTTATATATTTTGCTATGATTTTATTCTATTACTGAATTTTGAGTTAAGATGTTTGTTATTAATGGAGCTGTAATTAATTACGTGATATGTATTGATTAAGCTTAAATACGGTTGTAACAATAGCAGCTTAGTTACGTCCCTGTTATCTTTAATTGTAGATAACGTAGTTCTATTGTGATTCTATTGTATGGGAAGACGAACTGTTTATTGTACTTGCGAAGGCTGTATGTAGTTGGTTTGAAGAAGTTTGTTGAGCTACTCCCTGTATAATGAGAGTTGGTATAGTTTATTGCAACAATTTCTTCTTGAACAACTTATATTACATACACTTTAAGAAACTGCGAATTAGATATATGTAAGATATAAATAATTTTACAATTCATTAATTAATTAGATGAATTTTTCTTAATTGTGCTTTTAAAAATAATCACCTACATGTATTATATATTCATCATTTTCTATAAAAAGGTATTAATTGGACGATTTATTATTAGATTAGATTAGAGCTATAAAATGAACTTATAAAACGATAGTATTTTAAATAAAGTTTCAATATTCAAACATTTTTAAACTCTGAAATCACAAAATCTCGACGTCTTAAACTCTTAAGTCCCAAAATCTAAGAATTTCAGACCCAAAGTTCTAAAACTGAACAATTTTAATTTGAAGTTCTATCGTTTTCAAGTTTCTATAAATAAAAATATTAATATATTTAAAACTTCAAAAATTCAGATATTAAAAATTCAATCCTAGACAAATTGAGGAATTGAGAAATTTAGATATTGAAGAATTGAAGAATGGAAGAATTGAAGAATTGAAGAATTGAAGAATTGAAGAATTGAAGCATTAAAAAAATCTCAAAGTTTGGAAGTCTTAATTTCCCGAAATACAGCAATTCAAAAATTAAAATATTTAAAGTCTCAAAATCCAAAAGTTGTAGAATTCCAAAACCCCAGTGTTCCAATATTCTAAAATTCCGAATATACAAATTTACGAGACTAAAAATTCGAAAGCTTCCATGTTCTAATATTTCAATATTCCAATGCTCATAAGTTTTAAATTTCTAAAACTCAATAATTTAAAAATTGCAAAATTCTAAGATTCCAAAATTCCTAAATTCCAATAGTTCAATATTCCAAAATTCTAAAATATGATTTCATAATTCCAAGATTCCAAAATTCCAAAATTCCAAAATTCTAAAATTCTAAAATTCCAAAATGCCAAAATTCCAAAATTCTAAAATTCCAAAATGCCAAAATTCTAAAATTCCAAAATTCCAAAATTCCAAAATTCCAAAATTTAAAAATTCTAAAATTCTAAAATTCCAAAATTCCAAAATTCTAAAATTCCAAAATTCCAAAATTCCAAAATTCCAAAATGCCAAAATTCTAAAATTCTAACATTCCAATATTCCAATATTTCAATATTCCAAAATTCTAAAATTCTAAAATTCCAAAATTCTGAAATTCTAAAATTCCAAAATTCCAAAATTTCAAGATACCAAGATTCTATAGTTCAAAAATTCTAAAATTCTAAACATCCAGAAGCGCGAAGTCTCCTAGATCTAAAAATGCCAAAATTTCCACGATTTAAAATTTTCAAAAATTGCATCCTTATCGAAGATGCGTTATACATTCCTCGCCAATTACCCGAGTCACGCGTACACCCCTAAAGCATACCACGAGAGAAGTTAATACGCTCGTGAGTTTGTTGTTTTCTCTATCTCAACATTTACCATTACGGTTTTCACGATTGTAAATTCGCATTTCTGGTTTCGTTAATGCACTGGACACGAGAAGTTTCAAAGCTTTAATTTATCATACTGCCAAGGGAGTTGCAACCGGGCGAACGGAAAATACGGATTCAGCGTCGAATACAAGGAATTAAGCACGACTTAGTTCGAGCGATGTGAAATTTTCCCCAGATCATCGCGAAGGTTTAGATATACCGGAAAATAACCAAATTTTACTAGTATTTGTATGGAATTATAACTCGTGTCCGTGTGCATGCGCGCGTGAAAAGATGAAGAGAATAGAATATAGTTTATAATCAGGACTGTCTTCGTCGAAGCTATAACATGAAGGAAATTTAGATTTCCGAAAATTTGAGAATTTTATGTTTGGAGATTAAAGTTTCAACAAGGAGTAGCTTTTAAGTGTGAAAATTTGGAAAAATTTGGAAAATAGAAAATTCGGAAATTTGGATATTTGAGAAATTGGAGTGTAGAGATTTGGAAATTCTGAAATTTGGATAATTTGGAAATTTGGAAGTATACAGATTTTGTAAAGTTGGAAATATAGGTAATTGGAAATTCGGAAATTAAAAAATTCGAAAATTTGAAAATTAAGGTATTTGGTTGTATAGGAATTTGAAAATTTGAGAATTTGGAAGTGTAGGGATTTCGAAATTTAGAAATGTGGGAAATTAGAAATTCGAAAATTTTGGAATTTGCAAGTATAGAAATTTAAAATGTGTGAAATTAGAAATTTGGAAATTCAAAAATTCGAAAATTTGGTGATTTGGAATTATGGGAATTTGAAAATTTAGGAATTGGTAGGTGTGGTTAATAGTGATTTAGGAACAGTGACTTAGAATTTGGGGAATTCAGAAATTTAGAAATTCGTAAATTCGCAAATTATGGAAATGTATAAATTTAAGGATTTGATATGTTTATTCTGGAATTGGTAAATATACAAACTAATTTGCATGGGGCAACAATGCTTCTAGGTTCGTCCCTGTTAATAATGAAATGCTAAACGCACATTCAGGCCACAGTCGCAGAGTAAAGAATGGCCATGTAAAACTTTCGTGACGACTCGTGTCGCACTGTATTATCAGTGCCATTTGTAATGCTGATTCGACCACTGGCCCGGGAAATTGTTCGTGTTTTAGCTACCGTACGAAATTATGTGCAAAGCTATAAAATGCGGCTGTTTTATACCGCCATATTTATCTGTATTGTTAAATAGCTTCGTGTAAGAATGTAATTTTTGCTTAAAATAAAATCACTCCATTTCTCGGTCAGTTTTTTAATTTTTTCAAACACAACATTTCAATTTCTCGTTAAACACTGTACTTATGTGGGAAGAAAATAGATTTACTGTTTTACACTGCTCTTCATTTATCTAATACTTATTAGTTCTCATGTATCTAATATTTGTTAACATTTTGGACACCACTTAAAAATTCCCTCATTTAGTATTTTAGATCATTTTATTATGAATAAATATATCAAATAATTTTTTAACTTAACAAATTTTTTATTAGGTAAACTTTCATGTATTTGGTACAATTATTTATAACTTATGGATCTAAAGATCTATTGGGACCTAGCGATAGATGTGGACATACAGTCATCTAGCGGTAGATGTAGACATATAGTGATCTGATGATAGACATAGATATATAGTGATCTAGGGAATGTAGAAATGTGGAGACCTAAAAATATAGGTACCTATGGATATAAGGACGTAGAGATTTATGGATATAGAGGTCTAAGGACGTAGAAATACACGTTTCGACATAACAGATACCGGTTCCCCATACACGATGCAAGGAAGTATACTTCATTTTAGTACTCCTCAACAGTTAGACATAACTACTACATTTTCTTCATAAAAAATCCGTACTTCAAATGATCATACTTATACAATCACATATATACGAGAAATGTCGTTGGACGCATAAAATAAAATCAAAGCAATCAAATTCCTCGCACATACGTTCAAAGTAACCTATCCTTTGCAGATACAAGATACGTACTTCGGACAAAAACATAAATCCTTGCACAATTATACCCATACATTTGAGCATAAAGGCATCGTATGTACACATCGATGAAGTTCTGTTTGCATCGTCGAATGATACTGCTCGCATCGTCGGCGAGTGTTCGCGGTGCACATCGGGCAACGAATCATTCCCATAATCAACAGATAAGAAAACGGCCGAGAAGCGTGCAACAAAAGGCTACGTAAACGGTAATCTACATCCTCGTAGAAAAGGTCGAGAATGGTAGAGGAGCAACCGCCCCTTGCGGCGGGTAAGCGAAGACGGAGCCGAGCACGATCTATCCTCATCCGCGTGCGTGTTCGTGACTCGGGTCGGGCCTAGCCGGGGCCAGGTTGGGCCAGACCGTGGTCCGTTCTCTTCATCGTCTCCCAGCCAGTACACCAACGCCGGTAAGTTAACGCTAACAGTACACCCGATCCTTCTATGCTGCTTCGTCTTCGATCCCGTGGCCCTAAGGAGCAGTCACGGAGCAACCCTTGCTGTAGCGGGCGTTAGAATGCCCAGGGGGGACGGGCGAGGTTCTGAAGGAGGGCTAGGATGGCATCAGAACGAAAGGGGGAGGAGGCAAGTGGCGAAGAGGTGGGCAAGAGGGTCGACGGTTTGGAAAGAGGAGGGCCAGGAGGGAGGCAAAGACTCTCCGCAGGTCGATACCATCGCTAAGAGCCACCAGGTTCAGGTCTCCCGCTGCTTCTATGCACCAATAAGAGGGACGAGGACGAAATGCGATAAAGCGAGAGACCGAGAGGGGGTGAGAAGGACGCCGATCAACCAGACAGAGACGGAGAAGAAACAGAAAGGTTAAGGTAGTTAGGATGAAGGAGGATGGGAATAGGAGGCTTCCCCGTAATTATTCAGCAAGGAGGACCCGCGGGTCAAGTCGGGTTATCTTAGCACTAGGATGCAGGGTTATCTACCCTGCCTTACTCTCGTTCCTCCCTGTCGTTGGACCGAGAACCACGCAGCGGGAGCAGGAGGGTCCTTCCCTCTTTGCCTCGTAAACATTCCCTGCTTCGCATCTAGTACGCTTTCTGTATGGATATACGTGTGTACATAGAGACGATGCAGGTAGTTGATACTCTGATACGGTCGACCGCCGAAGAGACGCGGTTTCGGAGTTAACGGTGACGAAAGCCTGATTGGATCTTCGGCCCGATGTTGATTCCTGTAAATGAAGATCGTCTTTCGATAAAGGTGCTCGTTACATGGAAAAACAGATGCTCACGGAGTTTCGGGTAATTAACGTGTTGACTATGGCAGAGTTAACTCTGACTCTAAGCGGAGATCATTCTTTACGAGTGTGAAAAGGACTTAGGGAATTTCTAAATTTGATGATTTGACATTTGCAAGTTTGGCGGAAGATCATGAAATTTGGAAATTGAGGAATTTAGAAAAACAGGTTTGGTGATGTGGGAATTTGAGGATTTAGGGATATGGAAAATTGGCAACCTTGGTGGATGATGACATTTTGAGGTTTGGGGATTTAGAAAATTGGGAATTTGGGGATTTGGCGATTTAGAAATTTGGAAACAAAGATTTCAAATATTTTGGAATTTGGAATTTTAAAGACTTACAAATTTAGGATTTGGAGATTTGAGACTTTGGGAATTTGGAAATAATTTTAGAATTTGGAGATTGTTAAATCTGCAACTGTAGTAGTTTGAAAATTTGAAATTTTGATGATTCAGAAATTTAGGTATTTGAAACATTTATAAATATGAAAATTTGGAATTTTGTAATGTGAAAACTTTGAATTTAGAAATTTAGAAATATTATAATACAAAGTTTAGTAATTTAATAATTTGTTATTTTGAAAATTAAAGTGTCCTATAAATAGAGTATCCTATGATTAAAGTATCCTATGAATAAAGTGTCCTATGATGTGACCTATCAAGCACAAAAATAATAGAAAATTATTATATCTTGCAGTAGAATAATTATTATACAAATTGAGTGTTTCAGTCAGAAATCAAATCGTATCCTTAATAACCTGTATCACTTTATTGCAAAGTGAATTACGGTCTACGTTCATCTGCATTATGGCTCCTAATGTAGACGTGAATGTGAGAACCATAACTTTATAATCCGATATATGTACACAGTTCCGGTAGCAACAATGTGCGTGAGAGTTTGAGCAACTTATAAATTAACACGTTGAATGCATTACAGCTTCTGGATGTCAAATTCCAACAACATGCGAATATTTTATTTTTATATCATTATGTCTTGTCATAAATTGTACATTATCCTCGATCATATCATGTATAACATATATCAAATATCATGTATCACATACATCATCATGTATCACGTATAACGATCATATGTATATACGTATCAATTGTTTTATTATTATGACATTATTGACTTGTTACCGTGAGACCAATAATCTTTTTATGCTGATCTGATTGGTCTGAATTACATAAGTTTGGATTATGTAATTTATTTAAAAACAAGTTATTTATTTATTGTTGTCTAAAGACTTCCATAAAAGTGCTACATACATACGTGCATATACTTTAAAGTAATCTGTTTATTTAATAATAAGTAAAAAATACCATTGTCATAAAGAATATAGAGAAAATAGTTCAAAATATAAATGTAATATTTTATGATATTTATTGTTAAAAAAATAATTTTCTCGACTGAATTCAAACCCAAAATAAGAGATTTTAAGTTTGATGAACCTGCTATTTCATCATAATCGTTAATAATTTACTGTGATAAGCAATGATATATCTCTTAATATGTGTATATCTCTCGATACATTGTTGACCATTTAAGATATTTATTTCATATATAAGGTTACTGTCAACCTAGATGTCATTAAAACTCATAAGGATCTGAGGGCAAATTCTGCTTGTTACACATTCCACCAGACATCCTCTTAACAGCAAAAAGTTCACATCGTACTCAACATTACAAAAATCGTTATAATGACTCAATTTATACTCCCAAAACATTCTACAGAATTAATCCTTCCAAAAGTACTGTAGCTTTCACCACTGATATCAAGCGGACGTTACATCGACATGAAGTGTTCGTCACATGTTTGCTCCACATATCCACCGTTCATCCGAGATTACTCAGCCTGTAACGTCATACGATTCACAGTGATAGGATTGTGCGCCGTCAAAGCAACCGCGTGCAAATTCTTAATAGATGACATCAAGTATGAAAGTCACTGCAGATATATCTTGATGATTCTCCAATACCGCGGTGATTCCCTAGGATCTTCTATGTCACGGATCGTGTCCGCAGAGATACTTTCGCGCTACGTGTGCAACATTGACACGTTCACCTACACACGCAGAAAACGTGCACGGCCGTGTACGTGCCGTGCATACAGTTGAGAAGTATGCGAACGCAGTTGGACGGCCGGTAGAACCGCGACAATTGCGGGCTACGCGTCCACGAACGTGTCCCATTTGCCCGTTCGGCAGTTCTCGAGGATCCGAAGAGTATTACGTGGCTTTACGACGGGGTTGTGAGGGACCCGGGGACGAAGGTAAGGGACGAGGAACGCATATGCCACGATAGAAGGCACGTAGAGTCTCTATGCTGAGACTCCAGCTGCGCCATGTGCGTCGTTTGCCGCAAACGTGACGCTGCTCGTCATACGGCTCAGCTCCGAGAAGATGCGATGCCTTTTTATAAATCCTGCCTTAAGGTGAAACGTCGTCAAGACAGGAGCCAACGCCCTACCTGCATCAGCTTCTTCGCCGATTTCTACAACGGTCCTTCAACTACTTGGGTGTCCGTGATGTGGCCAATTTTCGGTTTTATAAATTACCTCGCCAAGATTGGACACAACGAATGCTCCTGACACTTATGTGGGGATCGTTTTATGCTAAATATGCAGTATGATGTGCAGGTGAAATTCAGGATGAGTTTATGTCATCGTTTTGTTGTTTTTGATTAATTATGAGAAATGGCTATTGTGGACTATTAACCTTTCACATTTGAATTTCTCACGTTGGTAGCAACTTTAAAACTTACCAGTTAAAAAGTTTCCTAAATTCTTTCAAAGTCATTATTTTTTCATTATTAATTGCCACTAGTTTGCTTCAGTATTTTTAGACGTCGCATGTGTAATACTGTACATTTAGTTAAACAATATTTATTTCAAATGGTTATATTGAATAGGATAGTGAATGTGAGTCATCTCATACGTAGACATTCAAATACGACATTAGGTTTTTGTGCACGTTTCTTATATTTCAATCCTCTTCAATAGATTTATTGTACAATTGAAGAATTGCCAGCAAGATTTTACACGTTGAGTTCAAAATATTTTTGACACTTATGCAAACATAGTTTTATGAAATTGGAGGTGGGAAGTTAGGTTACCATTTTACTAACGCTGATTAATTCTGAGAAGTGCTTACAATGGACTATTAATATAGAACATAAACAATCAAGCAAAACATTTGGTTCTTGTGAATATTGTCCTATGTCTAAATCCTGCAATACATTTATTATACAATTGAAGATTGATAATATAAATTAAATTTGATGAAACTATATTAGCAAGATTGGACACATTGAGTTCTGAGTATTTCTGTCACTTATGAAGGACCATTTTAAAAGTATGACACGCAGGTGAAATTAAGAATTCTTAAATATTGTCAAACATAAATGTTCCTTACTAAACTAATAATAAATATAATTTAAGAATATTATAGATAATCAATAATCAATATAATAACTATAATTCAGTAATAATAACTAAAAATTGCTTCACATAAATTGTTTAGATAAATCAAACAGAAAATATCTATTCATTGTTCCCTTCACTGTTACTTGTAAAAGTTAAAAAATACATTTTCTTCTAATTTCCAAACGAAAAAAGATTTACCTGATCTACGATCAAAAATTCATCAATCAATTTTACTATCTCTGTTATTCAATCATTTACTTATTAAACGATTCACAAGGAATTGTAGTCACGATTAATTTATTTGTCAACTTGCATTTACAAATTCGCAGAAAATCTGAGAGTCTTTGATCAACAGGGTGGCGCAATTATAAATCAAATTTCCTGAGAGGAAGGCATTTCTTCGTCCAAGTAAATTTAGCTAGGAATTTGGTGTCCCCCGAAATTCCTGCCATTTGAATGTACAGAATGGCCAGAAGATTTGGCCCCTGAAATACGATTTTCGACCAGGATCACGTTTAGAATCCTCCTTCGTACGGATAATACCAGTCGTTCTGGGTTTCCAGTGAAAATTAAAGAGGAAAGGAGAGGGAGAGAAGGAGAGAGAGCAGGAGAAAGAAAGCGAGGCAAAAGAGAAATGGTAGAGAAAGGGTAACGAAGAAGAGAGACGGAGATCACTGGTCTGATTTCACGCTCGGGCTGTTTAGCGATGGACGTAGATACGAGACACCTTCTCGAGCGTGCAACAACAGCGGGATACCAATCCCCTGGTCGGTCGAGATCGTGACCTTCCATCCAGGGCGAGTTTTCTCAAAAAAGTGGTTGAGATAGAACCAGCCAAAAAACGTCAAAGACCGTGCATAAACTATCCGTGTCTTCTTTGAATATATTATCGTTGTCGATCCTGCCAGTTTTCACAGAAAAATTTTACCATTACGAAAATGTTGACGAGCCTTAATAATCTCAGACACGTTTGCTTAAGGTTAGTCTTAAGTTTTAATAAATCCTGTAGAATTTCAAGGTTTTACTTATAAGTCATTTAATTGTTAATATTTTTAATAACAAAGAATTTATTTTATACGGTTTGTGGACATTTATGCAAATTTTATAGCCATGTTTGATTTTCATTTATTTTGGAAATTTGTGGTTAACATATAATGTGTGTTACTGGCAATATATACATTAGGCTTAATAATAAATATATGTATAGTGTACTAGTATTGTACATATGTAGTAACATATGTGACTAGTGACATATACAGTAAAATGAAATATTCTACATGACATATGCAATAACATACACATATCATTTCTGCATATCATATGCAGTAACATATATTACTAATAGCATATACATTCAAATTAAACATTCTACGTATCATATGCAATAACATATGTGACTAATGACATATACATTAAAATGAAACATTCTACATGACATATGCAATAACATACATATATCATTTCTGCATATCATATGCAGTAACATATATTACTAATAACATATACATTGAAATTAAACATTACACATAATGTATAGAGTAACATATGTTACAAGTATAAATAACATTTGTAAATTTTGTTTTTAATGTTTGTTTCCAAATACATTGTTTCGTACATGTTGGAGAACATGTGTGATATTTATAAAAGTACAGTGAATGATACTTGGTTGACATAAAATAATGTATTAACATTAAAATTTGTTATTCATGTAACTTATATCTTTTAGCTAAGATACAGTATTATTGACAAATTGAATTTCGTAATATGAATTTTGCTGAAAAGTGTGTCAATTGAAATCGATACAATCATTTGATTGTAGTGAAATTATTACTTTGATGAGATGAAGAAATATGAAGACTGGATAGAGATTGATGCTTTCAGTTTATTATTTTGGTATATATAATATCTAATTGTAATTATATTATTAATACATATTATTAATATTACAATTATTATGTTGTTCTTAACACATAGATACTGTAACTATTATATTATTCTTAGTACATAGATACGATAATTATTATATTATTATTAACACATAGATATTATAAATATTATATTATTATTAATATGTAGCATTCAAAACAACATTTTCCAATTTTTTTTCATAACTTTTAAGTATATCTATAATAGTAATTAATAGTATTGAACACGTTAAACAAATTGTAATGTAGACCATTTTTAATCAACAGCGTTAATTAATGAAGTAAAAATTTTTTAAATTGACCTACAAGTACAGAAAAAAAATACTACCTTTTTGGTATTTCACAATCGAGAAGTTATCAGGAACTAACAGATTAACAGATTTCTCCTCAATTCACGAGGTACATACGTTCTACCAACCAATATATGGGTCAGATCAGTCGCCTGAAGATTTATAACTCGCGTTACACGACTCACTAAGTTACACCAATTATTCGTCGAATAAATTTCGATCAGCTGCCATCGTTACCTACATTCCACGCGAATTGCAAAGAATAATTTGATCGAATCACGCACACCTCTTCTAATCATATTATTAAAAGTATTCGTTGTTTTTGGTGCATTGCAAATGCAATTACCCTCGTGACATTAATTGAAGAAAGGAAATGAAAAAATCTTAAAGATCATATATATTTATAATCTTATTATAAAAATTTAATATATTTATTTTATAAATTTTATAAATTCATTTATAAAAAAAAGATATTTATAAATGAAAAATTAAATTATTTTAAAATTTTATCGGGTAAACACAATAAGTACAAGATAAAATAGAAGCGGCAATATAAAAGAAGATGTATGTAATTTTATATGAAAAAATAATAAAAAAATTTGGAATTATTTTTTCATATTATCCCTAACTAGTATTTCAATAAATACTAGTTTACTGTTGTGACAAACTGTACGAAGTGTATTAGCAATTGTGTTAACTGCGGCTATGACACGTGTAAGGAAAACACAATAGCACGACCTTTCAGAACGGTGTATCTTTTGTTGCATATTTTATAAGTTTTAAAGCAGAACTTCGATAATGACACTTAAACGAGGTTGAAAACGTATATTAACGTCGATGTTCTTGCAAATGAAGAACTAACTTATAGTAAACTAACACAGGTCGAGGTAACTATGAAATCTATTTTTAACAAATCACCTTCTATGTGCTGTTCATAAATAGACGTCATATTTATGATATAACTGAAATTATTACTTGGTATTTATAATAAACAAAATATGTAGATAATGCTGTATATACAACCAACTAGGTATATATGTTAATTTTAAAAAATTAAACTAAGAATGTATATTTTAATAAAATTGATCAGATAAAATATAGGGATACATAAGATACATAACTTTCATATAAATGTTACATAGGTTTTTATTATTCATAACTATTAAAAAAATTGTTCATACTATTCATACGAATGTGATCCTAAAAGGGTTAATTCTTTCAAATTTTTGGGTAGCAACATCGGTCTACACGATGATGTACTTTCAACTTCGTATTTCTAATAATGAAGTTCACTTGCACATGTGTATTTTGAAATATCTATATTTGCTCATGTATATCATAAAATTTCTATAATTGCACACGTAAATTGTGAAATTTTCATAATTGTATGAGTGGATGATGAAACATTCATAATAATGCACGTATGTGGTGACGTTTTTATAGTTGCACATGTATGTAATGAGATTCCTATAATTGCACACATATGTTAAAATTTTTATAATTTGCACATATATATGGAGATAAATGGATATCTATATGATGAATCATTCGTAACTGTACATATGTGTATTGAAGTTTACATAATTACATATGTATATGATGAAGTCTCCATAACTGTACATATATGTGGGAAAATTTGCATAATTGCATATTTTTATACTAAAATTTTCATAATTTGCCCATCTATACCACGATATCCGCACATTCATATGGTGAAACATTCGTAATTGTATGTGTGTGTTAAATTTTAGTAATTTCACATGTATATGGCGAAACATTCGTAATTACATATGTATATGTGTATTGAAGTTTTCTTAATTGCATCTGTATGTGGTGAAGTCTCCATCACTGCACGTATATTTGGCAAAATTTCCATAATTTGCACATATACATAATATTATTTTCGTAATTGCACATGCATATGGTGAAACATTCATAATTACACATGTGTGTTTTGAAATTTTAATAACTGCACATGTGTATCGTGAAGTTCTCATAATTACACAAATGTACAGTCAAATTTTCATAATTGCACATGTATACTGTAATATTTCCATAACTGTGCATGCATATGGTGCATCCATAATTGCACATATGTGTGATAAAATTTTCATAATTGCTTAAGTACATCGTGAAATCTTCTTAATTGCACATCTGTATAATCAAATTTTTATAATTGCTCACGTGTTCGGTGATAGTTTCACTACTTCACACGTTATGTTCTCATAATTCCACATATGGTACAACTTTTGATAATTGCTGAAGTACATTATAAAATTTTCACAGTTTACACATATGTGTACTAAAATTTTTGTAATTTACTCATATATATTGTTATTTTTTACATGATTGCACATGTATATGGTGAAACATCCACAGCTACACATATGTGTGTACTTCATATGTACGCTGAAGTTTTCATAATACCACATATGCGTGATAAAATTTCCATAATTACTCAAGAACACTATCAAATTTTCATAAATCCACACATGTACAGTAGTTTTCATAACTGCACATTTGTCAAATAAAATTTTTATAACCGCACATGTGTATTGTACAATTCCCAAAATTGTCCATGAATCCGCTGAATGCTCAAAATGAGAAATTCTTTCCATAATTTCGAATCACTTATTTCCCGTCTGAAATCAGTTGTATTCGGTTTGTACTAGTTTTAGGAGACTCTGTATTTGAAACTTGGATGCTGTAGATAATTCGCGCCGTTGGCAGAATCAGGACAGAGAAATTACCAGGCAGCCGCGATTTCCCACGCAGCTCGCCTTGCCCGATCGCCGGGGAAGAATGTTTTTAGAGAACACGAAGGCTCGCGAGGGTGGGAGAGATTTCTGATCGAGATTAAACAGCAATCGTATCGAGCCTCGATACAATGCCACTAACGTGTTAAGTATTTGTAGCAACGGCGATACGAATTACATTTGATCACTCTTACTTCTCAGTTGCGTTCTTTCTGTTTTCCTTCCTTCAGTTTAATCTTGTGAGCTTTGTATTTGATTAGATAGGATAAGGTATTTGCGTTTCGTACTAGGTTCCATTTGAGGTCATATTTAGTTGGGATTTCGTTATATAAAATTTTAATTTACATTTGGTTTATACATAGATATAGTGGTGCAGGTAGATAGGGTACATGGTGAACTCACCCTTTATTAATTTTGGGAAAATATGAACTGGATGACGTATGTGAGATACTTCATATATTTTGTTATTGGAAATTTTTTAATTTATAAGTTTTCGAATAGACAGTTTCTCAATTACCCAATATTGCAGTTTTCTACATTGTAAAACTTTTAAATTCCTATGTTTTTAAATTGCAAAACTTAAAAGTCCCAATATTCCAAATTCTAAAATTCTGAATTCCAAAATTTCTAAATTCTAATATTTCCAAGTCCGAAAATTCAAAAATATATAAAAATATAAAATATCCAAATCCCAAAAATCTCAAGTCACAAAATATTTAATTCTCCAAATATCCAAATCCTAAAATTCTCAATTACCCAAATCAAGAATCCCTAATTTCTTAAACCACCAATTCATAAATCCGAAAATTTCCACATGTCATCATTTTCAAACCATAATATTCGCAAATAATACACAAATCCCCAAATTCTCAAATTCCTAAATCTTCAAATCTCAAAAATTCCATACACAGCAAAACTAAATGCTAAAATTTACAAATTTTAATATATCTAAATCCCTAATTCTACAAATACCCAAATCACAAAAGTTTCAATTCCCTAAATCACCAGTTTACAAATCCTAAAATTTTCAAAATCCAATATTACCAAATCCTAAAATTCCCTAATACCCAAATACCCATATCTTCAAATTCGCAAATTCTTAAATATTTAAATCTTTAAATTCTTATATCGTGAAATTTTTTAATTCTCCAATCCTTAAAAATTCCAAAATTCCTGAATGTTAAAAGTCTCAAATTCCAGTATTTCCAAATCCTAAATTTCTCAAATACCGAAATAACAAAATACCCGATTCCCCAGATATTCAAATCCTAAAATGCCTAATTTCCCAATTACTCAAATCACAAAATACTCAATTCCCCTAATTACCAATTAACGAATCCTAAAATTGCCAAATATCATTATTCCCAAATTCTCAAACTCCAATATTAAAAAATTTTTAAATTCTAAAATTCTAAAATTCTAAAATTCTAAGATTCTAAAATTCTAAGATTCTAAAATTCTAAGATTCTAAAATTCTAAGATTCTAAAATTCTAAGATTCTAAAATTCTAAGATTCTAAAATTCTAAGATTCTAAAATTCTAAGATTCTAAAATTCTAAGATTCTAAAATTCTAAGATTTAAAAATTCTAAGATTCTAAAATTCTAAGATTCTAAAATTCTAAGATTCTAAAATTCTAAGATTCTAAAATTCTAAGATTCTAAAATTCTAAGATTCTAAAATTCTAAGATTCTAAAATTCTAAGATTCTAAAATTCTAAGATTCTAAAATTCTAAGATTCTAAAATTCTAAGATTCTAAAATTCTAAGATTCTAAAATTCTAAGATTCTAAAATTCTAAGATTCTAAAATTCTAAGATTCTAAAATTCTAAGATTCTAAAATTCTAAGATTCTAAAATTCTAAGATTCTAAAATTCTAAGATTCTAAAATTCTAGAATTCTCAAATCCCAAAAGCCCTAAATTCACAAAACTTACGTTGTCCTGCCTCATAAAAAATGCTAGTTATATCAACGAGTTAACACCAGCACCACATAATATTTTATGGTTCGAGTTTGAATGGACGCAGTTACGACTGCGTAAGCAAGCAAGCAAGCTTAAAGGTAACGTATTTCATATTTGACTGTTACGATACCGTTCTCCAGGCAAATTAAATTAATTTCTGGCAGGGCAGCAGATTGTTAGGTAGATAGGTAACGCTGTCACTTGTGAGTTATTATCACGTGAAAGGAGCGTCTATGCGTTCACCGTGAAAGACGTCGCACCGTAACTGCATCTGTGACTGACACCGCATGTGGAAACCGTGGAAATGCTTCGGTGCAGTTAGACTGATTGCATGTCGTTATAGTTACAGGAAAAGGTTACATCGTATATAGGAAATGTTCGATTTCATTTTCACGAGTTTTCAAGAAATTCTTGTAAGAACTTTCAGTATTAAATCGAAATATGTCTCCAAACTCAAGGATTTTAGTCTATATAAAGTTTTTCAATTTTACAAATTTTTTAGGACATGAATTTTCAAATGATCAAATCAAAAAATATTTAAACCTAAGTCTTCAAATCCTTGCATCCTAAGATTATCATAGACCAAAATATCTCAAATTCCCAAATTGGAAAATACAAACACCTAAAATCTTTTAATTTCGCGATTCTTAAGTAATGTACTTTTTAAATTCCAAAATTCTCAACATCTGTATTTTTCAAATTAAAAAGTTATCAAATTCTGTAATTTCTCAATTTAAAAATTCTTAAACCCCATAATTCGAAAATATCCACATCTCAAAATACTCAAATTCCCAAATTCATATTACAATATTTCCAAATCCCAAAATCCGCAAATACTCGAATCCTTAGTCTTTAAATCCTTACATTTACAAATGCCGAAATTAACAAATCCTCAAATTTCTTCATCTCACAATTCCTGAATATAAAAATTCCCAAATTTCCAAATTTGCAGATTTCTAAATTTCCCAAATCCCAAAATTGAAGAACTTCTACATTCAAAAATTTGGAAATTCCAAATTTCTTAAATCTCAAAATTGCCAAATACAAAAATTCTCAAATTTGCAAAAATTTTATTTCAGTTTACCAACAATTTCTATTTCAATAATGGCATTTGTATAATACTAGATATGAATACTATAACTTATTGAAAAGATCAAACTCACTGCAACATCCATAATAAAGAAATAGTTAAAATACTTAAAAAATGTAATTTCAATAATTAAACGTGCCACGTAGAAAGTCTGAACGATCAAATTCTCACGTTAAATGCAACGAACTCAGACCTGTTATCTTCGGCCTACCTCTGCTTTCTAAGAAATCAAAGGCTTTCGCATTCTCGTCTTACATGCTGTGTAGGTATGCTGCACGCAATCTGTCGACTACGAAATAATTGAAACAATGAAATCTCGACGTCAGAATAATGTAATGAATTCAATATGGTGCCATCATGTTGGTCGTCGAAAGAATTCACTTTCGAAGTACTGCGTTTGTTCATTATCCGTCATCGTCAATTACGTTCTGTGAATCACTTGTAAGCAGGATAATTTTTCCTTGAAGTTACAGCAATTTCAAGGTTCAAATTTCGTGGACGTTTTTGTTACGGTGACATTTCTTTACGTTGTCCCTAACGATATGCAACGTGGACGGTATGTAGAATAGAGTGAGTCATTATGATTCAACGTGATTAATAGCTGTTTTAGCAGTAGTATGTGGTACAAACAGAAATTTGCATATTACATAATTACATGCGCTAAAACAATATGTAGAAATAATGTGTAGAATACACAGAGTGAGTCATTATGATTTAACGTGATTAATAGCTGTTTTAGCAGTAGTATGTGGTATAAACAGAAATTTGCATATCACATAATTACATGCGCTAAAACAATATGTAGAAATAATGTGTAGAATACACAGAGTGAGTCATTATGATTTAACGTGATTAATAGCTGTTTTAGCAGTAGTATGTGGTATAAACAGAAATTTGCATATTACATAATTACATGCGCTAAAACAATATCTAGAAATAATGTGTAGAATACAACTAGTGAGTCACTATGATTTAACATGATTAATAGCTGTTTCTATATTAGTATGTGATACAAAGAGAAACTTGTAGATTGTAGAATTACAAATTTCAGTATTATATATTATATAATTACATATGTAGTCGAACAGTATGTACAAATAATATGTAGTTTACCTAAGGTACGTCACTATAATTTAATGTAATAAATAGCTGCTTCAGTACTAGTATGTGTTATGAAAAGAAATTTACATATTACATAATTACGTATGTATACAAACAATATGTACAATGTGTACTATACACAGAATGAGATACTATATTTTAACACAATAAATAACTGCTTCAATATTAATGTGTGGTACAAAAAGAAATTTGCATATTACATAATTGCATATGCATGTATGCATATGCACATGTAGACATAGGTATATTAAAAACAGCAAACCCTCGTATCCGTGGAAGTCTTGTAAATCCATGGATAGTTGAAACAGTTAATAATAGCGGATACTGTATGTACACATATTAGTGTCTGTTTAGATTGAAAATTAATTTTGCTTATTAAGTGTAGTTATTAATTAACTATTAATGGAGACTGTAGGGTAGAGGAATTTTGGGATATAAGTGTTTGAGGACTGCGGGATTTGGAAATGAGGGATTTGAGGGTTTATAAACTTGGAGAACTTGCAGCTTGGGAACATATGTAGATATGCAGAGACATAGAAATATGGGAGTATATGTATTTGGGAACTTTAGAATTTGGGAATATCAGTATTTGGGAATTTTTGAATTTGGAAACCAATGAGTTTGGAGGTTTAGACATTTGAAAAATTAGAAATTTGAGAACATAAGTATTTGAGAACTTAGGTATTTGGGAACATAAGTATTTGGTAACCTAGGAATTTAGTAACATAAGTATCTGGGCATATTGGAATTTTGAAATCTAGGGACTTGAAGGTTTAGTAACTTGTGGATATTTAGAAGTGATGTTTAGAAATCTAGGAATTCCTGGATTTAAAAATAAGAGAATTTGGGAATTTGGAAAATTCAGAAAGCTGGAAGCTTAATAATAAAAATGAGTAATTTAGAAATGTGTGAATGTAACAAATTTGAAAATGTAAAAATTTCAAAATTTGGAAATGTAGAAACTGAAAATTAGAGAACTTAGAAAACGTAGGAATTTGGAAAGTTATCAACTACGAAATATGAAAATTTGGCAATTTTATGGTTTAATATTCGTAAATATTTAGAAATTTGGAAATATGAAAATTTGGAATTTAACATATAAATAATTTGAAATATTGATATATAAATAACCATAAATATTAACAATAATATAATTTATAAAACCGCCTAAAAATAAGTTCAATCTCCATATTTATATTCCAAATTTTCTCAGAGTAATAAAATGTTTTAACTGAAATCAATTTTCAATCAATTTATCGAACCAGTATTTTCATGTATAAAAATGAACAAAAATACTACATTTTACTTAGAACAATGAAGATAATCCTAAAACCTTAAGAAAGATCTAAGAATCACAGAAGATGAATTATAATTATTAAATGTACCATTCCCTGAAGAACAGGTACCTCTCTTGAGGCATCTGTTTTATGATATTAATATGGCAGGGATTGTTTATTTACTAATTGTTTAACCACCATAAGGGTTAAAAGTTGTAATGAAATGCAAAGTATGCAGAGCCTTCCATGGTGGAATAAGGATTTAATTAAGTAATTTTTAGTACTAAGAATGGAGCGCAACGCGACGCAGAAAAATGTCTTGCAGCAGGCGTAATTTAATTAAGATAATTGAAGCGGCGACAAGCGAATAATTATGCGCGAACAAAGCTTGTTCCCGATGAAAACGAGGATTCAAGTTGCTTGACCGTTGAATTCTGTGACGTGCAAGAAGATTCTCATGACGAAGCGTGATTCTTGTTCGCAAACAAAAATGAACGTCAAATTCGATACAACTTTTACGATTAAATATTGATGATTCATGCAATAACATTTTCTTAAACTGTAATGTACATGTACCATATAGACTAGGTTACCATATTGGTTTATTACATTGCAAAGATGGCTTAAATTTGATATTTTTAGAATTTTATATTTTTATATTTTTTTATTTTTTAAATTTAGAATTTTTTAGAAAACTGAACTTTGTAGACAATTAATAACCACTGCGGTATTTTTCTTTTTTAAACAAAATATCAACTGTTGGAGCCGGTTATAGTTTTCAATTCTTACGAATTACAAATGTTTAAAAAGATCGTAAACCGTCAGATCGTAGGCCTTCACACGGTATACAACATTAAATTATAATAATTGGTAGTATATTAATTGTTTAAAAAGAAGGTTGCATATATATCAAGAGAAGAATGTAACAGTTTTTTGTGTATAAGAGTTTAGATGTGGTTTGTTAAAGATATCGATATTAGTTGGAATTCTCATTGCTTAAGAACATAGTTGCATTTAATATTTTAATTAGACAATTCTATTTTTCAGAATAATTAAAATAGTAAATCAAGTACAATTTTTTAGGTTATGTTATCAGGGCATATTTTTATTTTATTTTATTATTATTCTACCTATTTTGTCTATTTTATTTGTTATACTTGTTTTATTAGTTTTATTTGATTTACTTTGTTAAATTTGTTTTATCTCGTTTCGTTTTGTTTAATTTTGTTCAATTTTGTTTCATTTTATTTCATTTTATTTCATCTTGTTTGATTTTGTTTGATTTTGTTTCATTTTGTTCAATATTGTTTCATTTTGTTTTATTTCTTTCTCTTGTTTTATTTACTTTATTTGTTTTATCTACTTTATTATTATTTGTCCAAGATTTCTTCCGAATTAGGCTAAATTTCGTAGATGCAGTAAACTCTCGTTATATTGCCAAATACATAGCAGTATGAATTTCTAGAAGTTGATATTAGGACAATTTTTATAAATTCTCACGTCCTCTACTGATACGGAAGTGATATTAATGTGTGTGAAAGTTTGTATAAAAGTGGCAATGTAAGGAGAGTCTACGGCAGTCCACTTTACAGAGATTGGCAAAGTAAAGCAAAATGGATTAAAGGATTCAACGCGAATTAACAGACGTTCAGAAGTTCAAACAAATTGAGATCATAGCTTCTTAAGTTCGTAGCAGCGGACAAAATCCATTTGTGAAATAGGCTGTCACTTCCTTGGAGGAGGGAAGTGAAATTTTATTTCGTAATTGGAGACGAACGGTATAATTGTTGAACAATGTTGGTACTTACATAGGACTTCATCGGTTTAACATCTATAATTAGCAAGAATTGTTACAATGAAAGAAAAAATAATTAGTCATATGTATTTAACAATAACAATATTTATTAATAACAATTTATACTTTTATAAGTTTACATTTGTTAATATTTGCAAATGTGTAATTTATAAATTTCATATATTTTATATACAATTGCATATATTCACATATTTATATACATTCATAAATTATTATTTGCTTATATAATTTATAAATTTAAACATTTTTGTAATATTACGTTTATATATTTTGCAAACATAAATTTGTATTGATAAATTTATTAACATTATTATTCATAAATATAACTGTTAAATTTAATTGAAAACTGTGATATTAATTGAAGGGTTCAACTAATTTGCCATAAAATAATATCGCGTAGAATCGCGGTTTCATAAACGCATAATTGTGTTCAAATGAAGTGCATATTAAAATCAAACATTTGATACCGCTATAACGTTGCAACAGTTAATGATTGCAATACAACTTTCATATCAAATTTCAGAACTGTATTAATTGGATATTACATGTTTATTAATTGAAAACAAACTTGTCTCTAATTACCAAATAATTAATTTACAATAGAACCAAAATAATAAAACTTCGTCATATCATATCTCAAGAAACAGCTACTATTATATATTATTCCTTCTAACCTTGACTTGGTAAGTTATAAAGCTATAATGCATATTCATTGTATATGTAAACATTACGTACTGTAAGTAGCAGGTAAGGTGTTAGGTATTACCTTCAAACATATCATTTAGAATCCATTACTACTTTCGCTGCTAATGACGCATACGTTGCGTTCCGTCAATTGTTTCAATAACGCTACTGACGCACCTGTTGCGTTTCCCCATTCATCAAGTATACATATATTACTGTCACGTTTACCTCCTTAACACTCGAATGGTGGTTAGATCAATTGTGACCTGACATACGAAACCTATTTAGAAATTTGATGTCTTAATTATTCGGGAATTTAGAGAATTTAGGAAATTCAGAAAACATCGAGAATTTGGAGAATTAGGAGAATATGAAAAATTGGAGAGTTTGAAGAATTTGGCAGATTTGGCGAATTTGGAGAATTTTAGGGATTTCAAGAATTCGGGCGATTTAAAAAACTTGAAAAATTTGTAGAATTTAGAAGATTCGGAAAATTTAGTAAATTTAGGAAATTTGGAAAAATTGTAGAATTTGTGGAATTTGTAGAATTTGTAAAATCTGTAGAATTTGTAGAATGTAAAATAATTTGGAAGTCTTGGACAATTTAGTGAATTTGAGGATTTGCAGAATTTAGAAAATTTGCGAATGTAGAAATTTAGAAATTTGAAAATTTGTGGGTTTGGAAATGTAGTAATTTCAAGAATTAGAAATTTGGAATATTGGACGTTTTGAAATTGTAAATTTAGGATTTTTAAATTTTGTAATTGAGAAACATGAAAATTTCATATTTAAGTATCCTTATTTAGGAATTTCGGAATTTGTAAAGTCGGAACTGAGAAATTTACGGACTTGGAACATTGAGGAAGATTTGAAATATGGGAATGCAAAATTTAGAATTTTAAAATTCGATGATTCAATAATTTAGAAATTTAAAAATACACAATTAGCAGATTTGCACATTTTAAAGTGTGGGAATTTAGAAAAAGTAGGAATGTAAACATTTCAGAATTTGAGAAGTTGGACATTTTCAAATTCGATAATTTAAAAATTTGAAAATTTGGAAATTTGATAATTTGATATCTTGATAATTTCATAATTTAAAAATTAGGAACGCTTGAAAATTAAAAAAATACAAAATTTGTCAATTAAAATATACAAAAAATCAAAACTTAAAAAATTCATAAATTTTCCAATATTTAAATATACATGCCTACTAAAAATTTATAATATTCAATATAAATTTATCAATTTGTCTATCAAAAGCTATACGCGTATATCTCCAAATGCAAACAAACCCCACGTTGCACTCGACCATACATTCCATCCGAATCAGGCCTGCCAAAGTTAGCAAACCTCGCAACAAGTACAATCGCTAAATATCACGAAGAAATCGACAATGTATCGATAATGACAGCAGTATTGCAAAGTCCATGACGAGACAGATGCTATTCTTTCGTCCGTTCTTGCACTTTCCCTGGCTCGTTTTGCCCGGTTTCAGCAAGCTCTCGGTTGCCTGGATCCTCGTGGAATCACAGCACGCCACGATCGCTGTAAACAACTTGGCTGCCCTCGGAAACATCCCCATAAAGTACGTTTTATCTATCGTAAATCGATGGCGCGGCGTATTTCACCGGCGCGCTGTTATACAATGCAGCTCAATTAATGCCAAACTGTTGGCCTGATTTATTTCTTAACTCAGACAGGCCGCCGCCATAGCCGCGACCGCGGCCGCAGCCGCATCGCGATAATCGCCGATCCGTATACGGCTACGTGTGTTTGGCCAGTAAGTGCGTGGCTTTTGCTTACGGTGAATCACTGGTATGCGGTGTACTCGGTGAGCAGATTAAACTGCCGTTTCTGCCACATTAAAATACACCTCTGCCAGGGCCCCGTGCCCCCCATGCCCGTGAACGCTCGTTGCTTTTACAACGAAGATTCGCCGCGAAGATATCTTTTGCCCTGACGCGAATAATAGTCGATTGTAGTGTCCAACGGGGAGAGAACGAACGGAACTGCATCGGTCTTCCTACCCTTGCTTGTTTGTTTGCTAAAACTTGTCACTCTGACCGATATACCCGACGGTTTTAGTGCATAACTCTCGGCGTTTATTGTTTGCTAAACGTTCCAACGCGGCCAATGTAAACGTTACCGCGCGGACCGCGACGCTGGATGTAACGGATACGTTTGTTCGGATATCGTATGAGCACGGATGCGCGGCTAACCGACATTATGGGTGCGGTCGTTTTTCGAAAAATATCGGTTCGAATGCGGGACCGACCGAATTTTTTTCTCCTACTTGCTACGAGGACCCCGAAATTTTATTGACTTCATTGATGTAACTTGTTCTGGGCGTTTTTTATGTACATGGCCTTTTAGGAGTTGTTAAGTTTCAAGTTTTCGAGGATGCAAGTTTTATGGGTTTTCAAAATTTGTACGTTCACAAACTTCACAGATATACAAATTTGAAAGTTAGCGTAAAGCTTTAATCATTCTTTGTATCTTCTATTTTGCACATTTTTTAATTTTCAAATTCCTAAATGTCCTTATTATCAGATTTTTAAATATTTAAATTTGCAACTTTCAGATATACAAACCTCTGAATTTGCAGATTTGTAGATTGCCTATTAAACAAAG
Source organism: Megachile lagopoda (assembly GCA_036983795.1). Lineage (NCBI taxonomy): Eukaryota > Metazoa > Arthropoda > Insecta > Hymenoptera > Megachilidae > Megachile > Megachile lagopoda. Next base: position 3,153,182 of record CM072788.1, on the reverse strand, counting down.
TTGTAAATTCTTAATTTCCAAATTAATAATTTATTAGCTACTAAATACCAACTACTCAAATTTTCAAATGTCTAAATATCCTAATCATTAAATCAGGTCTCTAAATACATAGTAAGTATATAGTTTTCTAAATTGTTAGATACATCGATGCTCAATTAAAAATAATTTTTAATCTTTAATTTCCAAATTTCCAAATTACTAAATTACTGAATTACTAAATTACTAAATTACTAAATTACTAAATTACTAAATCACGAAATTACTAAATTACTAAATTACTAAATTACTAAATTACTAAATTTCTAAATTACTAAGTTATCAAGCTAATGATCAAATTATCAATTTACCAAATTATCAAATTACCAAATTACCAAATTACCAAATTACAAAATTATCAAATTACTTAATTACCAATTAACAATTTGACAAATTCTAAATATTATAGGTCGGTATTAAATTAGGTTGTGTTAAATTAAATTAAATGAACTGAGGTTGTGTTGTGGTAAAATTAGGTTACAGTAGTTATTTTATTTTTAGTGAAGCGAAGTTAAGTTGCGGTCGAGTTAGGTTAAAGCAAGGTTCAGTTAAGTTTGAGTAAGATAGGTTAACATGAGGTTAAGTTAGATGAAGTAAGGTTAAGTTAGATTAAGTTATGTTGAAGTAAGGTTAATTTAAGTCAGATTAATTTAGGTTAAAGTAAGGTTGAGTTAAGCCAGTTTCAGTTCGGTTAAGTTAAGTTTGATTAAGTTAGATGAAAGTAATCTTATGATTAAGTTAGTTTAAGTTTCATAAAAACAACCTTAAGTTATAATAAATTAAGTTAGGCTAAAGTAAGTTTAAATTGAGTTATATTATGTTATGTTATGTTACAATGGAGTCAGTGCAAAATAGGGTTAAGTTGTGTTTGATTATGTTAAATAGTGACAGAGTTCAAGTAGGATATTCAAAGTATTAGATTACAAGATTCAACTAGGATATTTTAAGTAATTCTATTCGATTATATTTAATTGCATATGGAAATAAATGTAAAGTGACGTTTACAAAGGTGAAGATTAGATTTCGACAAATATTACAAAAAGAAACGATGAAAAATAATATGATAATATACATATATGTACAGTACTATTACGTATAATACCATCATTTAGTATGTACTTATTATTACATTTATAATAAATTATGTTAATGTGCAAAAAGCGTAGCGAGAAATTATTAAGAGTCCCTTAATAAGGTACTATCGCACACACTATGATATTATCTCACGGACATTTATCTGGTACTTAGATACACTAAGCGCGTCCCTATTAGATTTAATGAAACTTCACACATTCAATAAAAAGGTTTTAAGTATGTAAGTAGAATTATTACAGTTTCTGAACCCAAGTTCAGTTTACTGTGTTGCATCGAATCATTTAACAAATTATTCTTCCGAGTATATATTTATCATTGGTCTATGATTCATACGTTTTCATACTAACACTGTTATCCTTAATGAATTTTCGCACCTCGACATTTTTCACCGCGAACAAAAAGGAAGATAATCTGTAGTTGGCTTGTGTTACATACAGATACAAGCAGATATAGTGCGAGCAACGTGTACGAACAGTTAATGATCAGCACTTTCGGTCTCCTTTTCCCATATGCTGAACTCATATATCACGCAACTAATTAACACCAAGTGTAATTACTGTCTACCACGATCCGAGCAACTTTGCGGGTAAGGGTGGACACCCTTTGACACGTTGTTACTATTCATTTCAACTTTTGTCCACGTTCGAATTATCTTGAATATCTTGACAACAAGAAATTATGTGGATAGCTTTTCAACGAGATGACAGCAAGTAGATAGTGATCGATGGTCAGACATTAATATAATAACTTTGAAACTCGAATGAAACAAATCGTCAGTATGTGTACATATGTGGCTGTTAACATTGTGGATTTCAGTCTCAACTTTGAAAATTTTGAAACTTGATTTATAGATTTTGAAATTTTTAATTTGCTAATTTTCAGAATTAGAGATTCTTCAGAATTAGAGATTCTGAAAATTGGTAATATTTTAATTCTGTACTTTTCAAGTTGTAAAATATAAAAATCTCCAGAAAAATATAGAAATTTCAATATTTTTGAACATTGCATAAAAAAATCTTTTACTGCATTAACTCTTCATACAGCCGTTTTGTTGCAATATAACGAGAGTTAACTTCAACTCAACGACACCCTCATCAATTCAGTGATCTAACGCAACATTCAATAACGACAAAAATAACATAAACTTTTCTTAACACATTTTCAATAATAAAATTATAATCCCTCTGAAAATTAATAAATAAAAATCACATTTCTGACCGCAAAGTATTTCGTCACCGACATGTTGAATAGAAATACCTTCGAGAAAACTAATAAATTTTATACTGCGTCTCCATAAAGAAATTATAAAACGTTAAGGGTTTTCTAGGAACACAAACGTCGTAATCTTCTTGTAGACATTTTGCTTCATCGAATTGTATGAACAGAGACTTGACTTTATCTCATCGCTATTTAGAACTGCTCCTGATAATTTGCAAGCCATCTAGGTAGCTCGTAAAGACGGGACTTACGACGTTAGTTCACCGTCGTTACGCCACTCTTATCCATGTTTTATCTTCTCCGCAACGAGTATTCTCAACGTTAAAGATCCATCGTTATCCTGGCCCTTGTCATACGACCATCAAGGAATTCTCTTACGATAGATGTTGGTACCTTCTCGACAAAACCCATTCGTGATTCTTTTTTAATATTTTTCTTCATACCTGTTTGTGGAAAAACTGATATCGCAATAAATAGTCGTACAAGTATTGCTTTTAGGATTGATTTTATATTGTCAGTTTCATTCAAGCTGATTTTAAGTTAGCGATAGACAATTTTATTTATTTTGAAACACTATTATTTTTTGCATAGTTGCTTGTGGATTGCCAATAATGACGCAAAAAATAGTTCTTGAAATATTGCTTTTACGATTGATTTTATATTGTCAGTTTCATTCAAGCTGATTTTAAGTTAGTTATAGTCAATTTTATTTATTAGGGTACACTATAACTTGTAGAATAATTACTTGTACAAAAATTGTAAATGATATCGTGATAAATAGTCCTCCTTGAAATATTACTTCAACGATTATTAAACGATTATTAAAATTCAATATTAAATATAATACTTGCAAATTCTTAATTACTTATGTCCCATTAAAATAATATCGCACTAGTTACACTTTATTATTGTATCATTTATTAAATAAAATAAACGGACGTTATGTATGTACAACAATATACATCGACACTTAATGTAAAGTGTATGTCCATATGTATGTCCATACATTTAAAAATATTCATTTGCATTGAAATTACAATATCGTTCACATAATCGAAATATAATCGCATCATATCAACATATAATCACATTCTATACATTAGCACTATATGTATACATGTTTGATGACCAGTTATTTCTAAATTAAAACTAAGGTCGAAAAATAAATAAATCAAAAATTACGTAAACTACAATAATTCTTTATCCTGACAATAGTTGTGTTTCGACGAAAGCTCCTTAACAATCTCAATAATTAAAAATAAGATTTTGTTACTTTTCGGAGTTTTTACCATCTGACATTTTGCCAAGTTCCATAAATGCAGTGTTATATTCGATGTTCTTTTTTATGCGATGAAGATCGAAAACTTGTAAAATATAGATTGGAATTTGACCGAATTTCAAATTGTAACAACACGCACGTGCGTCTGCTGCACGTGCACGTCACAAATGCTTACAGTTTAATGCTTCTCGTCGAGACTCGTTTACGACCCCATACAACGTCGTTGTTCGCCCCTCTATTCTGGTGGGTATCAGTTTAAAAGCCGATTCACACTATGCCGCAGTGTAGGGCGGTTTATTGCTTCCATATATCCTTAGGTAACTGTTCATTCATGTTGAGTTGCTGGATTGAAATACAGCCATACCTCCTTTCGCAACACGTGCGTTCGCGAGTTGTAAGCCAGAATCAATTTTTCAAATCTGTCCCCGTTCGTGTTAATCTTCTGCATCTTATATGAAGAATTGGTATAAAATTTAGATTTTCAAACGTGATCTGTCACATAATCACTTTACGTTATCGTTGCCATAGGCTCGTTTCTGATTACCTTGTTCATGTATGTGTGATTTATGCATCGATTGTACATAACCTCTGCGAAGGTTATTTATAATTACAAATATCGAAATTGCGGATATATTTTATTTAGTATTCAAGCATTCCAATTTCAGGTCTTTATTCAAATCGCCAAATTTTGAAATATTCGAATTCTAAATCTACTAAATAGGATTAAATAACAAATAGTTATTAATAGCAATATAGTGCACGAGTAGTAACGTTCTGTAGGATTAAATAATTATTTATCGTTCGAAAGTACTATAAGTTACTAACATTTTTACAAGTTACAATTAAACAACTGTTTGTTATTTATTAGCACTAAAAGTTGTTAATAGTAACATGGGTTATGACTAAATAATTTTTCGTTGTTTAATAATACTATGAATTACTAATATCATTGTAAGTTAACCTTAAATAAGTTGTTTGATATATAACACCAATATTATCGTAAGTTAAGGTTAAATAGTTGTTCTGTATTTAATAGTACCATAAGTTACTAATAATAACGTTGGCTACAATTAAATAATTATTTGCTATTTAATAATAATACAAATTATAAATAATAATATAGGTGAAAAAACAACTATTTATTTAATAGTTATATACATTACTAATACTAGTACTAAATAATAATAACAATTTATTAATACTAATACTAATAACAATTTACAAAAGCTAATAAATTACTTAATGCATACCATAACATTAGCAGCACATAAAACTAATTTTTCGTAATTTACCAGTACATTAAATTAGAAATCGACAGTATTATCGTTCAACGTTACGAGCTCAACGTGATTGCAATCTGTTTATCTTGTACGAAATATCAGACAATTTGTCCGTTTCTTCACTTTCCGTGTGAGCATTAAAGATGTGAAGAGTAGGAAAAAGAAAGTCGTTATCGGTCAAACATTTATCCCATGATCGCATGCCGCGTTAATATTATTCCGGTCCGGCACGCGACCGACTTTACAAGAACGGTGAACATCGAATTTTCGATCATAAATTTCAAGCATAAGCGTTTATTCGGTTTTGTATTAGATGTATTCGATAAACAGGGGCTTTTTCGTACCTCTTAATGGATTCTTTAATGCTGTCAAGCCTCGAGACGCAAGTTTTCTCGGATCACGAAACCTACTAATGTATTTACTTTAGCCACGCGACACGTTTCACAATCAAATTCGTAATTTGATTTATAACTCTTATCATTTTATGGGCTGCACATACTGGGCTACCTATTTTCCCTGTTAAAAACCGCGATACCAGCTTGTTCCGATATCTACATTTTCTCTACATCAGTGTTTCCCAACGTGGGGCACACAGGGGGGGCAATTTGATTGTTAAGGGGGCAATTCGAAAATGAATTCATCCAGAGTTTAAATTAACTGTATCAAACATCACTGAAAGTAATAATTACTAATAATTAACCCTTAACACAGGTATAAAACGATTCCACCTAATTTATCTTCACCTTTAGCCACTTATATCCTGAAAATATGAATACGTACCCTTTCTGAAACCCCTTGTCGTATCTCAAGAGTAATCGCTAAAATTTTAGCTTTTTCTATTAAAATCGGAAAAAGTTTTGAATTCTTCTGTGAAAAATTTTTTCAATTTTTCATGTTCCTGAATTTTTGTTCGTATTCAACGTTTAAATTTACTGACATCAGCTGAGAAATATACGTCTTAAACGTCACTGCGTGGCAGGTTATTCTGACGAAGTGTGACCTGGATTGAAATAATATCTTTACTGGCGATGTAACGGTTAAAATAATGTAGAAAAATCGTTTGTTAAAATTATTCCATTCGTGAATTCCAGTTCTCCATTATAAGTTTTGAAAATTTACTTACTGCGTTTCTACAACAATTTCGTAATGATTTTTTCCTAGCACCTATCATCTTAGTTTCTTCAGTGAAAAATTTAATTAAAATTTATGCACGTGTTTCATAAGAATTAGAATAGACGAGAATTGAATAGAATTAAATAGCGAGTTTAAGAATTTCAGAATGACTGGGGCACAAAAAAGCTTGAGAAACACTGCTTGCATAGTATGGCAGGAAAATACGAGCCGATTATACGTAACACAATTTTTACTTTCAACTCTATTTTTAAAGCTACCATATCGCTTGTGCAACTGCACTGTGTTTTCTGAACACGTCATAGCTGATGTTACTTTGTTCATCTGTTATCAGCAGGGAATACCCTCGCAAATTACTCGAGTTTCCAGATTACACTTACATCGAACCATTTTAGTAACAAGTTATTGATAAATTGATTTTTATGGTCAAGTTATCTGGGTATAATTAAATAATCAAATATGGAGTTCGATCAAATTTAATGAAGTAATGACGAATAGTATTTTTTTTAATTTTTATTAGGTAAGTGATAACAATGATTACAAATGTATTTTTATTTTGAGAGATTGAATATTTAAAATTAAGTGTACGTATAATTTGAAGTTTATAATGGAAATAATGAAAAGTATTTTTGTTAAAAATTTATTGCGTATGTGATCTAATGACAGATTGTAAACGAATGTATTTTTTGTTTGAAAATAGTTTAAATATTTAAAATTAGGTATAGTTTTAATTAAAAGTTATTAAGACTCAATTTAGTAATGCAATAAAAAATACTTTTCGTCTAACTTTTTACGGAATAAATGATTTCAATGACACATTACGAATGTATTTTTAATCTGGACATAGGTGTTTAAAATTAAATATTGATAATTAAAAATTAATAATTATACCGAATAATTTCACGTCACAACATTCAGTGGTAATTGAATAATTTTTACATTGATTAATTATTATTAAAAACTATTAAAGCATTGATAAATTACAAACAAATATATTTTTGTTCTAAGAGCATTTTAAACGTTTTGATTAAATTATTCATAATTTGAAGTTAATAAAACTCAATTTATTAAATTAATGAAAATTATTTTACTTTCAAATTTATATGAAATAATTTATTTTAATGACAGATTTAACAGCACAAATCGATTAACATACCGACGTATAATACACACATAATGTCAAGTTAAAAATAAGTAAACTTGTTTCAAATTTATTTACTTAAATAAATAAACGATAAAGCTTAAATTAAATACACAAACTAATAAACACATTAATTCTGCATTTCGATAAATATCAATAGACATTTCAAGAAAATGTAAATTTTATTATTTAAAAAAGAAACCTTTTGAATTGATCAAATGATTTGTTTGGCTCCAATGTTGAAATCGATTCAATACCCATTGATTTCCTACATAACAAATTTTTTATGGAGAAAAAATTAATAATAAAATTGATTATCATAAATAATAATATCACATTCAGAGACAAAAGTATGGAATAACACCGACCAAAGCCTTAACATCGCAGAAGCAAATAAAAAATACCCTACAGTACCTGAAACAGGTGTTACGTGCGGCGTGCGCGCGTGTAAAGCCGGAAAAATATTTGCCCTAACAAAATCAATTGTAACCGGGTCTTTATGTTGCGTGGATTCGGAGATACGCTAGTCCCATACGGGCCCTTTCATTAGATCGCAAATTTATGGAATAGTCAGGAAGCAATAAAGGGAAAGTTGCAATGAACAAATAACTTAAGGCATGTAAAAGATTAAATTTTATAAAAGAAATGGTTCAAAGGTTGTGTATACAATATATTGCTATTCACAAATGGTTAAATTTTAAACAAAAGAAAATATTGGCTATGTTGACATTAATGTGACGCAATTCCGGATTTGGAAGGATAAACAATTTTCAAATAACAACAAATTTAAGAATTTCCAGTTAGGGAAATCCCACAGTTAGTTGTTAACTACTGGAAACTACTTGCCGAAAATATTCACACAAACTAGCTGGAAGAGTAAAGGAAAAAGGACTCACCCAAATATATGTGTTAGGTTAAATTTAGAAATTATGTATGTATATATATATATATATATATAGCCCAAATATTCTGCAATGCCTGGATTCCTGAAGGAAGAAACACACACACAGTTAACCAATCCACCAGTTAGAACCTTAAAGAAAACTGAACTATTATGAAATTGAACAAAATGAACTATACAATTAGAAATAAAAATGAAACAAATATAATAAATAAAATAAACTAAATTGAAATTGAAATTGGAAAAATATACGTGAAGATAGAGTCTTTGCCCTAATTTGTAACTTTAACAAAATTAATGACAAACTCGTCTCTAAACCACTTCACGGACCCCCGACACGCACCTCGCGATTGTACATCGAAGAGTGTTGCAACTTGTACCTCTCGGAGAAGACCAGGAAGAGCCTAGTCCGAAATTGTTTACATTGCGTTGATATGCGCCTAACGAATTAGGCTGCGAGGCCAATGCGTAAGGGACCGTGATTCGTTAATTAGGTGGTGGTGGGTGCATGTGCGTTCCTCCCTTGTTCAGTCCTTATCTTCCTCTCTTTCTATATAGTTCCTTCCTTTACTCTCGAGCCATGGACTGATGTCTTATTAACTATTGAATAATCTTTACAATTATGTGGATTAATTTCGCTCGGTACCTTAACTATTGTAGGACTGACTGGCGTATAAGTACTTACAATATCAGTACAATGCAGATCTATGAACAATTTCTATTGTAATTTAATGTTGCATCGTGGATCCACGAGGAACATTCCAGAACGCTTGGCGTTATCGGACCACACGAGCGCGCTTTTGTTTATATTGAGCGGTTCGAAGAAGTAGATTGATCTAAGATTTGGACCGTGGGACCACGTTAATTCCAAGGAAGGAATGTGCTATATTAAACAATCTTAGTTTAGTCGCCAGAAGATAGCCTATCTAATAAACATTAAAAACCGTTACTGCGTACGATTAGGGTGTTCCCAGAATGCAGTATGCATTATCGATACGCATCCGGTCGGTGAAAACTACAAAGGAAATTTTGAAAATATTTCTGTTCGGAACGTAACACAGGAAACAGAACCCAGTCGTCGCTACGGTCGATGAGACGTAAAACTTGAAATAAAAAAAAAAATATAATATACTATACAATCAATAAAACAATATAAATTATGTAATGCATAATCAATAAAAATTGAATGAATTAAAATTAAAATCCTTATCAACCAATTATTTGGCCCAACATCAACCCCACAATAAATAAAAAAAAAAATAAAAATTCAAGTTTATTGATCTCGTTCAGCTGTAAACCATTTTCCTAAGCACTCGAACAATTAATCTGCCAGCAGAATCAGAAGAATAAGTTGTTGCAGAGGATGTTGAAGGAAGCAGCATCCGTTATTAAAGGAAGCGCAAACATTTAGCCGGCAATGTGGTCGTAGGAACGCGCGAAACACGCACGAGCAGACTCCTCTGGTGCTTGTTCGGTTGGCCTTTCTCTGTCTGTCTCGTTTTCCTTCGATCTCCATATCTTCGTCCTCGTCCTCCCGTGCTGCTGGACAACTGTTGCTGCTAGTGCATCCATTATTACAGCATTACGATTTGCCGCGGCACCACGTGCACCCCGCTTATGCATATATGCAGACCTCTCGTATTCTCTTCCGTGCGTGTACAGCATGTTTCAAATGTACATACATATGTTAAAAACTTAAATACAACCCGAAGAATTTCATTCGCGGAGGTGAACAACGGCTTGGATACCATTGGCGTAACTAGTACTTTTATCTCAGCTGCGACGTATTTCACTAGATCTACCTGGGGTAGATTTATGAGGGGGAGATTTACTAGGAGTTCATTTTCTAGGAGATTCATTAGGATTAGAGTTCTTAGGAATGTAATGGTCAGTTTGGACAATGCTGATCATTTGCAAATAATGGTTTGTTTACTATTAGAGTAACTGGGATGTTTATCTGTGCTGGGACATATTTCACTAGGTCTCTCCGGGGTAGATTTGTGACGGGGAGATTTTCTAGGAGAGAATTTACTAGGAGATTTATTGGGAATAAAGTTACTAGGAGTGTGATAGTTAATTTGGACATCACGTTTGAAATATTAACATTTCTCAAATTTCTAATACTACAAATTTCCAAATTTTCAATTTCACACATTCTGAGTTTGAGTTTCACAAATTCTCAAACTTGCAAATTCTCAAATTCTCACATATCTAAATTTTCAAATACCTAAATTCCCAAATTTTCACATTTTCAAATTTTTAAATGACTAAATAATCAAATTATAAAATTACTAAATTTCCAAGTATTTTAGGTTCCAAATTTCCACACATCCAAGTTCCTTAATTCTCAAATTTTACAGTATTCATATCTCCAAATTTCCAAGTTCTGAGTTTCTTCTCCCACTTCAAACTCTTCAAATTCTCAATCTTCCAAATCCCTAAATTTTTCAAATATTTCAATTTGTAAATTCTTATGACACCAATTCCCAAGTTTCAAACAATTCAAGTACCCAAATTCATAATTTTCAAACTCACTAAATTTATAAATTTGAAAATTTATAAATTCCAAACTCGAAAATCCTGCATTTGACAAGTTCTCAAATTTTGCAATTTGCAATTTCCAAAATTGTGACGTTCTCAGTTTTCATAATCCTTAAACTTCAAATTTCCTAATTTTACAATTCTACAATTTCTCAAACATCCAAATTTCCTAATTTCCTAATTTCTTGATTTCCTAATTTCCTAATTCCCTAATTCCCTAATTCCCTAATTTCCTAATTTCCTAATTTCCTGATTTCCTAATTTCCTAATTCCCTAATTCCCTAATTCCCCAATTTTCCAATTTCCTAATTCCCTAATTTCCTAAATCTCTAATTTCCTAATTTTCTAATTTCCTAATTTCCTAATTTCCTAATTTCCTAATTTCCAAATTGCCAAATTGCCACATTTCCAAATTTCCAAATTTCCAAACTACCAAATTGCCAAATTCCCAAATTTCCAAATAATCAAATTTTACAATCCTCAAATAATCCTTGACGTTCTGAGCTTCTGCAAACCCTAAATTCACAAATTCCAAATTTCCTAATTTTCAGATTTCAGTCCCCAAATTTTCAATCTTCCAACCCTCTTTCGTAAAATATTCAAATTTCCATGATTTCACTTCTCAAATTTCAAATACTCAAATTTTCAAACTCTCTAAATTTCCAAATCAGAAGATTTCTAAAAATTCCCAAATTTGCGCCGTCGGATATGCAACGATATATCGTCCTCGTTCACCGAAGATTCTGTTTTAAAAAATATTTTAACACTCTGGCGAAGGTTGAACTTCGAGGGCCATTTAAGAAACAAAACGAATTCTCGAAACCTCTGTATAACCTCCCACATAAAGTTTCGTAACGTTGAATTCGCGTTTGCGTCCGCTGTTATCCAGAAAGTCTGAGCGTTACGGTAACGTATGGTTAACGCACTTTTACTCCGTTTCGAATCGCTTTGTAGCCGTTGCTTATCGCGATGTGCATGCCAGATACGTCGCAGCTTTATCGTTCGAGCCTGTTATCACCGTGCTCCATCGTTTTATAAGAGTATGCAAACACTTTATTCGCTCGCACGAGAGTGACAAATGCACCGAGGCCGTAGCATCGTCAGGTGGCTTTATTCGGGCGATTACAGCACGATCGAAGAGCAACGCGCTTTATTATTATGTGCCGTGCACACTTTGCATGGGGCTTAATGTCTGTGAAACACGTAGCCCCCTATCACGAAAGAGTATCATTCGATATTTCATAGAACGATGGGAATTCGGACGGTATCGGGCAACCTGTTCGAGTTCTTTCGGTAATTATACTTCGAAATTTCCGATTGCCCTCGCTCCTCCCCTTCAATAATTCAGTGATAGCTGTTCTTTTCGGGTATACTTTTTAGGGGAGGTAATCGTAAGACATTGGTATTCTTTAGGAAATTGAGGTTGTCTTGTATATGTACACAGTATGTCTGAAAAATAACGGAACTTTTTAAATAAAAAAAAAAGTATTGGTTATTTTGCCAAAATTAATTTTTTTTATTCAAAATACATCTCTTCCGCATCAATACACCGCTGGGCACGCTCAGGCAATGTTAACATAGATTTTTTTATATCGTTTTGCGGAATCGCTTCAATCACCCTTGTCACAGCTGCTTGGACTTGTGTAACAGTGTCATAAAACGTTCCTTTCATGGCTAATTTCAATTTTGGAAAAAGGAAGTAATCGCATGGAGATAAGTCAGGCGAATATGGAGGATGTTGGAGCACACAGATTTGTTTTTTCGCCAAAAATTCACGAACAGCGACAGTTCTGTGACATGGTGCATTATCATGCAAGAGAAACCAACTTCCCGGCGCTCGATATTCGGGCCTCACACGAACAATCCTTTTCCACAAACGTTCCATAACATCCAGATAATATTCACCATTAACATTTTGTCCCTGTGGAACGAATTCCCGAAGTATAATACCTTTAGAATCGTTTAGAGTTTAGAAAAACCCAAAACCTGGCTTTGGGTCGTCTTCCAAAGTATCACGACCATTCTGGAATCGCTTATACCACTCGAACACACGTGTACGGGATAAACAATCATCGCCATAAACATTTTTCATTAATTCAAATGTTTCTGTAAACGTTTTACCGAGCTTTACCGAGCAGAATTTAATATTCGCTCTTTGCTTCATCGTGATTTTGTGACGCGGTGACGAAAGGTTCTGTCGCTTTAAACGCTATAAGTTTACAATTCGTTGCTCGATTCCAATAACGATTGGTTTGTTTTGTAGGGGAGGAATACTGTTTTTAGATAGCATATTGTTTTAATAGATGGTGTCAGTAGTTTTCCTTGAATTTAAAAAGTTCCGTTACTTTTCAGACATACTGTATATGTGAACAGTTCTAACACTAGATTTCGAAATTTCGAAGTGTCCTCGCTCCACCCCTTCAATAATTCAGTGATAGCTGTTCTTTTCGGGTATACTTTTTTGGGGTGGAAATCGTGAGACATTGGTATTCTTTAGGAAATTGAGGTTATAATACTAGAAGGTCCTAACACTAGATTTCGAAATTTCGAATTGCCCTCGTTCCACCCTTTCAATAATTCAATAGTTGGTGTCCTTTTCGGATATACTTTTTTGGGGCGGATGATAAATGGGAGACATTGTGGTATTTTAGGAAATTGAGGTTATGTGATTTTATTCTGTGAACAATCTTAACACTAGATTTTGAAATTTCGTATTGTCCTCGGTCTACCTCTTTAATAATTCAGTGATAGATGTTCTTTTTGGATGTACTTTTTTGGGAAGGATGAGAACGTCAGACATTGGTATTTTTAGAAAATTGAGGTTATATGTTAATCTTGATTGAAAAAAAAATCATTATATAATCTGGTATACAAAAATCATTGTATGATCTGATTTGTTATCCATTATTTAATTACTTTCATAGTTTAGGTTCATTTTAAATATAAGTAGTCATTAAACGTCCGCAAAATCCGTAAACATTCTTAAACTTGCAAATTTCGAAATTTTTATTATTCGAATTTTTACATTTTTAAATATCCTAAATATTTTAATTTTTCAAATTTACAAACCAACAAACTTTCAAATCACAAAATTTGTATAAAACTAAATTGTTATATTCTCGAATTTTCAAATACTCAACTTTCCAACTCCCTTAATAAGAAATTTTTAGCTTTTCAAATCTGAAATAATCAAATTTTCATATTCTCAAATTCTAAAATATTCAAATTCTTATATTCTCAAATTCACAAATTCACAAATTCACAAATTCAGAAATTATCAAATTCTCGCATTTCAACAGCCTTAAATTTCTAAATCCCTAAATATCAAAATCTTTAAATCCCTATATCCCTACATCTCCATATCCCTATATCCCTATATACCTGAATTCTTAAAGACTTAAATCCCTAAATCCCTAAATTCCAAAATCTCAAAATTCTTAAATTTCTATATCCCTATATGTATATCTAAATCTTTAAATTCGTAAATACCTACCCTTTCACATTCAACAACAGTCATAATATTAAACTGTCTGACATTATTCTCTGCTTCAGGAGTTAATAAATTGCTGAATATGAATATAAAGAAGGTTCATTTTTAAATGAATTTTCTGTGCACAGAACAGATGACATTTTACTTAAATAATCGACTAGAAGAGACTGAGTGACAGCTTTAGGTCAATTGCATTATATATGCCGAAATCTTAAATTAAACTGACGTGCAGAGAAATTATTGATAGTCACAGATATCCGTCGTATGATCTTCCTAGCTGTTCCACACTTTCAGGGCAGTGAACCTATATATTTAATTAAAAACTGACCGTAAGTTCTGCTACAAATACTTGCTTTAAAAATTGTACTGCTTCTAAAATTGGTTAATAAGTATACGTGTTATTTTTCTTCAGATTTTCATATTTTAATAGCTCTCAAGTTCTCAATCTCCAATTTCAATAATTTCGGAACACCAATATTCCTAAATTACGAAACTCAAGAATTCACAAATACTCAAATTTGTAATTGACAAATTCAACGAATTTTTATATTTTAAAGTTTCCAAACTCTCAAGAACTTAAATCTTGGAATTCCTAAATTAAAAATTTTCAAATTCTCAAATTTTCAGCCAACCATATTCTTCTTAATAAAATAACAGTTCGTAATTAATTTTCTAATAACAGTGAAATTGTTAAGAAGTCTTGTGCACAGATTCTAGAATAGAATCAGCAGAATAAAGAACCTTGTCGATTTTGTCGAGTATTTACTAAAAACTGAAATAGAACTTGCAACCTGATAATAAAAATCAGCAATGATACCTAGACGAAGAATGATATCTTCGTTTATATTGAGGTTTTACCACCAATGTCAAACAATTTGTAGTTTTTCACAGTATTTTCAGTATCACTAAAATCTACCATAGTTAAATTGCACTGTAATATATCCAGCTGTAAATAATTTCAACCTGGACTTGTACCACTTTCAAAATAAACATCTGTCCAATACCGTTAATCATCCAGACTCCACCGCCCAAATATTAAGGAACTTGAATTATTTTTACTATAGATTGCTTACAGATAAATATATCATATTAAGTTCCATCTATTGTCATCACACCTTTTTCAAAAATAGATTGCCTCACTTTCAAAATAAACGGCTCAATAATAATTAGACACATTTTCTATATCATTGTTTCCTTTCGCGCAAATACAGTACCTGGCTATCGAATAGCACGAACATTTTATGGCTACTACATTATGTCATATATGGAAAATCTTAGGCCATGCAAAATTATTACTAAATACGTTGATAACATATACATAGCAATTTGTTATCGTGGTAATAAATTGTGTGGGTGATGAGCGATTAAGGGCTGTGCAAGCGTTTACGTTAGGCTCGAGTATCGATGGCGCGTTTCGTGAAATTTGAATGCCATAGAAAATATCTGCCTACTCAGAAGACTAGTTTACAACTCTCCAACCACATTATCTGAGCTGAAAAGAATTACAGATATTTGGGAAAATAATGAAGATATGAAGCATATGATCAGTGCAAAGCAAAGGGTGGAAATACAAGATATTAACATGTGTTAACACTAAACCTACCGGCATATAATGTGTACTTTGAAATTAAAAATGAAGTTGAAAAATAAATGAACAAACGACGAAACATAAATTAGTACACACTTTTATTTTTGATCTTGTTGAAAGTCAATACTGATTTCAAGGAATGCACATTAACAAATTGTGTAACTTATAATAAGAAACTTGTGGAGCGGTCATTTGACCGGTTTGGTAGTTTTAGTGTTAATAATGATATGTACAGTCGTAGTGTATCATGTTAGTAGCTAATAAATTATATAATTACAATTTGAACAGGCCTTTTAATTTTACGGAAAACGTGAAAGATACTGAAAAATAGTGGTCCTAATTCAGGGTGTGTAGATATTAGTTGTGACTGTCCCAAAAAGCTTTCCTTATTTTTCACAAAAACTAACGACGATGGACCCAGCCTATCAGGCACGGTTATTATGAATTTACAGCGTACGCCTAAAGGAATTGAAGTGTCATCCAATTAAGCTTCAATAGAGAGTATTCCACGGATACGTAGCGTTAAGTTTCAAAGTGCTCCATTCTCAAAGGGTTAACAGCGAAAGCAAAAAGTTAATCGACTCCTCGATTATCACCATAGCTCTGAATACCAGCTACTCGATCATCGTTAAACGCAAAATCATACAGTTATTATCCGGAACATTTTAATACGCTTTGCACGGCTTTCCGAGTGACTTCGAGCAATATGGGCGTCAAATTGCAGGCATCGCGATCGATTTTGCGTCTGGTGTGCAGAGAAACCGGTTCCCTCACTCTTACACGACATTAACATCAGTGACACGAGCGGCTAACAGGGACGAATCAGGAATCCTAATTATTCAATCAAGTCTCGTTTCGTTCTTGACGTCTCTCGGTCGTCGAGTGTGGATCTGCTCGAGGAATCGCGTGCGTGAATCCAATAATCGACGTCTTCGGCAACGAGATGCGTTGTTTGGACAAAAATTTCTTTACAAGGCGAGCCACGGTCAGGAAAGAAGTCTTGACAGTATGTGGGTAGCTGCTTTGTTATTGCACTGTTTACGTTTAACGCTGTACATTGCGTATGTACGCTGTACGCTCGTGAGGATAAAATGGGATTTTTATACTGTACGTGTATGGGGCGCTGAGAAGTCAGAATTTAAGATTTGGACGGTTTAAAGGAATCATTGAGAGGCTGCAATTATTAATTTATTGTTTTTTCTTGGATATTTATAGGAATTGGCGACGAAATTTTGGTACGGAAATTTTACGTTTATGGATTGCATACATAAGGGGCAATTTTTATGTAACTAATTTAATGTGGGAATGTTGAAAGTTTCTAAATTTCTAAGACTTGTGACTTTTGAAATTTTTAAATTTCCAAGATTCAAAGTTTATGAATTTCAAACTTAGGAAATTTACTTCTGAGTTTCCGAAATTCGCAAATGTTGGAATCTATAAATGTCAAATTCTCAAATTCTTAAATGTTTAGATACAAAAATAACCAAATTTTCACATTTCTAGGTTATTGAATTTTTAAATTCCTAATATTCCCAATATTTGAATTCCTAAATTTAAAATTTCCAGATATCTAGTTATCCAAAATTAGAAAGTCCCGAGTGTAGAAATTTGTGTTTACAAATTTTGAAAATTTGAAATATCCTAATTCTCAAATTTGCAAATGTCTAAATTTCCAAATTCCTAAATTCCTAAATTCCTAAATTCCGAAATTCCCAAATTCTTAAATTTTCAATCTCATATGTTCTCAATATGAATTCTTCAAACTCTTCAATTCTCAACATTCTTAAAATTCTCAATTTCGCAAATCCTCACATTTTCAAATTTTCAAATACCCAAGTTTTTCAAATTCCCAATTTTGTCAGTTTCCATATCTCCAAATATCCAAATTGCTACATTTCGAATATCTCAAGTTTTCAAATTCTCAAATTTACATGTAGTCAAACTACCAAATCACCAAGCTACGAAATTCCGAAGTTCCAAAGTTCCCAAATTGTCCAAAATCCCAAAATTCTCAAATTCTCGAATTCTTAAATTCCCAAATCCATAAATTTTCAATTCTCCACACTTCTGCCTTCCAAACCTTCATATGCTAAAATTCTATAATTTTCGCATCTCCAAACTTGGAAATTTAAATATTTATAAGTTTCCAAAATCTCAAATCTTTAAATTCTCAAATATGCATGTAGTCAAACTACAAAATTTCCAAAGTTCCAAATTTCCAAATTTCCCAAATTGTCCAAAATCTATAAATTCCCAAATCCTCAAATGTTCAATTCTCCAAACCTCATATGCCCAAATTCTGCGATTTAAACATCTCCAAATTGGCAAATTTGCAAATTACGAAACTACCAATACTTTCATAATCAACAGTACACAAAAATATATACTAATCGTATTTGTTCTCGGAAACGGTGTTCAATGAACACTGTCAACATCTATCATCTTCTACTCCGTTTTTCTCAACACTATATAATGTCATTTTATGTATCTGTCCTTCTTGACTCATTGTGCTTCCCCGTTTCATATTTTCCTTGATGATGACCCTGACGTTATTTACATATTCTCGTTGCAGCCAACTCGATTTGGTATAAAAGGCGAAATCCCCAACAGTTCGATGACAGTTGTCGCTGCAACTTCGTGCAAGATGAAGGACCTGTTCGGATTCGCCATTTTGACAACGTGTCTAGCTATCTGTCTCGCCGATTGTCGCTCGGGACTTAATGGTCGTAATGACTGGTATCAATGCGAAGGATTAAAGGACTTAAACGTAATTGTTTATTATTATTTGTTGTAATTGTGTTGGCTATTGTTAACAAACAGAAATATTTGTTGTTTTTTCATTGTTAACAAACACGAATATTTTTTGTCCTTACGCTGTTAACCTAACCTAACCTAACAAATATGAATATTTCTTGTTCTTACACTGTTAACAAATATAAATATTTCTTGTTCTTACACTGTTAACAAACACTAATATTTGTTGTCCTTACGTTGTTAACAAATATGAATATTTTTTGTTCTTACACTGTTAACAAACACTAATATTTGTTGTCCTTACGTTATTAACAAAAACGAATATTTTTTATTCTTTCACATATACCTGTACAAAAGGTGTTTACTTATTAGCACAAGTTTACAGTAGAAATAATCACGAGTAATAGACACATGATGAAGTGAATTATTAAAGATATTAAAAATGCATTCTTCAACGCAATGCTTCAGTTTGCTGTTTCGCATTATTAATATAATTTTAGTGGTATCGAGTGTTTTATTATCTCCGTGCTTTCAGTTTTTAATTATTCAATCAAATTAACTTCATGATGGCAGCTTTCGGTGACTGACGTTTCGTAATTAATTATTTTATTGAATACTATATTGTCTTGTTTTCTACGTGAAAGATTGAGAAAATTATTCTATTGAATATTATATTTCCCTTTTTATTTCTATATGAAAGAGTGACATTTTTTGGTTTAATATTATATCGTTTTTTGTTTATACATGAATGATTGAAAAAATTATTCTGTCGAATATTATATCTTTTTTTGTACTTCTATATGAAAGATTGAAAAAATTATTTTATCGAACATTGTATCGTTTCTAAATAGACACAAAAATAAAATTATTTTTGCATGAAAGATTGAAAAAGTTGTTCTATTAAATATTGTATCGTTTTTTTTTTATTTCTATATGAGAGCTTAAAAAATTTATTTGTTCATTCATATCATTTTTTTAAACTGATTTTGTCTGGTAATACAACACAGAATATAAGTAGACTTTGACGTATTAAATTTCACAGTATGAACGATCGTACATAAAATGTCGCAGTTGCAATTATTCAGATAAAACTCGTTTCATTCTTCAATTTTAAATTTCTACTCGATATCGTACACAATTAATATTAACTGTACAGGAACGTTCTCGTTGCTTTTCGATTTTCTAATTTTCAAAAAATTTACTATTTAAAAATAGTAAACTACATATACATATTTAAGTCTAAAGTAATGTCTGCCTTTGCAAATCAAAATCTCTTTGCTTTATTATTATATTTTATTTATTTAGTTACTTTCAATTATACTTTATTAATTTAATTATTTGTTTTTACTTTTAGTTTTAATTATATAAATTTTTGATAGCAGGCATTGCAGAAATACGATGTAGTGTTAAACATTGCAATTGCACTTAAATTGCAACACAATTTGGTTTTTTATTAACAAGAAAATTGTTTCATAAACAAAAATATTTGTCTTAATATATTTAATTGTAAAATTCATTAAAAATCTGAATCGCTACGAACACGATGGTCAACATCGAACGCTAAAATTGTATTAACAACAACAACGTTATCGTGCTCTTAATATTTTTCTGAATATACGAAAGAAATGCGATAACATTTATCAACACTCAAACGGTTAAGTAAATAACATCATTACTTCGTTACTGATTAAATAATAAACGTCTAATTACATACTTTAAAAATACTCATTATATATCCTGCATATTTTAAAAAATAAAATTTTTATTAAATATTTTTGTATAATACGTACGACATAATAGTAATATATAATTATACAAAATCATATATTATTATGTTTAGATATTTCTCATATTATGTTTAAATATTTTTATATATTTTAACTTCATAAATGACTGTATTCTAATAATCAGTTAATTCTAAAAATATTCGACTATGTAGAAATTGATATATACAAGGGTGTTGCATGACACTTAATTAATATTCTAATTTATAAATAAAAGTGGGAAAAATTTGGAACTGAAGGCTCCCCCTATTTTGTATTACATTATATTTGGAATTCACATCCAAATCGTCAAAACTCGTTGTAATACTCTAGAAATCTCCAATGTCCCATCAAAATGTTCTAATTCATGCAATAGGTACTCATCACTTTAAAAATCTAAATATATGTCTATCAAGTATCAAGTATCAAGTATCAAGTATCAAGTATCAAGTATCAAGTATCAAGTATCAAGTATCAAGTATCAAGTATCAAGTATCAAGTATCAAGTATCAAGTATCAAGTATCAAGTATCAAGTATCAAGTATCAAGTATCAAGTATCAAGTATCAAGTATCAAGTATCAAGTATCAAGTATCAAGTATCAAGTATCAAGTATCAAGTATCAAGTATAAAGTATAAAGTATAAAGTATAAAGTATAAAGTATAAAGTATAAAGTATAAAGTATAAAGTATCAAGTATCAAGTATCAAGTATCAAGTATCAAGTATCAAGTATCAAGTATCAAGTATCAAGTATCAAGTATCAAGTATCAAGTATCAAGTATCAAGTATCAAGTATCAAGTATCAAGTATCAAGTATCAAGTATCAAGTATCAAATATCAAGTATCAGATGTCAAATATCAAATATCAATCATCAAATATCAAATGTCAAATATCGGAAATATCAAACAGTTGCAGATTCCATCAGGAGCGGTTGGCATCAACATCATCAACTCGAACATCAGTAAAATACCTGCAGATGCATTCGCGAAATTCTCCAATTCGCTGGAAGAATTAAACATAACCGGTTGCGGTGTGGAAGAAATAGAAACCAACGCATTTAGAGGTTTACCCAAATTGCAGTCGCTTGGTTTGGTCAACAACAAGATCCGCAGCATCGACGCGTCTTGGGTCAAAGACCTATCAAATCTGAAAGAGTTAAATGTATGGCGTAATCGCATCGCGGATATAGATCCCGCGATTTATGATCTCCTGCCCGAACTGAAAGTCTGGGATATAGCGTACAACGATCTGAACAACTGCCTGTCACCCGAGTTGCTGAAGAAGCTGAAGAAACTTCGAAGAATTTTAATCGCCGGCAATCCGTGGTCTTATCGATGTCGTTCGTCGATGACTTGGTATCTCGGCAGCAACCACATTCGTTTCATCAAGGATTGGAGCATCAGCGATTTACTGATCGAGGAATGTTTAGCTCATGAACCGGGTGCTGAAACCGACGACCAGATTTTGAACAAATGCGTCGATCGCAAAGTGGGATCTTCTGACACGTTGCCTTATTCTGTGGCTGGATTGAACGAACAAGTTCGAGAACTGACTGAACAGGTCCATAATCTACGAGCAGATGTCGAGATGCTGAAGAAGTCCAAACATTAATCCCATTTAAGTTTTTCTTATCGCGGTGGCTTTTGGACATCTGAGGCTATGTATTAATTTTGACACGCTGTGCTTTTGAGACTTTATTATGCTTTTATGTGGAATTTAGGATTCATGTTTGTAATACTCTGAGCAATAAAAATGATTCATTGAAGGATGTTGTATTTTCATTGTCTAGGTTTGTTTCTGAGAATTGTTCTTTTATAATGGAGTAATTTTTAGAAAATAGATTGTTTAATACTTAGGAATTGAATAGCGCAATGATTGTGGTCATTTTGGGGGTTACTCACAGTTTTAAATTTTTGATTTCCTTAATTTCTATATCGGCAAATTTCCAAATTTTCAAATTCGAATATTTAAAAATGTTCATATCTCAAATACTCAAATTCTATTTCGAAATCCCAAAATGTTGAAATTTCGAAACCTTGAAATCCTCAATTTCTCACGCTTCCGAATTTCTAAATTTTCTAATTTTTATGTCCTCAAATTCTCAAATTTTTAAATTCTTAGAATCTGAAAATTTCACATCCCCAAATCTCTGAATTCCAAATTTCTCACGCTTCCGAATTCGCAGATTCCCTAATCTCTGTATTTCCAAATTCTCAAAGTTCCAACCCCTCAAATTACAATACTTGTAAATCCCTAAATATTCAAGTTTCAAAATTTTTAAATGTCGAAGTCTTCAAATCCCCAATTTCTCATGCTTGCCAATTTCTATATTCCTTAACCTTTATGTCTCCATATTCTCAAAGTTCCAAATCCCGAAAGTTCTAAATGTGCAATGTCCAACTTCCAAATTTTTCAAATCCCCAAATTCTTAATCTCTCAAATTTTCTAAATCCTCAAATTGTCAAGTTTTCCAGTTATCAAACGTCCAAATATCAAAATTACAAAATTCTCAATACCCCAAACACCGAAGTGTCAAATTTTCAAACTTCTATGATTACAAATTTATAAATTTCTTCATTGAAATCCATGAATGAGAGGTTCCTTTCTTTTGAGTTATCACATTTTCTATAAAAAACCAAGATTTACGCTTGACTGTGCATAGATTTTTTATTAACATCAGATTTACGTACATTAAATGACCGATTACTTTTAAATTGAAATTATTACAGAAAAATATATAAACAATAGATGATACGTTATCTAGTTCAAACGTTCATACTAGCTCGTACTAGCTCACACGTTCATACCAGGTCATACCAGATTATAGGTTATTATTACATAGTTCATTCTGGGTTATACCAACTCATACGTTCATTGTGGTTCATATTAGTTCATACGTGCTCATAGTTTCATAGCAGGTCGTATCAGCTCATAATTAATTTTGGATTATACCAACTCATACGTTCATAAATTTATAGCAGTTCATATATTCATGCGCTCATACTAGTTTATAGGATCATACTAGTTCATATGTTCATATTAGTTCATACTAGCTCATACCTTCATACCAGGTCATACCAACTCATACGTTTATATGTTCATAAGTTTGTAGCAGTTCATATGTCCATGGACTCATACTAGTTCGTATGTTCATACTAGTTTATAGGATCATAGTAGTTCATACGTTCATATTAGTTCATACTAGCTTATACTTTCATACCAAGTCATACCAGCTTATAATTAATTCTAGATTATATCAACTCATACGTTCATAAGTTTATAGCAGTTCATATATCCATGCGTTCATATTAGTTCGTATGTTCATATTAGTTTATAGGATCATACTAATTCATACGTTCATATTAGTTCATACTAACTCATACTTTTATACCAGGTCATATCAGCTCAAAGTTAATTCTGGATTATACCAACTCATACGTTCATACGTTCATAATTTTATAGCAGTTCATATATTCATACGTTCATACAAGTTTATAGGATCATACTAGTTCATACATTCATATTAGCTCATACGTTCATACAAGTTCATACCAATACATACTAGATCAATGAGTCTATATCTCAACAAAAGTGAACACACATATCGACAAAATCTTCTAAATAATTTCCATGGTCTGAAGTAAAAAACCTAAGATTCGTCATTTTGACTGCTTCCGTAAATCCTGCGTTAATACCGCGAATTGAGCGCGATAGACTGCTCCCGATGCAGTTTTTCGTATCTATGTTATTCCGCTTGGCTAAAAAATCGTCGGCTTCTGGGAAACCGGTCGCGTATCGGTCTCTGGAACCGTTAATATCTAAACACCTAAATCACAATGGCACGTCATACGCGCTAGCCGCGTTAAATCACGATGCGTCTAGCTGCTTCATCCTCGGTTCTGGCCGATTCTCGCGCTGGGACAAGAACATTCCGACTCTGGTTAGCCACCATTCATCACAACCCGGCGGCGTCGGCTTGGTGGTGGTTTAAAAACGCGTATCGTACACGCGGACGGATCACGCTCGCGCACGCTCGTGAGATCTTTGACGCGGTTTCCGCGGTCATTAATAATGCTGCTCGAGGCGGCGAGCCGTGCGAAAAAATAACGGCCCCTTGGGGGTGGGAGGAGAGCGAACGACCGACCGGCTGAACGGGCAACGTATCGGGGCAACTACGAAACCAGCAGCAGACAGTTCCTCGACACTATGTGTGTGGAACTGTCTGTTGCACCGCTGTTTAACCGTTTACCCCTGGCACCGCCGACGTGAGCCGATAACCGCCCCGTATCCGATCTCGTTCGCTCATGGGACTCGCCACGGGAATCTACTCGTGAATCTTCTGCGAACGTCGTACTTTGGCTACCTACTTAAATCCTTTATAGCAATACTAATGTTCAAGAGCAAAACGCGGCACATCGTTTATAGAACCTGCTCCTTTTTAAATAGGATCACGTGCAGAAATGTCACTTTTGTTATAACTCATTAAGGGCAAGTTGTCTGTGCCTGTTCAAATTGGTAGTAAATTTGATGATCATGTATGTATATATTATGTGATATGGTACTGTATAGGTGAGATGATATAATCCGTAATGCATATACGATATATTAATGATATATGGTATGTATGTTATGATATAACTCATGACGTGGAATTACGTCATGATATGATATTACTATCATATGATACTTGATGTGTACGTACTATATGATATATGTAATGTACATGCGATATTATACATGGCGTGTATAGGATATGATATGACACAAGATATATGCACGATATGATTGGAGTCATGATATGATATAACACATGATGGGTACATGCTGTAGTATGATACGTACACATGGTACGATATGTATGGATGATATGAGATGACACGTGATATGTACATATTGTGGTCTAGTACGTGACGTGTACGTGTATGCCACATGATGTATATATGCTATAGTATGATACGTGGTACGATATGATATGATTCATGATGTATATGTATGGCCTCATGTACTGCATATGTGCATATTATGGTATCATACATGATATGTAGGTGATATACCATAATACAGCATATAATACATGATGTGTGCATGTTATTTTATGAAACATGATGTGTGAGCGATATATGAAATATCATGTATGCGTTCTGTAATATGATACATGATGTACACATGCTTAGATATGATATATGATATACTATATTTCCTGATACATAATGGATACATGTTTTAATATGATACATAACACATATAAAATATGATATAACACAACGTATACACAATACATGATTTATAACCTACATGTATGTGATGCATATCGTATACATGGCATTATGGCGATACACAATAAATCATATGACATGCACGATATAAAAAAGTATCTCCTTACTTATTTTTTGCTATTAAGCATAAAATAGTGTTTAAATTACGCTATTTTAAAATGAATTTTGCTGAAAAATAGCGTCACCGTTCAAAGTCGATACCGTTATTTCGTGACTCTGATTAGGAGGCCTTCTGTATAGGCATGAATGTCGCGATTAAAATCAAGACGCAACGCGTAGTTTAGTAACAACGTTCCTCTCGGTTCTTTCTATTTGTACTTAATCAGACTCTGCTCGAGCATCGCGAAGGATTCGCGGATGCTATTGTGGCGGAGGCACCGCGTGAGCACGGTAGGCGCACGGTAGGTAAAGACCTTAGGAAAGGATATTGTTCCACCTCCTGCACGGAGAGAAACTGCTCGGCGCTGTGATTTATAGAGAGGATCTCGTGCCTCGTGCTGCATCGCATCGTCCAGGTCCTCCTCTTCGTCGTTGTCTTCGTCGTCTTTAGACGCAGAGTTGTGGCGCAGCGAAGCGTTCCCCGTATGCAGAGTGCTCCAGTTCCCACGCCGCGAGGCTATGCACTCTCTAAACCAGGGGTTCCCAACGGGGTCGGTATTGACCCACTGGGTTCAATAAAATTTTAAGCAGAATCAGTAGCGATCGAAAAGTCGATATCCGAAAATACGCCGGAAATTGATCGGCACAATCCAGATTCAAAAGAAATTTACTAATAAAACACATAATTAATCGTTTGTTGATATGAAACTGTATCATGTAACCA